>OY728163.1:97429640-98029640 GCA_963277665.1 Viscum album
TGTATATTATGTTTCCCATTATAGTATGTCATCCAAATGCATAACTATATTTAATAATATTGTCATAGCACTTCAAGGTTCTCATTAAATAGGGGAACTTTTATGACCATTTCAATGCTATAAATAATCCATGACAATATTACACTATAGTCATAAAGAACAATGAACAATATGTACTATGATATTTAATATTTAAATATATTAAATATTCATGTAATCAAAGTACATCCATTTGGTTCTAGGGAACTAACTCTTACAAACTCCCACTTGGACTAGAGACAACATCTTATGACTTTCAGTCCTCTAGACCTCACATGATGATCATGTTTCTACTGAGTCAATGATTTAGTCAAGGGGTCTACCACATTGTCTTGCATGGAAATAATTATCACTACAACTTCACCTCTATGAGAAAAGTCCCTCAAGAGATGATACTTCTGAAGTATGTTCTGTGAGCGCTGATGTAACCTTGTCTCTTTTGCAAGAACCACCACTGTAGTATTATCACAGTACAGTGTGATGAGATATTTACTAATAGGTATCACATTTAGATCCTGGATGAAGCTTTACATCCAAACTTATTCTTTAGCTACTTCAGAAGATGTGATATACTTATACTCTCTTTTAGAATCTGTGACCAAACTCTTCGTTGAGATCTTCCAGCTCACTGCACCTCCATTCAAAGTGAATATGTATCCCTTTTGTGACTTCATTTCATCTTGATCAGTTTGGAAACTAGCATATGCATATCCTCTGATGAATAGTTCCTCATCTCCTCTATCAACCATGAATATATCCTCGATATTCCTTTGATACTTTAGGATAGTCTTGACTTCTATCCAATGGTTGTAACCTAGGATAGCTTGATATCTTCCTACCGCACTCAATTAATAGGTGACATCCATTCTAGTACATAGAATGACATACATGACTAAACAAATCATTGATGTGTATAGAGTTCTTTCTATTATCTTTCTTTCCCCATGTGTCTGAAGACACATTTTCTTAGAAATATGAATTCCATGTGATGTTGGAAACAATCCCCTCTTGGATTGTTCTGCACTAAATCTCTCCAGTATCTTATCAATATATGTACTTTGACTTAGGCCCATCAATCTCCTGGATCTATCATAATGGATCTTGATCCCAAGAATATATGTTACATCTCCCAAGTCATTCATAAAGAATCATTGATTCAACCATGCCTTAAGAGGGTGTAATACTCGTATCTTGTTTCCAATAAGTATTATGTCATCAACATATACTATTAGGAGAACAACTACAATCCCACTAAACTATCTGTAGACACAAGGGTCACATTCATTCTTGATAAAACCAAATTCTGTAATGGATTCATCAAAATAAATTTTCCTTGACCTGGATGATTTCTTAAATTCATAAATGGATTTCTTCACCTTGCATACCTTTTTAGCATCCTTTTGAATCATAAACCCTTCATGTTGTGTCATGTAGACAACATTCAAACGGTTCCCATTTTGGAAGGCTGTTTTGACATCCATTTTCCAAATCTCATAGTCATGGTAAGAGGTAATGAACAATATGATTCTGATGGTTTTTTGAATTACAACTGGGGAAAAGGTTTTGTTGTAGTCAATGCCTTGATGCTTCTTGAACCCTTTTACAACCAATATTTCCTTATAGGTACTGAATTGTCCTTTCATGTCCAATCTCTTATTGAATACCCATTTGTAACCAACAGGATTTACATCAACTGGAGGATCTACTAAAATCCAGACTTGGTTTTGGTGCACGGAATCCATTTTATAATTCATGTCTTCTTGCCACTTGGTGACATCTTTGCCACTTACTTCTTCCTTGTAGGTTATAGGACCATTATTAACAACTAATTATGAGTCACCAACATCAGTAATTAGAAAAACATACCATTCGGGTTCTCTAACCTCTCTTGTACTCCTACATAGTGCTTGTGTCTCTAGAACAGTTCTTTCTTTCATAAGGCATTGTGGACTCTATTCATGTACCATCTCTTGTGTACCTTGAGCCTTGACTACATCGAAGTCTATCTTGATCCCACTATCTCTTTCAGAGATGTGCTTCCTCTCAATGAATGTGGAGGTGTCTTTACACTATAACCTTTTTGTCTTAGGGGTTGTATAGGAAATATACCCTTGTTTACTTAGGGTATCCTATAAAGGTTCACTTTGTTCCTTATTGTGTAGGCTTGTTACCTAAATAGGCCTTAACAAACTCATAGCTTCCCCACACATGTAAATTCAATAACATTCCTTTTTTCCACTCTAGAAATCTTATGGAATATCGTTTATCGATTTAGTTGGTACTTGGTTTAGTATGGGCACGGCTATTTATAACATGTTTCCATAAAAGGATAATGGAAGACTCTCATGAATCATAATTGATCTCACCATGTCCAATAAGGTGAGTTTCCTCTTTTCACTCACACCATTACACTAGGGCGTGTAAGGGGAATGAGTTGGGACAAGATCCAAAAATCCCAAAAGTAATCAATAAATTCATGATTAAGATATTCTCTACCTTAGTTTGAGAAGAGTTTCTTAATATTATTACCAAGCTGGTTCTCAACTTCATTCTTGTATTCTTTGAACTTATCAAAAGAATCTGACTTATACCTCATTAAATAGATATATCCATATCTACTAAAATCATCAGTAAAAGTAATGAGGTATGAGTACCCTCCTCTTACTTCACCTAGAAATGTTACACACACATCATTATGAACTAATTCAAGAATCTCTTTAGCCCTTTCACCATTCCTATTAAATGGGGATTTTGTCATTTTTTCTTGTAAACATGCATGATATACACCATGTGGTTTTATTTCCAAAGAATATAAATATCCATCTTGATGTAACATTTTCATGTGTTTCTCATTTATATGACTTACCCGGTGATGCCAAAGTTGGGTTTGGTATGAGTCATATGAAGTATCATTGTTATCGATTTCCATTACTTGGTTTGTGTAATACAACACGTAAAGACCTTTGTAAAAATTTTCCCTACAAAAAAATTCTATCTTTGTAAAAGAAGAAACATTAATTTCCAAAAATGAAAAAAAATCCATTTGAATCTAATATGGATACATATATAATGTTTTTAGTAACATACGACACATAATAAAAAACCCTTTAACACTAAGATCATCACAGTTTTCAACGTGAGGTGGTAGTACCCAACAACTATAATAGCACATCTGGATCCATTGGTTGCTTGTAAATCTACCTCCCCTTGGGCAATCTTCCTGAATCTACTTGGTTCCTATATTTGGATACATATGTGAGCACCACAAGATGTATCTAATAACAAATTTATAGAAACATATAGATTTCATTCAATAAAAAATGCACATGAAGCTTCACCATGCTTCTTAGGCTGGGTAGCGGCCCTTCTTGCCACATGCGAAACAAACAACCTCCTATTCCCTTACCTACCCTTTTATCTTCTTTTTCTTGGAAGGGCGTGAAGAATCTTTGGGCTTAAAGATCTTTTACTTCCCTTTCATCTTATTAACCTTAAGTATAGAAGGCTTATAATGAATCATATATTTTTCAACTTGCAGAATGAGGATAATAAGATCATATAGAGACTTCTCAATATTTTTCATATTAAAATTAACAACAAACCTAGAGAATCTCTGAGGGAGTGATGAGAGAATGAGATCGATACCCAATTCTTCAGAGAGTTTAAACCCTAGAACCTACATCCACTCAATGTATCCAATGATAATGACTACATGAGGCCCAGCTAGGGATCCCTCTCCAAGAATACTCTGAAAGAGTGCCTTGGTGATCTCAAACCTTTCCTGTATTTCTCTCTCCTGGTAAAGACCACAAAGGTGATCGATCATGCTATAAACATCCATGTTTCTGTGAGACTTCATGAGATCACTAGAGATTGATGATACCATCAAACATTGAATGTTTATCGCATCGTTCATATGTTTCTCATAGACCAAGAAATCCTAATCACTAGCCTCTTTGGCAGGAGAATTAAGTAATGCTGACTCCAACACATAAGACTTTTGTTCATGGCGTAGGATAACCCGAAGTCATCTAAACCATTACTGGAAGTTACTGCTAGTGAGGATATTGTCTTTATCTAGAATTGATCATAGGGATAGTGTGGTTGATGAGATATTCAATTTATTATACTTTTAAAATAGAAGATCATTAGTACATTCTTGATTATATTTTATGAGAAATAATAAATTAATTTTATTAAGTCTCCCACTATTTTGTCAAGTCGCAATGTCCCTCACCATAGAACTCAGAATATCTAGTTTCCATGACATTATAGTGTAAAGGAATCATATTCCCATTCACATAACCCCAACAAGGGTTGGTCCATCTATTTGAAGGTATTTAGGTAGGTAGGTCTTTGATAACTATGGGCTTACAACTCCTTGATTTGTTGAATGAACTCCCCAATCCAGAAATCCTGACTTTGGATTTCCTCTACTCTTGCCTCCAATATTACACAAAATTTAGAAAGGTATACTCCTCTTGATGTAATATGTTCAAGTAAACTTGAAACCTTTCATAAGGGCTTCCTGTATAAAAGTAAGTGTCCCAACAAGGGTTGGTCAAAGATATAGTTTTATTGAGTTTTTCCCTTAATCATGTAAAGAATGGCTTGGTATGAATTAATATTATATTTGAGGGATTTTTTTCTCTTATGAGTGAATTTCTTATTATCATTAACACATGATTGTAAATATTAAGTGAAACTTACTTAAGGTATTAACAATGCCTTGATAATATTTATGCATAAGACTAGTTTATTTTAGTTCCATCTAGCATGCTTATTTAATTCAATAATTATGTGATCGCGACAACACATCCATAATGATAACTCATGAAACTGATAGAAATAAAATAAATAAATGGGCATGATCATGATATTTTATAATGGTTAGTTTATATAGTGGTTGATAAAGTAGCCCTAACCTAGGGGAGAAACACCTTGAACACTTTAGGTTTGTGTCTATAGCTTTCCACTTGTCCACCTATGTATCTCCTGGGATTGGTTTTGTCTCGGCACTAGTGTCAACCACCTCCACCTTCTTGCATCCATTATATATGATTATAAACTCACACATAGGTTAGGGGTAAAATAGGGTTTTATATAAATGAAACCTTGTGCATATAGGCCCTACATATTAATGAGGAGAAGGCTCACAAGCTAATAAATTTAATTTGAATAAATAAATTAAAAGAAACCATCCTCATACAAAGGTTAATATCTAGCTCCATATTATCCATACATGAAACGATATTTACGAATAAATAAAACTAGCATTCAGTTCTTTAATCATTATTGTTTAAGATAAATCACACATGAATCAATTAATTATCATCTTTAGTTAATAAATACTTTTCTCTTAAACCCTTTTCGGAATTTCCTTGAGATTCTCATCCATCATAATTTTAAACAAATAAATTCATTTAAAATTATCTTTCTATGTAACTTGTACCTTAGAGGAATCTTGGTGAATTTCTATTCATAACTACCCAATGAGTAGAAATTAACATTAAAAAGATGTTAAATTAAACAGTTATATATAAAACACCTATAACGTGTTGTGCCTCATATTTATGATTGAACCATGGTACATGTATCAAGGGTTTGTATAATATAATAATAAATTTTAATAAATCTGTGCAACTTGGATGAGTACATTACATTTTGTTCCAACTACAAAACATGTACTATTATTCACCTTCCATCTAAAGTACACACTCAGGGATACGATGTGTCAATGTAATTCAGAAATCTTCAGAGTACAAAACATGTTTAGTGGGAAACATGTTGTGTAGTATCCACATTACACGGTCTCCAGCCATGAAAGTCATGTATAGGGTACATAGTCCAACCTTAACCCAAAGGGACTACTATCTTTGTTCAGTGGGCTACATGGCGTGTAATCCGAAAACCATGTGCCACTAGTTCTTGGTCAACATACAAAGTCTTTTGTACTTAGAAAAATTTAAATGACATGGCTTGGTTTGGCATACCCGTCCTGATGCATTTAACCTTAATACATGGAGTGTTAATCCAACTACACGCCATGTATTCTGGTGTTGTACATACAAGAACCATTGGAACCTCTAGATGAGATCCTTTATTTTATTTTAATAAAAATTAAAATAAAAGATCATTCCTATAATGTGAGCGAGAAACGAAAGAGGAGGAACAGATATCGAGATTCAGATTTGCAGAACAACTACCTTTAATTGAAACAACTAAATTATTAAATATGTTAATTATCAACAAAATATTTAAATAATTATAAACTATGTTGAAACCCCTCTTATACAGCTTAAAGGTTTCAGGAACAACAGAAGCATAGTTGGGTCAACACCCAACTTTGATTTTTTACTATGATTAATGATTATTTCATGGTCAATATAATGATAAATGATAGTATCCACAGAATAGAATCAAAGATTTGGATAAAGAAGGAAGAGGCCCGAAACCTTAAGAGAGGATCTTGAACATCATGTTTAAAATTAATTTAATTAATTTCATAAATAAAATAATACATGAATCTTTGGTATTTTCTTTGTTGATGATGTTGATCATCCAGAATGAACCTTCCAGATTATCTCATTGTGCTTGAGAGGATCCAAACTAGAATCCCTCTGGCGGTGATCCACAGGTGCTCTGATGGCCTTTGATTGACACTACTCGTTCTCCAAGTGCAAGTGCAATGAAGCGAGTGTCTTGTTTCAGTCATTCTTGATTTCTTATTCTATGGCCTTGAATAATGTCTCTTATTCTTGAGAGGGGTATGAAGAGGATTCGAGAGAAAAATTGATTAGCTCAACAATTCTCATTTCACAGGGCATGCAGTTTGGTACATGGAACAATAGATGTATGTGTCTATTTATCAACGCGGGGATTCAGTTACAGTATTTAATTGTGTAACAACAATTAAATACCTTCATAAACTTAGAGAAAACCAGTGATTTTAATAATAATACCGCGTCATTATTTATGGTGTGCTAATATATGAAAAATAGAATTATAAATAAAATTCAACATCACAAAATAATAACATCGTTATTATTATTTTAATTTGGGCCAAATAGTTAAATAATTATTTTCCGTCTTGAAAATAATTATTTTACTACTGGACCAGCCTTGGTTTGCTCGAACTCTACTTATATTTATTTAAAACCTGAATAAATAAATAAATAATTTATTCTCTTAAATAAATATTTTATTTACAAACTAGTAAATAAATATTTATTAAATGTTTAATAAAATAAATAAATATATTTTACCCACAATCAATTGAATAAATATTTATTTAATTTATGAAATAAATTTAAATTGAATAAAATTAGTCCACTATCTTGAAAATAATATTTATTCCATTAAATAAATTCAAATATAATTTAACCGAGACCACCAGAAACACTTAGTGTGTGACCCTGTATGATTTTTTATTGTAGGCATTTGGTGAGATTGCCTAAAGTCCAAGATTACTCTCTAGAAACCGGTCAAGTCACCCAAGAGAAAGAACTTAAAGTTTCAAAAATAAAATACACATATGAACGCTCACTCTGTAATATAATCCCTTTTTCTTAATATCTTATCGAGATGGTTTCATGGTAGTGTTATCTACCTTTGTGATTGATACATCGTTCTTTGACTAACTGAAATAAACTCAACATTACATCATGGACATGGAATTTCACACGATGGTTCTATTTCAATCAAAGGGAAAATATATCAACTTTTATAAATGGAAGGGACAAATCCTTCCTCGACTTATATCCATTAATAACATGTCACTCACGATGCACCCAATGTACCCTACTTCCCGCCAACTATCTGGGTGACTGTTTTCATTATTAAATCAAAGTGCGTGAGTTGTGACATGTATTAATGATAATCTTAGAGTTTAAGGATAATTACACATTCTTGTAGATAGGAATATTCTATGACACCAAGATATGTAGAATTCCTACTAGTAGGTATGTTATCATAATCTTCCATCTTAGAGATTACAAAGTACGAATTTCATGAGAGGAAGTCTCATTTTCTTATGAGTACTTGCACCTGACAGTCTGTATACTATGTGTCCCATTATAGTATATCATCCAACCACAAAACTATATTTAAGAAAATTTTCATAGCACTTAATGGTTCTCATCATAGAGGGGAATTACCATGAACTTGTCAATGCGACAAATAATCCAGGACATTATTAAACTATATTCATGTAGAACAATGAAAAATATGTAATAATATGTTTAATATTTAAATATATTAAATATTAATGTAATCAATGAAAAACTATTTTGTTCTAGGACACAAAATCTTACACCATACCATACTTTACTAGCTTGGATGTTTGAAAAGTTGTTGTGTCACTGCTCTTGTTTTTATTTTTGGTATTTATTTTAGATAAATTTTATCTATATCATTTTTATTTTCACATGCATTGTGGGATGTTTTTTGGGTTTGTTATATATATATATATATATATATATTATGTATTTTATGGTGTTTGATTCATCTTATCTCCCAATCCTATATATATTATATTGGGTAATGCCTCCCATAAATGAAAATTTTTATACCCTAGGTTCTATTCTCCAACCTAGGGCCAACTAGAGGTGGGAATCGATATTAATTGTCTCTCTCACCTTATTGAATAATATTTGGAGGGAGGGGTGTTAACATCGAGAGTTTCCAAGAGGTATATATAAGATGCTGATTGGTCTCTCATGTTCTAAATGACGGCTTTATATCACTTCATTAAAATAGGTTCACCCAGTGACTATGTCTTTAAGGGGATCAGGTTTTGGGTAGGTTAACATAAGGTCATGGGTATGTATCGGGGTGAAATATGTGATGTGTGATAGACTAGGCTAGTTTCTTATTTCTAGTTGGGTAATAGTGAGAGTATTGGGCTTGGTAGAAATAGGTTAGATGGTCTTACATCTCGCTATTGGTGATTGGAACCCTCCTGGGGGTTGTTTGAGGCTTGAAAAGTGCTGTGAATGGGATGAGAATTTTGGGTATGGATGTATGTGATGGAGATTTGGTTTCTATAGATTATAGGTTGATAAGTCTCCCCTTGGATATGTAGGATGAGATAAAAAATTTATTATGGGTTTTGGCTTGGGACTTAGCATGTGGTTACTAAGGGGTTTGGGGAGAGATATCATGGGATAGTTCCAAGGTTATTAGGATCCTGTTGGGATGCTAATATGGATGAGTATTGGACCTTAATTCCGGGGTATATGGTCAAGACAATCCTACAATAAGTGAGAACAATGATGGGTGATGGAAACAAACTATTATTAATAAGTAGAGGCTGAGACGGGTATGGAGAACCCTAGTAGACACTATGGTAGGAAAGTTGAGGCACAATCAGTCTGAGGGGATAGGTCTAGTGTGACTAGTTCCCTTCTACAATTATGATGAGATGATGAAAAATTTTATGGGGTACAATCCTCTGTGTGATTACTTATGGATGTGCTAGGTGAAGTGGAAGATCTTGGTGTGGGGATGGATATGGAGGCCTTTCCCTACTATGATTGAGATATAATGGTTGAGACTATTATGGTTAGGTGGGGTCCTTGATACATATGTGATGTTTGGGCCAAACATGAGTGAGATAGTGTTACTTGGGACCTATATTTCCTCCCTATGAGTGATAAATCATTGATGGTACTTCTATAAGTGATATGTATTCCCTTTCGTGGTCATATTATTGTGGGACTGGATGATTAGACCACTATGAGTGAGATGGGGTATGAGATGTATTGTGATGCTAGATTAGGTTATGGGATCTCCATCAGGTAGATGGGGCCTATATGTGATGAGGAATCATATGGAAAGATGTTACAATTAGTGTGATGGTAGACTTTAATTATTTGAAGTGGAACCACCTTGAGTGGGAAGGTGAGTCTTAGTCTTGGATATAGGACCTGACACTTCCCACTAGGGTAGAATTTAAAACTTATAAAATGACCTACCCTGATTCCTTAGGTAAGGGGTTAGGTATATGGGTGATGGAATGGGACCAAGAGTGGATACTGACATAGCACTAATGCAGGTGGGGTTAGGTGTTTTGGTTTCCTGATTAGTACACCATGACACAATGCACTTATATTAATGGTGTCCTGGTTAGTACATGACCTCTAACTAAATTGTGTGACATGTTTGTGTTTCCATATGAGTACATGTATATAATGGAATATGAAAGTGAAACTTGGGTAGAACCTTATGAGATGTATTTTTACACCCTTCATGGGAAATTTGGTACATTTTTAGAACTTATTATGCACTTCCAGATTCAGTATATGACGTGAAATGGATCAAGTTGGAGTATCTCGACAAATATTTTAATGACTGGGTGTGTAAGGTATGGGGATGGTTATTGGTATTTTTTGTTATATTATTTATTTTAAGTATATAGCTGTCCCGGTGGGTGATTAGTGTTGCATGTTATCATGATATAGAGTTGGTAGGCTTCCAAATTCATTTGACATGAAATTGTTTTTATTGATTTATGCATACTCTAATTATATATGGTGGATGTTTTTATTATTTTACATTGTGTTTAATGACTCCAATTTGAGGGTATAGTCTCCCCATTATATGTATTATACCCTCACTACTATTTGGAAGCATCTAACATACATGGAGTCACACATAAGATCATGTTCTACTCTGGATCATTTGGGAATTCTGGGTCAGGGACTAGGTGTTAATAAGGGGATAATAGGAATTTTATACTTTTCTAAGATATATATACTGATAACATATGTAATTTTTTTTCTAATATTAAAATTTTAATACTAAAGAGAATAATTTTTTTAGGATTGACATAACATATAAATCCTAGTTCTAGTGAATAAGATTTATTAACAAGGATCTTGGGTGTTACTTAAATCAAATCATAATACATACATTGAAAAAGTAATAAAAAATATGGAATGATTCAAAATGAATTATTAAAAATTTAACATGGTCTGAATTCTCTCCAAGTTAATGTTTAAAAGTACATGAGAAGGTTTTTATCATGGATATAAATACTCTTTCTTATGATTACATTGAAATTTATCTCATATGCCATGATATGTAGTGACATTTGATTATTCTTATGCCTAAACATAGAGATCAAATATCAAATAATACCAAGTAAACTATAAATACTTGTAGTTATAAATATCTAATATTACTTGAGAAAGTGAAAATCGATGAGTTCATGATATTTAGAGAAATAAGAATACAAGAAATCAAGGGGATATAAATCTAGTTTTATTTTAGATTAGTTTAATATAGCATCACCGTAAATATAAGGTGATATACTATACAAACATATTCTAGCTAGTTGGTTTCTAAATCTATATACAAAGATTATATAGTAGCTTCTAATTCATCTTAAGAAACGATTTTAGTATTAGTTTATTCCAAGTAATAGTTTTATCCAAGAAGTTAAATCTTGACAAAGTAAAAACAGTTAATACTCCATTATATCACCTATTAAAGTATTTTCTTAGAGAGATAAATTAATAGTAAGAATAATATCCACAAAAATTTGGAAGTCCCCATAGATTCAACCATACCTTATAATAATCAGGATTATAAATTTAGACTAACCATTTAGTTAGAATTTATATATAGTGAAAGTATAATTATTTTGGAGTTGGGGACCTAGAACCAACTGAATTATTAATTTTTATTACATGTATATTTAAAGACTACAATATTTTTCAATATCTTAAAACATTATGATTATTATTTTGTGAAAAATTAATCTGAAAATTTCCATAGAGTACCTATCATATCAAAGGGTTATACGAGTTACCTTCTATAATGAGAACCTTAGAGTGATATGAAAATATTATTAAATATATGTACTTTGGTTGGATGATGTCTATCTGATAGGAAATATATGATGTCATACTAATAAGAGTTGTATTCTAATAAAACATTGATACTTATTATCATCAAGTTCACACTTGGTAATATTCAAGAGACGGGGTTATGAGAACAAACCTACCAATAATAATTCCACACGTTATATAGGTATTTGGATATTTCTATATGTAAATGTGTGTAATGGTATTTATACTTGAGATTATTGTTAATAAATATCATGAATCATATAATTTTATGTATTGATGAAAACTATGAAGACATATACACATTGTATGTTAAAAAATGTTTCGTACATCATAAGTGATATGACATTAATGAGTAAGTCAATATATGATTTTTACCTTCTATTTAATAGAAGTAGATATATCTATCCTTTTGACTAAAATTGAACTATATGATAAATCCATTTATATGGATGTATATCAATTTGTTCATTTTAATAATTCAAAGGAAGAAAAATCAAGTATATATTTTAATAAAAAAAATGTTTGTAATGTGCTTGAAGAGATATTACGACAAAAGGATTAAATTATATTATGAGCATCTGTATGAGGTTATTATCATTGTGAAATTAAGATCATTATATATGAGTGCATTGACATGTTTCTAGATTCCAATATTATACTTAAGGATTGTTTGTTTAATTCCACTAAGAAATAGTTATAAAGGGCCATACACTATGTGTATCCATAATTTCAGTTAAATTCTTTGAATTTAATAATTTGAATAAATATTATTCTCAACTTGTTGATTAATAATTATTCATTTTTAGTTGATTACATAAATTAATTCACTACTTATTTGAAATAATATATATATATATATGAGTTGAGTATTAAATAAATATGTACTTTCAAGTTAATAAATAATTATTCATTTAGTTACCAGAATATATGATATTTATTCATCTCTTGTTTGTACATGAGCCTCGACTCGGTTTGTGAGGACTCTCCAAGTGCATTCATGAGACCCAGGTTCGATTCCAGGTGGAGGAATAATTCAGAGTTACTGTAGAAGAAATATAGCATGCCCCTTACTAGGTATTGTTCGGTACTATAGCAGCCAGAACTCTTTAGCTTCATGCCACTGGTTTGGGCATGGACTCCTTAAGGAATTTGGGCCACCCATGCATTTAGGTTAGTATGGATTTTGGGCCACCTTAAGGAATTCGGTCCACCTCAAGCCCTTCAGGTAACCTGATGTGTAGTTGCTACTGGATAGATTCTATAGGGAACAAACCCTAGAAGAAGATTCATAGTAAGGCACATTCACCAGGGTATAGCTAACGGATCTTAAAGAATGAGATGGTATGGTATTTTCCATCGGTACCAGGCCTGTGAGCATCCACACATGACAACTAGTCGTACATCCAGGGAAAGGTGGAGAGATGATCATGATGCATATGTTGGTCAAGGGCAGTTTCAAGGTGTCATAGTCTGTAATGAATGAATTATTTTTAAGACTTTAGGGTCCTGCAATGTCAAGTGTTCCCCTTCAACCCTTAAAGGGGGGGGGGGTATAAAAAATGAAGGCCTTTGGGCCATTCAGGCTATTTGTCTCTGGTTTATTCACAAGGGAACTGATATTTATTTATTTGGTTATGTGAATATTATATATATATATATATTCTCAAATTGGTGGATAAATATTTATTTATTTATTGAACTAATAATATTCTGATATTTATTTATTTAAATAAATATTTATTATTCAAGGTTTGACAAATACTGAGGAGGATTAACATACAGAGTTCAGGGTCCAGATAAAATGATATAGAGTTTATTTCATATCATTTAAATAAATATTTATTTATTTATTTAAGAAATGATATTTAAATATCCATGAGTTAAAAAAAATCATGGAATATAATAGTGTTATTATTATTATTATTATTATTTTAATGTGGGGTTTACTTTGAATAAAGAAGTTAGTTAAGGGCTTTTTTATAAAAACTAGTTGCCTAAACCTCAGTATATTTCCCAATTAATATCATTACTGGGATAAAATGAAGTGATTTGTTATGCATGTTGATATTCTCCCAAGAATGATCTCTAGAATAAGAGGTGATCCACATCCTCTACACCCTCTATATTAAGAGAATTGGGGATATAATTTCAAGAATGAAAATATTCTTGTTGTGGTCAATAAAAAATAACGCAACAGGTTTGGTCTTACCACGCTATAAGAAAAATTTCTAATGGAATCATTTTGAGATTTGTGGATCATGTGTGGATACCGCTAAAGGGATTCTTATTTGGATCATAAATCACAACAATGGTGTGACAAAAAGGACAACCAAATCATCAATGATGAAATAATTATCAAGTTGATGCAATTATTTTCCCTTTGTTAATTATAAATTTTATGTCAAAAGATCCCCTCTGCTAATATTTTGGGGTTTCATTTTTCTAGTTTAAAGTATTTTTTTGAATGAAATTAATGAAAAACATTGTGGGGAATGAGCTTGACCATATCCACTATGCCCTAGAACCCTAAGTGAAACATAACTATCCATTGATGTTTTTAGTGTAAACATATCATCATTCTATAAAAGAAATTATTTTTTATATTTTTTTATTGAAATAATGTTTCAACACAAATCATCATTTATCTATATTTTTTAAACACTATGAATCTCACACTAAGAACTCTGAAATTTAGGGAAATCCTCTTCTTTAATTTAGTTTCACAACTGCTTCCCCAAACATCACCAACACAATCAGTTTCCACCGTATGAACGACTATAGTGATAGATAAAAAGAGAAAACATGAATAAGAATATAATAAATTAAAATGATAAGAAAAGAAAAAAAATCATTTAACTATGAAAAAACCCATCATTTGTGATGAGAAATGGTCTCATCACAAAATGTCCATCCAGATGGACTATTTTCGATGAGACCCTCTTCCCATAAAAAATAATTAGTTATTTGTGAGGTGAATTGGTACCCCATCACAAATGGTTTGGTGTGCACTGCGCGCCAAACCGTGGGTAGGTTATTTTTGACGGGTGGATTTTACCCGTCACAAATGACCTTCAGAGGGTTTTAGTATTTTTGATGGGCCCCGTTGCAAATATCCTTTGCTAGTTTTAGCATTTGTGACGGGAACCATCACAAATACCCTTTTTAACCACTGACTCGTAATTAATAGAGGTTAAGAGTTTGTGACACAATTTATCGCCCGTCGTAAATGTTATGTTGTCAGGTAGGTATTTTCATGAGACCCATCGAAAATAATTTTTTATTGCCCCTTAATTAATAGGGGTTAGTATTTGCGATGAGTCCCATCGCAAATATTCTTGTCCCAAATAATCTAACATATATTTACCCACATCTGTTTTTCTCATTCACATCTCTCTCAACTCCTCTCTCTCTCTGAACTCTAATATTTCTCTCTAAATTTTTACAATGTTTAAATTTTCATATCAGGGAGATTTTCAAGCCTTGCAGCGTACAAAAGATCCTTTTTAAGCTATTTATCTATTAGTTTTATTTTGTAGTTAATTCATTTAATTATTTTTTAGTTATAATTATTGTTAATTAGTGATAATTATATTAAATAAAGATTAGATAGTTTTATTTTTCATTATTTATTTTTACAAATACATTGTTTCATTAGTAATAAATACTAATAAATAGTAATAAATAGTAATAAATAGTAATAAATAGTAATAATTATTAATGAAAAGTAATAAATAGTAATGATTAGAAATAATTATTAAGAATTAGTAATAATTGGTAGTAATTGGTAGTAATTTGTAGAAATTAGTAGTAATTAGTAATAAATAGTAATAAATAGTAATAAATATTACAAAATAGCAATAAATATTAATAAGTAGAAAAATTAGTAATAATTAGTAATAAATTTTAATAATTAGTAATAATTTGTAATAATTAGTAATGTATAGTAATATATAGTAATAAATAGTAATAAATAGTAATAAATAGTATGAATTGGTAATAAATAGTATGAAATAGTAATAAATAGTAATACATAATAATAAAAAGTAATAATTAGTAATAAATAATAATAAATACATGTAAATAGTAATAATTAGTAATAAATAGTAATAAGTAGTAATAAGTAGTAGTAAATAGTTATACATAGTGTGAGGGGAGCGTGCTTCGGTGGTGGTGCGTGGTGTTATTCGGTGAGATAGTTGGATATCGGCTTGACTTCGGGACAGGTGAAATCTATTGCTTTAGCATGTGAAGTCTTCAGTTGGTGATGACTTATATGGCAGATTTCACGTGGGGTGTCGGCATTACAAGGGTGACTTCTTTTATTGGGAGGTGATGTGTGACCTCGGGTTGTAGGAGAAATTGGGTTACGACATTAACTTTAAGGCATAGGGAGCCATAGAGTAGGTTCTATGGAATTGACGTGACTGCAGGATTGATGTTTGTGGAGCGGTCTCAATGGAGGATGGGCTCGACGATGACGATGCTGGGAGGCGACGATCTCAGGGAGGCGATGTGGCAAGTTCGGCTGCGGGCATGTGATTGGATGATGTCTGGTGACTGTGAATTGTCGGCGGTGGTCTTAGTGACAATTGTCCTTAGGATGCGGCTTGTTTTCGGGATGCAGGTGGGTCACTGCCTTTGGAGAAGATCTCGGGGGAGCGGGATGACTTTGGATTTGGTGCTTCACAGGCAGTAAGAGATTCTGTTTGGTTTTGTGGGTTGGGCTATGTCGGCCTTTTTTATTTAGGTCATCTGGACTTCACAGTTGCATGACATGTAGTGTTTAGTTGTATTTGTGGGTCTGCGGGCCATGAGGTGTGTTGTATGTTTGTCTTTTCCTTTTTAATAAAAATTTTCGGGGTCGTGGATTTGGGCTACCAAATCCATGATGAGATGTTATAGTAAATAGTAATAATTATTAATAAATAGTAATAAATAATAAAAAATTGTAATAAATTCTAATAAACTGTAATAAAGAGTAATAAATAGTAACAAATTGTTTTAAATAGTAATAATTAGTAATAAATTGAAATAAATAGTAATAAATAGTAATAAATAGTAATAAATATTAATAAATTGTAATAAATAGTAATAAATAGAAATAAATAGAAATAAATAACAATAAATAGCAATAAATAGTAATAAATAGCAATAAACAATAATAAATAGTAATAAATAATAACAAATAGCAATAAATAGTAATAAATATTAATAAATTGTAATAAATAGTAATAAATAGTAACACCTAGTAAAAATAAGTAATAAATAGTAATAAATAAGACTACACCAAGCTTGGTCCACCTTTTATTTGGGATGGGCGACACAATTTTCAGTGGATTGGTGGTAACTCTTTTTCCTGAGAGCTCATCTCCTTGGAACGTTTTCTGACTGAAAACACTATGAAAAATATGCTCTAACGTACACATATCCATTTTCGTATGCATTAGAATAGAGAGAAGCACGACGAGGCATCCCTTCTCTCCATTCTCGTGCGTACAAAAATGAATATCTACATGTATGAGTAGATTTTTCATAGTCATTTCAGTTGGAGAAAGTTGCATGGTGATGAGTTGTTGGGCAAAAGAGCTGTCACAAATCCATTAGAAATTGTGTAACCAGTCGCAAATAGAAGGTGGAGTAGGCTTGGTGCCTTTTTATTTATTTCCATTTATTTCTCTAATTAGTAATAATTATAAATAAAAAGTGATAAATATGAATATATATAAATAAATTGTAATTAATATGAATAAATAGTTATAATTTTGAATAAATACTGATAAATATGAATAAATAGTTATAATTTAGAATGATTACTCACAATTAGAAATAATTATTGATAATTAACAATAATTAAGGAAAATTAGTAATAATTAGTGATAATTGGGAATAAAAAGACATAATTAGTGACAATTAGTGATAATTCTTAATAATTAGTGATAATTGCAAATAATTACTCATAATTAGTGATAATTGCCAATAATTAGGGACAATTACTTATATTTAGTGATAATTACTAATAATTATTCATAAATTGAAATAGCTATTCATAAATATAAATAAATAGTTATAAATATATATAAATAGAAATAATTTGTAATAAATAGAAATAATTAGTAATAATTAGTAATAATTTGCAATAAATGGTGATAAATGGTAATAATTACTAATAAATGATAATAATTACAAATAAATGGAAATAATGGCTAATAAATGGTAATAATTTTTCATAAATGGTAATTATTATTAATAAATATGAATAAATCGAAATAATTAGTAGTAAACAGTAATAAATAGTAATAAATAGTAACTACTAAAAAATAAACATTATTAGTAATAATTCGCAATAAATAGTAATAATTTTTCATAAATGGTAATAATTATTAATAAATATGAATAAATGTTCATAATTAGAAATAAATTGTAATAATTAGAAATAAATATTAATAAATGGTAATAATTAATAATAAATAGTAATAAATGGAAACTATTTATAATAACTAGTGATAAATCTTAATAATTAGCAATAACTAGTGTTAAATAGAAATAATTAGAAATAATTAGTGATAAATAGAAATAATTATTAACCATTACTGATAAATATAAATAATTAGAAATAATTAGTAATAAATGGTAATAAATTTCAATAAATGGTAATAAATATTAATAAATAGCAATAACTGGTAATAATTAGTAATAAAGTTAGTAATAAATGGTAATGATTAGTAATAAATGGTAATAATTTGTAATAAATAGTAATAAATGGTAATAAATAGTAATAAATAGTGATAAATGGTAATAATTAGAAATAAAGAGTAATGAATGGTAATAATTAGTAATAATTATTGATAAACAGAAATAAGTAGAAATTATTAGTAATAAATAGATATAAATGGAAATAATAAGTTATAAGTAGTGATAAATAGAAATAATTAACAATAATGAGTAATAAATGGAAATAATTAGTAATAAATGGTAAAAATTAGTAATATTTGATAATAATTAGTAATAATAACTAGTATTTAGTAATAAATAGTATAAAATAATAATAAATAGTACTAATTAGTACTAATTAGTAATAATTAGTAATAATTAGGAATTTAATGACAATTAGTGGTAATTAGTAATAATTAGAAATAATTATGAAATATCAGTAATTAGGAAATTTACAGTAATTAGGAATAATTAGAAAAAATTTCTTTTTTTCAATCATGTTTTTTTTATATCAAATTATTCATAAAAAACTAATTATTTTAAATTTATATAGAAATTTAGAACAAGGACGTCGAAAAAAGAAATTATTAAATGATCATGCTTAGATAAATCAGTATAGGAATCCAAACAGTTCTGGTATAAATCTTGTATATATTGAGGGTGTTGAAACATTCTTATCATTTGAATCATCAAAAATAGAATTTATTTCAGAAGGTAAAATTATGTGTCCATGTAAAAATTGTGGTTTGAGGATGTTTGACATATTTGAAAATATTGGAGGTCATCTATTTAATTTTGATTTTCAATGAGATTATGTTTTCTGTATCAATATGGTGAACATAGTTCCAAAAAAGATAATAATATTTTGGTTTCAGATACATCACTGTTTCAAAATTTAGTACATGATATCATATGTCTGTATTTTCGACAAATTGATACTTAAGGTGATATTGATTTAACACCTGAGTTGGAATCATCTAAATTTTAAAAGTTGTTGAGGTTTGTTGAGGTTGATTTATATCTTGGTTCCAAGATAAGAAAATTTGAAGAATTTTCAAAATATATGGACATTAAATCTGATAATGGAATATAAATTATCTTTTTTTAATAGATATTATCTTTTGTTAAAACAATGTTACCTGAGGAAAATGCGTTTCCTATAAATTTTGATGAGAGAAAGAGGCCGGTTCGTAATCTAGGTATTAGTTATTAGATGATTCTTTCATGTTCAAATGATTGAATCTTATATTATGGTGAAAATGATTCATTGGATATTTATCCCACATGTAGACAATTGAGGTATAAATAAACTCAAATAGGGAAGTCTGGATTGATTCTTATAAAATAGTTGAGGTATTAACAACTTACACCCATATTATAGCATTTATTTATATCTCATAACACAAAGACAATGATTCAATGGAAAAAACTATGATTTCAACTAGTAAAATATTGAATCGTCCCTCTCATGGTGATTCATGGAAATATCTTGACCAAGTACATATTTCTTTTTTCTCTAGAATCCCAAAATGTGTGATTGGGTATTTCTACTAATGGTACTTTTCAATTTGGTTCTTATGGTGGTAAATATTAATGTTGGAATGTCTTTATAACTTCGTACAATTTACCTCCTTAGATGTTTATGAAGGTGCCATATGTATTTTTGACCTTATTAATTCCAAGAAATCCAAAAAATAATTATGATGTTTATTTAAAACTATTGATTGAGGTGTTAAAATCATTATGGAGTAATGTTGTTAGTACATATGATGTTACTGCGAAAAAAAAATTCCTACTGAAAGCTGAATTGATGTGGATGATTAGTAAATTCCCATCATATGACATGTTATCTGTATAGAATATATAGGTTCCAAAATCATGTCTCTACTGTATGATAGATAGAAAGGTGTTTATGCTCGTCAATGGAATAAAAAATTGTTTTTTTACAGTCATCACAGATTCCTTCAAACTGATCATACTTTTAAGAGGAAAAACTATCATTTTAGAAAAAGGTTCAATTGAAAGAGATGGACCTCCAACAGTGATATAAGGCATGGACATAAAATCATTTTTCTCTTCATTAACCCCCATTACATTTGGGATAACTATAAACCAATATAAAATTGATTTCTTTGGGGAAGAATAAAATTGGATAAAAAGAAGTTTTTTGGGATTTTCTTTACTGGTCTGATTTTTTGGTCCATCACATTTTGGATTTTAGGCATATTTAAAAGAACTATTTTATTAATTTATTTCATAAAGTTTTGGATACACCAGGTAAGACCAAAGATAATGTAAAGGTGTGATTATCTCTTACCCAAATTTGTAGGCGACTAGAGCTTGAAATGTTTGAAAATGTTAGATCATATAAGTTAACATATCCAAAAGAATCTTATACACTATCCAAAGAAAATTGATTATTATTTTGTTATTGGATTTAAAATTTGAGGCTTCCAGGTGGTTATTATTCTAATTTGGGAAGATGTGTCAGAAATGGAAATATTACCGGATTAAAAAGTCTTGATTTTCATTTTATAATTGAAATAATTCTACCTATTGGATTAAGAGGTTTGTTGAATTCTATTATTTCAGATGTGATAATATAAATATCATGTTTTTTGAGACATTTCTATGGTGAAAAAAATACTATGATGCACTAAGAAAAATGAAAGAAGTTTTTGTTTTAATTATTTATAAACTAGAAAAAATATGCTCTCCAGCTTTCTTTAACTCAATAAAATAATTGATATTACATTTTCTATATGAATAAAAATGTGAAGGTGTGGTACAGTTCTGATGGATGTACCCATTTGAGAGATGCGTGTAAAAATTAAAGAAAAAAGAATATAATAAAGCATCAGTTCAAGGTTCAATTTCAAAAGCTTATTTAATGGAGGAAATTTATTTTCATGATCTCATTATTTTCAATTGGAATATCCCTTGAAACATAACCGTATGGGCTGTTACAAGAGAAATTTTGATGATGAAATGGGAAATAAATTATCAATTTTTAATCAGCCGAAACTTGGCTTTGGTGGAGTTCCTGAAAGATGGAATTTAGATGATGAACATAATATAGATCATACATATGTTCTGATCAACTATGATTAAATGAAAACAATTTTTACTATGAGTGATCCTATAACATATTCAATAATATGTGTTACAGTAAATTAGTATTATTTTACATATAGGTTATATGATAATCATATCAATAAATAGCCTCCATAAATTATTGCAGCTTCTCTGGAATAACATCAAAAAATTATATTTTCCTACTAGTTTCAAAAACTGGTAACATAAATTATTTACGATTTAACATGTAAAATTGATTTGTTACTTGTTATATTGATAATTGTCATACAAATATCCTGGTATCTCAATATATTGATAAAATTGATATTTAATTGTGTTTATTGAGTAACCTACCATCCAAAATGGTTAGATCTTATAATTTATATGCGTTGAATGGTTTTTGATTTCATAAATATCCATATGGGGAATAAAAAACAATTAATAGTGATGTTTGTTTGAGTGGATCACATCATAGAGAAATTGAAGTTTAATTTTATGAAATACTGGAAGAAATTATGGAACTATATTATCTGGGACAGAAATATATAATGATATGTAAATGTAAGTGGTTGGATATTGAGAGAGTCTTATGTGTTCATACAAGCCATGGAATCATTGATATTAAATATAAAATCCTTCCTAGAGTAAATGAACCATTTTTTTGGATCATCAGGCACATCAAACTTATTATGAAAATTACTGTACTACTTAAGAGAGTTGTGTGATTGGTGGAGCATAATAAAACTAAAATCTTGAGAAAATCAATTTAATCAACGTGAGTGTGGTTCCACTGAAGTTCACAGAATTAAAATTTTGAAACAGACTACTCCAAATCTATATTTTCCATGAAGAGACATGAATATCGATGATGCCACCACACAGTTAAGGGTCGATGGTGACGATGACATTACTGATGTAACAAATGAATTTGAAATAACAATATATGATCAAACTGAAAATCATATGGATATTGATGATATTGAGAAGGAATATGAATATATTGACAGCATTAGATATGAAGATGAGGGTGCATATGAATATTGACACACTTAAATACTGGTTATAATTATATAAAATATATATCTATATATAATAGTTGTTTTCAATTGTTTTTTAACAAAAACCATTTTGTGTTTCAGATGGAATCATATTTGTTTCATCAATTGCAGGAGGCTACTCTACCAGATGATGAGTAGGACATTGGATAATCTGACCCTCAGACTATTGGGGGTTCTGAGAGGACCCGAAGGGGGCATGGTCTTGTGTGATTGATGATTCCTGAACCTATCCTTGAGTGACACCCATGTCTTGGCTTTGATCCATATATGCAGAGGTATGCATACCTATGTATTTTAGTTATTTATAATTAATTATCATTAATTTATTTATATAATAATTGTTTGTTTATTTGTTCTTTTTTTATCATAAATTTACTCATATGACTATTAGATATGGGAGTGCTATATTGTGAAATTATTTTTATGAGGCATGGGATACATGATATCAGATTTCCATAGATGTTAAGATCCGCATGTTCGATCATTTCCTAGTATATAAAAAAATAATATTAATTTTGAAATTTTTTTAATTAATAACTTGATATTATTAATTTTTTGTAGGGTTTATAGTATCCAATTAATGAGAGCATACATGAATCTATCTAGAAGGTGTTGGAGGTTTGTATGTTTGATCATTTCCATCAGGTTTTGAGAAATTTGAGGATATTAATGATGAAAGCAGGAGGCACAGAGTTTAATCAGTCTTAATGTTCCCACTGACCTTATTACATTTCATCATAGGTTTGGGATGGATTATATTCACACTGGATGGGTGGTATTTTTTAGAGAAGAACATCTATAGGTTGACAGAACTGGGGGAGACTGGAGGTGACACAATGAGCTGATTGTCGTACATTTAGTATGCATAAGAAATATATGGTAAGTACATTTTTGAATTAATTTACATAACTTTAAATGTAAAATGTTTATTTTATATTCATATAGGCATTCGAACAACCCGGTATTATGAACTTATATGTTTATAGGAGGATGTACAACAATTATATCATTGGACTGGATAGAGGTGATCGCCAATGCCAGATTGTGATTAATATAATTTATTTTTTTTAAAATTAACTGTAAATAATATTTTAACTATTTTAATTTTAAATTTCAATTTAAGGAGTCATATGCGGCCACGACATCTCAAATACAGACTGATAGTTAGGCCAAGACCAATGATTAAACCAATGTGGCAAAATTTGACATGACATAATGGATATAGGTGATCCAGTATGACTTTGAGAAAGTATGAGTTGTTGGTATCATCTCTCAATTGACGCCTATGAGTTATTATGGTACCATTGCGATGTTGGTGTGCAGCTCGAGAGGAGCTTATGTAGATTCATCATCATCTGCTGCACAGTATTAAGAGCAGCTCAATCTCAGGGTAGGCTTATAGAGAGTATGCATAGGGAACAACAAAGAGCTTCATCGACAAGAGAAACAACAGTAGGAGGAGATACATCGGTGGAAGAAACAACAACATGAGTAGATGCTGGGGTACATGTGACATCTAACTCGTGGTGTAGGGATGATGTTCCCTTTAATATATCCTCCACCTCCTCCAAATGACCCCCCTTAGTGATGTATTGAATTTTTATGATAAAACATGTGATTGTAATTTTTTTTATATTATATATTTACATTTATAAATATTGTGTTTTTAT
The DNA here is from genome assembly GCA_963277665.1 of Viscum album. Lineage (NCBI taxonomy): Eukaryota > Viridiplantae > Streptophyta > Magnoliopsida > Santalales > Viscaceae > Viscum > Viscum album. The sequence continues at coordinate 97,454,046 of OY728163.1, forward strand.
AATGTTTCAAATATTTCTTTTTTTATTATTTCAATTTTAATTTAATTATTTAATTATTTTATTAGTTTATTATTTATTTAATTTTGTTTATTATTTTTATTATTTATTTATTATTTTATTAAAATTATTATTTTGTTATTATTATTACTATTATTTTATATTTTTCACAAATATTACGATTTTTATTATTTTATTTTAATTATTAATATTATTTTCATTAATATTAATTATTATTATTATATTAACCATATTAGTTTATTATTATTATTATATTTTTAATAATGTTATTTTATTATTATTGTTATTATAATTATTTTTTAATATTATTTTTTTCATATTTTTTTTATTATTTTTAATGTTATTTTATTCAGTTTTATTAATATTTTTTTTATTTTTTTAAGTTATTTGTGATGGGGTCGTCAGAAAAGGGTTTTAAAAAAACTCAAAGAAACTATTTGCAATGCTATTTTCTACAATGAGTTATTTGCGATGGGATCTGTTACAAAAAATTATTTATGACGAGATCTCATTACAAATAACCTGTCACAACTAACTCAATTTCTAGTATTATTTGCATTATCTTTTTAACTACCATTGAATTCTCAAAAATAAATCTAGTAAGAAAGAAGAAATAATGTAATCATGCCTCATACTTATCTCTTTGGTTACCTCCTTAGATGAACAATAGAATTAGTTCTCCATCATCATGGAAAAATGAGAATATAGTATAACATATGATAAGAATAGACAATAAGAAATCTAATTAGAATTGTAAAGACCCATAAATTTCAAGGAAAATTTTTTCCTAAATTCTTTGGGATTTTACGAGTACGCAGTTTCTGAAGGCACCAGATTCTGAGGCCCGGTGTGCCCGGAATCAATTTCCGAAGTTTAGCTCGGGTACATTCAGTGAACGAACGAGCATGTTTTTCTATCTTTTGAACCAGTGCTCAGAATCGAAGTCCGAGGGCACCGATGGAATCACAATGCCGATAATTGCTTACGAAGACCTTTACTGGAGTTGTATTTTCTCGGGAAGAGTTGTTTCAAAAAGTGGATTAAGTGTTAAGTGAAATAAAGTTGTGTCACAACTTTATTTCTCTCATCTAAGTGGTTTAACTCGCATGTGTGGGAGTTGGGGTGGGACCCACTTAATCCTAACTCCTCTTGTTAGGATATTAGTGAGGTGGGGCCTACACGAGCCCCCACCTTTTCAAATTCCCCATAACTTCCTAAATTCCATAACCCCCCCTCTTTAATTATGTGGCTCTCCCTTACTTTAATATTTCCAACCTAAACACTCCATTTAATTTTGACAACTCAAGATTATTTAAATGAATTGAATTCAATTTTGAATCTTAGAGTTTTTGAGATGCTTGGATTGAGTAATAAAATAAGAGAAGTCTTATTTTATTGGGTTGGAGCTTTTTGTGTTATGTTTTTGGAGAGAATAATCCAAGTCTTGGAGATCTCCATCTTTCTCATTGAAGAACGTCAAGACCTTGACTTAGAACGCCGTCACTGCAAGAAGAGATCAACCTGTCGTTCTTCTCCTCTCTACAGTTGTTGTGAGACATCATCTCCTCCTTGGACGCACGTCAACGCTGTCACGCCGTTCCATCTTCTCTCTGCGTCAATGAAAGGGAGACGCCGCTTTCTCCTTGGACATTCTCTGTCGACGTATACTGAGCCTCACCCCGCGACGCCAATTTCCGCGACTGTAGATTCTTCGAATTTCTTTGAGGTAGGGATTGTTTTTGTCGTCCAAGTATTATTTTGACATTCGTCATTAATAATTGGCCTCCAGTTATCAATTTAACGGGAGGAGGTCAGACCGCACAAACACGACCGATCCACCTCCCCTTTGTTGTTGATCACCGTCGTGGTTTGGAACGGAGGCGGCGTGGTGTAACGGCACCGCACAGGAATGAGGAAAACTGCAGCGAAGGAGCGTGGCGCCATCGCACCGCGCCGGTGAAGCCGAAGGAAGGAGTGACCAAGATAGGGCCGCGGTGGAGGGGCATGGCGCCGCTCCGGAACACCATGGAGGGCCGCGGCCGGGGCAGGCCGCGACGGAGGGGGGCGGCGCCGTCGCGCTGCGCCCGTCGGACAAGGGTCGCAACCTAACACCACGATAGTGTAGAGAAGGGCATCCGGATCCGCCGGCCGCCGGCGCACTGGAAGGCGGGACCCACGGGGGTCCTGCGATGGCACACTAGCCACCTAACATGGCCGGCCGTTCGGGAAGACCGGGGGTTGTAACCCCTGGTGGCAGACAGGGGTGGGCCCCTCCACGTGGGGGTTTTCATTTCAAAACGAGGGGGAAGTGCGCCCCCCTCCCCTTCTGCGTCCGCTCAGCGCGCGGGCGCCCACGGACCGGCCGCACCGAATCGGACCGCCTGCGCCGGGCCAGACCACCCGCGCCAGGTCGGGCCGGCCGTAGGTTGGGTCAACCCGGTTTGGGCCGACCCAGGGGGTATTGGGCTGGGTCAGACCGGGCTCAAACCCCCTGTTTCCGGAAAGATCTGTTCAAATGCCCATAACTTGTGCTACAGACCTCCAAACGATGCACCGTCAATCGCGTAGCGATCCTTGGATTGATACGGCCGTTTTGGTATATTACACTCAAGGTTTAAGAGAACATTGGGTACGGCCGGGTTGGTTCGAACATGAAAGCAACCGGGTCCTCGGAATAGAAACACTTATATCATGAGCTCCAGACGTCCGATGGACGTTCCGTCGACTTTGTTGGATTCCTCTTCGTGAGACAGTTATTTTGGCTTACTAAGCTCGAGGTTTGGATGCAGTTGGAGTATAGTCGGGTTTGTTTTAGCTTAAAAACCAATCGGGCCCCTAGGACGAAAAAGCCAATAACTCTCAGACCGGGTGTCCAATTGACGCATCGTCTGTCGCGTTGAGTTTCTATTGACGAGACAGAACATTGGGATACATCAAATCTGGAATTCGTGTCAGTTGATGTATCGACCCCCTTGGCTCATGGAGCGAACCCTCCCAGAATCGAGCATGCTGTGTGCGGGAACCCTAGAGCTGGCCGTGATGAAGATGACTTCCGTACTAGGATCCTCCGTGGGTTCGATGAGGACGACTACCGTACTGGGATCCTCCATGGGTTGGACGAGGATGACTACCATACTAGGATCCTCTGTGGGTTCGACGAGTATGACTACCGTACTGGGATCCTTCGTGGGTTCGACGAGGACGACTACTGTAATGGGACCCTCCTTGGGTTTGACTACCGTGCTGGGATCCTCCGTGGGTTCGACGACGAAGAATACTATACATGGATCCTCCGTGGGTTCGGCAGCAACGACTACTATACATGGATCCTCCATGGGTTCGGTAGCGATTACTACTTTACTTGGATCCTACATGGGTTCGGTAGAGGAGATGATTCAGAGGCTACATCTAATCATCTCCACCCCTCTTCGTAAATGGATACCTGTGTGAGCTGAGTCTTGACTTGCAATCGTTATCATTGATATGATTGTTGTGCTTTCCTGTGTGGATTGGGTTGTGATTTCCTATGTGGAATGGGTTATGTTTTCCTGTGTGGAATGGGTTGTACTTGGGCTCGTGTGCTGGAGCCAAGCTGGAATTGATGACTTAGGTATATGTATGGGCATATACCTAAGTAGAGTTAGTTGTCACTTCGTGATTGTATCTTTCCTTTGTGTTTTATCCTTCTTGGATTCTGGGAGACCTTTGGGGGTCTCGGTGTCCCTACTGAGTAGCGTATACTTACCCCTTCATGGGATATGCCCGCACTACGATGTGTTGGATGCAGATGACGGATAGTGCTGATCAAGGTGGGAGCTCGTGGAGCTGAACGGTACCTGGAGGTGGATCACTGGACGAGACATACTCGGAGTGGACAGCTAGATCCGAGGAGCAGAGGAGACTATCTGTACCCACCCTTCAGGTGGGATTTCCAGAGGATGGCTCAGACTAGCTTCTTTACTTTTCTATTACTGTACTTACTTTTCAGTTGTACCTTACTTTTAGTAGGGTTTGTATTCTTTCCCATTTACTTTCCATCACTTATTGTTGTAATCAGATTACTTAGTGTTTATTCAGCTTGCATACTCTATGGTGTTTGTTTTCTTTAAAGAGGAAATGCATTCCCTTTTTATCAGGATTTATGCCTTTGGCGCTAGTCTCCAGCCCCTGGCCTATAGAAGGTGGGCCTGGGGTAGTCACGACACGGGCCCCGAGGACGGGTCGTGAAAAATTGGTATCAGAGGAGTTCAGTTGTACTGCAGAGCTTAGGAATCTGATCTTTCTTTTATGTGAAGCAATAATGTTAAGGGTATTGAGTATGGTTATTAGTCCAGGGAGTCCAGTGTTGGTGCGGTGGCCGACCTATCCATACACCAGGACCCTGACTTCTGATTTCCGACTCAGTGCACGAAAACATTGATTGCATGTGTGTTTCAAAGTTTTATTTTTGATTACTTGTGTCAGCTCACCAGGTATTCTATATTGACCATGTCGCACTTTTTTCCTTTCAGGATGGCCTCACGATGAAAACCAGCTAGGGTTCCAAGCATTGTACGAGATGGAATCCCACCGAGCGACGAGACCTCGGTACAGGGCCCCATTACAGCAGAGGCACCGGCAGTTCCTCTACCCACCGAGCCACCGATGCCACCAGCCCCAGCAGATGAGAGTGCACGTGTCCTTACTACACTGCATGAGTTTCAGCGTCAGAGACTGCCCAGGTTCCGTGAGGAGACGGACCCTCAGGCAGTCGAGGATTGGCTGGAGGCTTTTGTACAAGTTTTCATATTAGTAGGGACACCAGATGACCTCATGGTGATCCTTACGGTGAGTCTCCTACATGCAGCATCAGGTAGATGGTGGAGCCTGATTCTCCAGGTTCACGATGAGTCATATCTTATTTGGACGGACTTCGAGAGCCTCTTCCGCTCAGAGTTCGTTCCAAATAACCTCCATGCGGTGCACATTCAGGAGTTACTACAGCTGCGGCAGGGAAGCATGACAGTAGCCCAGTACTCGGCGAGATTTACCGACCTCTCACGCTACTCCAGTGCGATGGTACAAGACCCGTTATTCAAGTCCTAGACCTTCGAGAAGGGACTGAGGCATGAGATTAGGGCTTTGATGATCTCCCTCAACATCCCGACGCAGGCGGGGGTGCTGGAGAGACCCATTCTAGTGGAGAGTTTTCACGCTGAGTAGTCTCCAGTGGCGAGACCCTCCATAGGATGACCCTCAGTGGAGTCTTCTGCAGCCGGCAGTAGATAGATGACATAGAGGACCAAGCGGGCCAGACCATCATATGATCAATCTCAGGATACTGGTTCAGTTGTGCGGGGCACATGAAATAGATCCAGCCACATGAGGAGCAGGTAGTGCTATGCATGCGGCGGGCAGGGTAACATGGCTCGAGACTGCCCAACCCACCCTGCAGATGAGCAACAGGTGGTAGAGGGACCTCCCAGGCAGAGGATCGACCATGGATGTCTGCAGGGAGAAGGCAGATGAGGTAGAGGAGCTGGATGAGCAGTGGGTGGTGGGCGACACTTTGAGGCCCTGCCACCACCACCACCAGGAAGACCACCCCAGCCACAGGGAATGGGTGGACAGGGGAGAGATCAGCTTTAGGAAGATGATGCCTACGACCATGGAGCTCTGGGAGTAGATGGACAGGAGCGGGACTAGATACAAACATGGAGACTTTTGTTCATGTTACTTCTATCTTTTTTGATGTTTTTTTGTGGATGCATTGTGTCTTTGTATCTTGATCTACAGTAATAAAAGACACTTGTTCTTGTGACGTTTTCTTCCCTGTCCTTTTTATGAAATTGATACTGAGAGGTTCCGGTTAAAACCATTGACTTGACCCTCACTTTAGAGATTCCTACTAGAGGAGACCTAGTGACCACACACTACTGCCAACAGTGTGACTCGACCCTTAGCGGTGAGAGTAACAGTTGGATCTCTTGGTAGTAGCGTCGAGGCCTTACGATGTCATCCATGGCATGAAATAGTACCATTCATGTCAGGATTGACTATATTAGGAAAAGGACAAGGTTTATCCAAGGTATGAGACCTGATTTCTCTTTTCGGCAGAGGAGGAATATCAGTAGCTCTTGTAGATCGCAGATGAAGAAGGGTGGAGTTGAGTTCTTACAAATGGATAATCTCACCCATTGTTCGTCGAGCGAACGGTTTACGGTTCTCCCCAACTCAATAGTCTCAGGTGTATCTTTTCTCAGAAGGACATGAACCTGAAATAGAGGTGATGGCTTGAGTTTCTCCAGGACTATGACATCGAGACGATTTATACTCCTGGGAAGGGGAATGTTGTAGCGGATGCTCTTAGTAGGAGATCATGTATTCAACTGTTAGGAGTGGCGAGACGACAGCTGGCTATTTTTTTAGATATCCTTTGTTCATAGTGTTGGAGTGAGTACCTGTAGAAACAGAGATGGTTCAGGCTACAACGGAGAAGGTGCAGATCATCCCGGAGTGGATGAGGACTGCTCAGAGCCGACAAAAGCCTTATGCTGACAGGAGGCAGAGACCACTAGTGTTTGAGGATGGAGACCATGTTTTCTTATGGGTCTCACCTCGATGTGGATTATAGAGATTTGGAAGGGGCAGCAAGTTATCTCTGTGCTTCATCGAACCTTTCCAGGTTCTCAGCAGGATAGGCGAGGTGGCTTATCGCCTGGATCTTCCACCTCAGTTGCACAGGGTGCACGACGTCTTCCGCATATCTCAGCTGAGGAGATACGTGCATGACTCATCGCATATCATCGATCACAGGGAGCTGGACATCGATGATGGTGCGACTTTTGCAGAGGTCCCGATGGAGATCGAGGATCGACAAGAGCATGTCCTACGTGGACAGTCAATTCCTCTAGTGTGCATCAGGTGGTAGCATAGGAACCTCCAGGAGAGCACATGGGAGTGAGAGGCTCAGATGCATGCACAGTACCCTCATTTGTTTCCTTAGTTTGTGATGTATCTTTACGGGGACGTAAATTCCTGAGGTGGGAGTAATGTTAAGACCTGTAAATTTCAAGGAAATTTTTTTCTAAAATTATTTGGGATTTTACGAGTATGCAGTTTCTGACGGCACCTAATTCCAAGGCCTGGCGTGCCCAGAATCAATTTCTGAAGTTTAGCTCGGGTACGTTCAGTGAACGAACGAGCGGGGTTTTCTAACTTTTGAACCGGTGCTCGGAATCGAAATCTGAGGGCACCAATGGAACTGCAGCGCCAGTAATTGCTTATGAAGACCTTTACTGGAGTTGTGTTTTCTCGGGAAGAGTTGTTTCAAAATTTGGTTTAAGTGTTAAGTGCAATAAAGTTGTGTCACAACTTTATTTCTCTCATCTAGGTGGTTTAACTCCCATGTGTGGGAGTTGGGGTGAGACCCACTTAATCCCAAATCCTCTTGTAAGGATATTAGTGAAGTAGGGCCCACACAAGCCCCCACTTTTTCAAATTCCCCATAACTCCCTAACTCCTCTAACCCCCCCTCTTTAATTATGTGGCTCTCCCTTATATTAATCTTGCCAACATAAACACTCCATTTAATTTTGACAACTCAAGATTAATTAAATGAATTGAATTCAACTTTGAATCTTAGAGTTTTTGAGATGCTTGGATTGAGTAATAAAATAAGATAAGTCTTATTTTATTGGGTTGGAGCTTGTTGTGTTAAGTTTTTGGAGATAATACTCTAAGTCTTGGAGATCTCCATATTTCTCGTTGAAGAATGTCAAGACCTCGACGAAGAACATTGTCACTGCATGGAGAGATCGATGTGCTATTATTATCCTCTCCGCAGTCGGTGTGAGACATCATCCCCTCCTTGGATGCACGTCAATGCCGTTATGCCGTTCCATCTTCTCTCCGTGTCAAAGAAAGGGAGACGCCGCTTCCTCCTCGGATGTTCTCCGTCGACGTATACGGATCCTCACCCCACGATGCCGTTTTCCGCGACTCTAGCTTCTGCGAATTTCTTTGAGGTAGGGATTGTTTTGTCCTTCAAGTATTATTTCGACGTTCGTCATTAATAATTGGCTGCCTGTTATCAATTTAACGGGAGGAGGTCGGACCGCACAGACAAGGCTGATCCTCCTCCCCTTTGTTGTTGATCACTGTCGTGGTTTAGAACGGAGGCGGCGCGGTGCAACGGCACCGCGCGGGAACGAGTAAAACCGTAGTGAAGGAGCGCGGTGTCGTCACGCCATGCCGGTGAAGCCTAAGGAAGCTGCAACCAAGAGAGGGCCGCGGCGGAGGGGCACGACGCCGTCGCGCCCTGCCGGTCGGACAAGGGCTGTGATCTAAGGTCGCGGTGGAGGGGCACGACGCCGTCGCGCCCTTCCAATCGGACAAGGGCTGCGATCTAAGGCCGCAGCGGTGCATAAAAGGGAGGCCAGATCTGCCGGTCACCGACACATTAGAAGGCAGGACCCGCGGGGGTCCTGCGGCGGCACACCGACCGACCAACATGGCCGGCCATATGGGAAGTCTGGGAGTTGTAACCCCCGGTGGCAGACAGGGGTGGGCCCCTCCATGTGGGGGCTGCTGTTTCAAAACGAGGGGGCAGCGCCCCCCACCCCCCTTCTGTATTCGCTCAGCGCGCGGGCACCCGCACAGGGCCAGACCGGCCGCGCCGAGCCGGGCGGGGGCCGGACCGCCCACGCAGGGCCTGGCCGGGCCGCCCGTGCTGGGGCGGACCCCCGCGCCGCGCCGCGCCAGCCGAGTCGGGCCGCGCCCAACCGGGCCGGACCCGGACTCGAGTCGGGTCGACCTCGTTCGGGCCGACCAGGGGGTATTGTGTCGGGTCGGACCGTGCCCAAACCCCATGTTTCCGGACAGATCTGTTCAAATGCCCATAACTTGGGCTACGGACCTCCGAACGACGCACCATTAGTTACGTAGCGATCCTTGGATCAAGATGGTCGTTTCAGTATATTACAGTTAGGGTTTCAGAGAACTTTGCGTACGACCGAGTTGGTTCGAACACGAAACCAACCGGACCCTCAGAACGGAAACATTTATAACTTGAGATCTAGATGTCCGATTGACGTGCCGTCAACTTTGATGGATTCCTCTTAGAGAGACGGTTATTTTGGATTACTCTACTCGAGGTTTGGATACAGTTTGAGTATGGTCGGGTTGGTTTTAGCTTAAAAACCAACCGGGCCCCTGGGACGAAAAAGCCAATAACTCTCAGACCAGGCGTCCGATTGAGGCGTCGTCTGTCACGTTGAGTTACTATTGACATGACGGAACTTTGGGATACATCAACTGCAGACTTCATGTCAGTTGATGTATCGACCCCCTTGGCTCGTGGAGAGGACCCTCTCGGAATCGATCATGTTGTGTGCGGGAACCCTAGAGCTGGCTGCGACGAAGATGACTTCCGTACTAGGATCCTCCGTGGGTTCGATGAGGACGACTACCGTACTGGGATCCTCCGTGGGTTCGACGAGGACAACTACCGTACTGGGATCCTCTGTGGGTTTGACGAGGATGACTACCGTACTGGGATCCTCCGTGGGTTCGATGAGAATGACTACCGTACTGGGATCCTCCGTGGGTTCGACGAGGACTACTACCCTACTGGGATCCTCCGTGGGTTCGACGAGGACGACTACTGTACTGGGATCCTCCATGGGTTCGACTACCGTGTTGTGATCCTCCGTGAGTTCGAAGACGATGACCACTATACTTGGATCCTTCGTGGGTTCGGCAGCGACGACTACTATACTTGGATCCTCCGTGGGTTTGGCAGCGATGACTACTTTACTTGGATCCTGCATGGGTTCGGAATAAGAGATGATTCAGAGGATACATATAATCATCTCCACCCCTCTTCATAAATGGATACCTGTGTGAACCGAGTCTTGACTTTCAATCGTTATCATTGATATGATTGTTGTGCGTTCCTGTGTGGATTGGGTTGTGATTTCCTATGTGGAATGAGTTATGTTTTCTTGTGTCGACTGGGTTGTACTTGGGCTCGTGTGCTGGATCCGAGCTGGAATTGATGACTTATGTATATTTATGGGAATATACCTAAGTAGAGTTGGTTGTTACTTTGTGATTGTATCTTTCCTTTTTGGTTTATCCTTTGTGGATTCGGGGAGACCTTCGGGGGTCTCGGGGTCCCTACTGAGTAGAGTATACTCACCCCTGCACGGGCTATGCCTGCACTACGTTATGTTGGATGCAGACGACGAACAATGCTGATCGAGGTGGGAGCTCATGGAGCTGAACGGTACCTGGAGGTGGATCACTGGACACGACATACTCAGAGCGAACGGCTAGAGCCGAGGAGAAGAGAAGACTATCTGTACCCACCCTTCAGGTGGGATTTCCAGAGGACAGATCAGACTCGCTGCTTTACTTTTCTGTTGTTGTACTTCCTTTTCAGTTGTACTTTACATTCAGTTGGGTTTGTATTCAGGCCCATTTACTTTACATCACTTAATTTTGTACTCAGTTTACTTAGTGTTTACTCATCTTGCATACTCTATGGTGTTTGTTTACTTTATAAAGGCAATGCCTTCCCTTTTTATCGGGATTTACGCCTTTGGTGCTAGTCGCCAGCCCCTGGCCTATGGAAGGCGGGCTTGGGGTAGTCACGGCACGGGCCCCGAGGATGGGTCGTGACAAGAATAGTTAAAATATACACATTTACAAATAGAAAAAATAAAAATAGAGTTACATCCCTCGATTAATGTGGAATATTTTTAATAGTTTAACTCAACCCCTATTTAAAAGTAACAAAAGAAAATTAAAAATATAATATAGGACTTCGCCTCTAATTAATCTCATCTTTAATCACTTCATTTTAATCTTTACCAAAATATAATTTAGTATATGGTTTCAATATAAACCCTTTCCCAAAAATCATCTAGATGAAGTCTAGTCTTCATTTACTCATCATTCAAACCTCACTTAAAAACATCAACTCAATATTCCACAATATAATATATTATATCACTAATAATAGCCTCAAATTATTTAATCTAAAATCTATAAAATTCTTTATTTTTACATACTGAGTCCATCGTTAACTTTCATTTAACAGACCTCATCATACCCAAAAAATATATCTCCTAATTTATCTTTTTTATCATTAATTAATTTATTAATATATTTTTAATTCCCAACCATATCTCTTATTTATCAATTATTTGGTTCTAATTCAAGTCCTTTATTTACACATTTGTCTAAACAAACCAATAATTAAAATTTTCATATCTGCATATCCATTAATTCATAATCATACATTTTACCACTTTTTTCCATTTTCAGCCTGAAGTCTGCCACTACCATTTTGAAATTATACTCAAGCCCTATGATTAATGATTTAAACTTTTGGTATTTCTCTTTAGACATAAAATGATCTACCAATATCCTCCACTATTTTTGATTGATCAACTACTTCCAACCAAACTCACTGAATTACCCCAACACATAATGTTTCCCTATTTCTTATTCTTGGTGGGACTGAAAATTATTGGCACATGTGTGGTGATAATACCAAGATAAAAATAAATTTAAATAATAAGGAAAAATGAAAAAAAAATATAACATGGAAATACCCTCGAATAAGGATGGGTAAAAAACCATAAGAAAATAGAAGGATCTCATTATGGTAGAATATAGGTACAATCTCTCTCTATTACAAGGAAAATACCCTTATAATTTCGATCTCTTGAATAGTGGAGTATACACCTCATAAATACCACACACTCAAAGAAGGTAAAATTGTATCCCAATGTTCTTCTTCCTAGATTAGAAATATAGATTCCTTATAGTGTGCATGGCATTATGACTATCACAAAATAATGGAATATTTATGTGTGCCTAAACTCCTTTAATAAACTTCACATCTAAATCACACATCTACAAGTTTCATGGCTTCCATGTACTCCAAATTAGTCATGGATTAAGAAAAAACATACTATAACATAAAAATCCTTCTAAAAAATCCTCCTGTAAGAGTGAAAACCCAACTAGTAGTAGATTTATTATAGTCAAAATCACCAAAAACAATTAGAATCAACATAGCCTATGGTAGAGAAATCTGATCCTCCATAACATAATAGATTATATGAGGTCAACTTGATATATATCAGGATAATATTTACTATGATCCAATGCTCCTATCTATGATTCTCCATCTACTAGCTAATGTATCCCACTTCATGTGTAATTTTTTGTCTAGTATAAACCATAGAAAATATCAGATTCCCCACTCCTGATACAAATAGTACTAAAGATATTTCTATCCTCTATATTTCACTATTAGGACTCATCATAGAGTATAAATAGAAATTAATTGGAATAGTGGTAAATATTGGATTATAGTATTTAATATTGAAGCATTTCAAGTAGAGAGACATGAGCTTGACATACACGGATATTAAATCATTTTTTATGAATATTCATCACATTTCTAATGTAAATGCCTGAGCACCAAAAATTTTCACCATCTTTGAAAACTAGGAACACACTTTTTAATTTGGTGAAAGATATTCAACATATCCCATAATGATCTTCCCATTTTAGTACTCCTACTTTAAACCTTTCTTCATTTCTAAGGGAAAAGAAACATAATAAAAGGTGATCACAGATGCTCAGTAAGGGTAAATAAATAAGTTATGAAAGAATAACATGAAAATAAGAGTATGAGAACAAGATAATTAAATTTTAATATTGTACCATACATATAAAATATCATAATCATGGGTCATATAATAAAGATTATTTTTCAATAATAAATGAATCATAAGGGAATCAAGAGAATAATCCACAAGAGCATTACATAGGAATAACACATTGAATTGTGGAATACAAATAATAATATAATATCATATGTCAAGGAAACCTACCATGACTCTGATAACATGTTATTATTTAGATAAATCACAAGTGTATCTTCTTTAGTTTTTAGATGACCTCTTGTATACCATATTTGTTTGGGTTTGGGATGCCCTCCCATGAACCCTACTATTATGGGATTGGGATTATATCCCTTGTACCATCTTATTATAGGCATAGGATTCCATCTTGTATATCCTGGTTCTATGATATTAGGATTCCCTCTTGTGTATGCTCTTGTTATGAGCTTGGGATGCCCTCTTGCATACCCTCTTATTATGGGATTGGGATGCCCTCTCATATACCCTCTTATTACAGGCTTGGGATTCCCTCCTGTATACTCTATTATTACGGGCTTGGGATTCCCTCCCATACACCCTTTGGGATCAATGAAAATTTATCATTATCTAATGTATTGGACATAATTAAACATCCCACCTAGAACATAATAAAATCATACATGCATGTTTCATAAGAAAATAAAAAATTCATTATATCATGACCCATAAACAAAATATGGGTTTCATAACCATCATATCATAACCCATGAAATGAAGTGGGTACCATAAACATTTCATCATATCATAACCTATGGTAAAGATACAATTTTTATAATCATTTCATCATAGAATAACCCTTGAAAAGAAATGGGCTTTGTGTGAATTTATCATGGTATGAGCAATGGAAGAGAAACAGGTTTCATAAAAAACTTTCCATCTTAATCATAAATAATTCATATAAAGAATAATAATGGTGTCTTTGGATAATATCCATAGTAAATCATAAACTATTTAAAATATATCATTTTTATTGGAGAATTATTTTGAAATATTACTTGGAGCATATATTAAGGGAAATAATATTTATTTAAAAATCAATTTTAAAAAAATAAAACATATTCAAAATTATTTTCTTTTAATACCACTTTGAAAACAGAGAAATTAATCTTTAAAAATCATTTAAAACGTTTCTTGAGGAAAATATCATATTCTCTTTGAATTTTTTTTAGAACATAAAATATTTGAAAAAACTTTTTATTTGATTTTTTTTGAAAACTTATAAAATAATCTTTGAAATTAGTGAAATAAATTTATTTGAAAATTACCTTTTAAAAACTTATAAAGGAAGCTTTGAAAATAATTTAAAACACTTATTGAACACAATTTTGTTTGAAAACCATTTTATTTGAAAACGAATTTGAAAAAAATGAATGTACATAATATTAGAAAAAAAATTATCTTAAAAAAATGTTGTAAATTTAAATAAGGAAGCTTCAATAAAATTATGGTCATGTCAGCAGATAAATCCACACATGTTGAACATTCCTTTTGTGCCATGAAATGTTTAGAAAAGTGGCTTGATAAAAAAATGATAAGAATATTCCTTTTTAAAAACCTTTTTAATTTATAAAAATTCTTAAAAATTTCATTTAAAGATCATAGGAAAATATTATAAAATATTTGGAATATTTTTTTATAATACATAGTTTCTTAAGAATATATATTTCTCACTGAAAAAGAAATAAAGTAATATTTTCTTAAAAAATTATATTATTTATAATAAGAACCAAAGAGTGGAAAAATGGTACCATTACATGGATATATCATGGATAATAATATTAAGAGAAAATTCATGAGAATTATTAACATATCGATCATAATTTTTCATCAATGAAATTATAATCATAAATAATCCAGATAAATGACGAGATTGTGAAAATAAACTATAACCACTTTGGTAACATTGAATCATAGTATACATGAAAGAATAACATTAAATGAAGCTCAAAATATTATTAAAATAAGGATGTTAATGGTACAACATGTAAAATGGTAGTATATACATATCTTAGAAGAATATATTGGCATAACATAACCTTTTTCTCAAATAAGGCAAATTGAGACAAAATTACAATAACGATTTCGTAACTTTTGAACCGTAAACCCCATTAAAGAGATATAATAAAATGGATATATAAGTACATATAAATTAAAGGATAATAATAATAAAATACATTCATACGTATTATATACACCACACAAATGAAACGATTTTTGAATAAGGTGTAAGTTTCGCAGGATTGAAAGTCAGATTAGAAATCCTCTTACTACTTGAGTAACTTTGGAATAGTGATATCTGTGATTTAATAATAGAAAATAAGACTTTAATTATCATGAAACAAATTATATTAATTATATAACACGTCACAGGTTATTATATACACCAAAAAACAATAATAAGTTGTGAATATAGCATATATATCATAAAAATAAAAGTGAGACGATAAAACCCTTACCTTAAGTCTTACATTTATTTGTACACATTCAAAACTATTGTATTATAAATATAGATTTATTATAAATATACCAAAAAAACATATTATTATATATCATACCATAAATTATCTTATTATTAATTATATTACTTGTTTATGAACAATTTCATGTTAATGTTATGTTTTGGGTAATAACAGCTTTGTTTTTCTTATATATTTTGAATTTTTATTCTGAATAATTATACTTTGAACCTAATTTACTTATTTAAAGAATTTATAAAATGATATAAATATCATATATATTCAGTATATAATTATTAATCATACTCTACAAATGATAAAATATGAAATTAAATACACTGTTTATGAAGATGGTATGCCATACATACACATAAACATTGTTTCCATTTTCTAATTGTATTTTTAAAGAAATAAAGTAAATGGTATATTTATATATACCATCTTTTTAATATAATTATTATGTAATATATATCATATATTTTCATTAAAACCATCCTTACTACATTCCATGCAAAGCATGAAATAATCAAAACACTTTGTGGAGGTAGTAGTCTACACGTCCCCAAACAAAGTTATCATATTATGATAAAATAGAAAGAATAAAGGTATGTGTTACATAACATGTAAATAAGCATAAATATTTAATAAATATCATATATATCATATAAAAATATTAATTCTATCTTTATTCCCAACCTTGATAGGTGGTAATGTAAGAACAAACAATATCAGTTCACGATACGGTAGTCCACCGTACACACAAATGATGATTGTGTATCCCATTTGATGGGATTGTGTGTGAGTTTAGGTCTTAAAATTGACATAAAAAATCTATTTATATTTATTATACATATTTATTATATAATCATGGAATAATAATACTTTAGTGCGTTTAGAAATAGAAAAAAATTATTTTTTAAAAGATGTTACCTTTTATTTGGGTAACACCTTTTCGTTTTCACCAAAGCGATTCCTTGGATGAATTTATGCTCAATTTTATGATTCTAGTATGAAGGTTGGTAATTTTGGAGATTATTTGGGTAGGTTTTGGATGAGACAAAGGGCATGATAGGTGTGAAGAAGTGAAGAGGGTGAGTGCCTTTTATAAGCGGGAGAAAGGACACACATGACATTTTTTGAAAAGAATTGTGAGCTCTACATGTTTTTACCCAACAAGAGGCTTCCATAACACACCAAATTATATTAATGAAGTTTTATGGTAAAAATATGTTCATAAAATTAGTTTTTTACTTGTTTAGGTCATCTTTACCTTATATTCTAAGTTTAGTCATTAAGTACACTCGTTTTCACCTTAATCACTGTAATTAATTTTAACCACTTTCACTAATTACATTGGTAAAAAGTTAAGTGGAAATTATTATAAATTATAAAATATGATAATTTAAAATATTAAATCCATTTATAAAAATTATAATCATATAAGTGGCAGTAATTAATTGAAAATTAATCTCATAGATGAGATGAGAGAATAGTTTTTTAAAGTGAAAAGTTTCAAAAGTTTGAAATGTTTTTATACCCAATTTCAATGTGAAATTGATTAAAATGACATAAAATGTATTAATATATTTATAATTCATCTAAATATTATTTAAACCCATGTTAAAATATAATTTATCGAAATAAATAAATTAGGCTAAAATGTAGTTTTCAATTAAAATTTTGTGTTTTTCACTATCTATAAAAAATTAAAACTTCTCAAAAAAGTACCAAACATTTACCCAAAGTAAAATTTGATATTATTATTTAAAAAATAAATTTTATTTTTTCAAATAAATTTCAAAAAAATTGAAAAAAATAGATTCAAAATACATGCGTCATTAAAGGATATTGAAATAACCTTTTAGAAAAATATATATCTTCATACGTAAAATGGGATTTATTCTTATCTCTTCTCTAGAAAACGCATAAGATTGACATTAAATAGTTGAATAAATAATATATATATATATATATATATGTCATTAAAATATTTTATAAAAAGCGACTTAAATAATTTATATAGGTAAAATGTGCTTTATTTCATGAATATAGTTTTCCAGCAAACAATTTCCTTTATTTTATAAAGGGTTTTATTTTCATTTCTAGTTTATTAGTCACCAAATAATTCATTTTATATACATGTTTAAACCATATTTTCATAATTTAATTATTCTTATTCATAACCTCCATTCTAATGGATTTGTGATATCTATAATAATATTTTAATAATATTATTAATATTACATTGTTGTTTATTAAACCTAGGTCTTGCGTGTCACACAATTTATCAATGGACTCGGCACTGTACGTAACAGAAGACAAAAACAATGTTTTTTTGTATCAAAATATAATCCATGTGTTGTGTAAAGTGAAATATCTACTTGGGGTTTTATATAAAGAAATAATAACTTGGTACTTTCATATAACACAACTGATCTTCACTGTTCCATGAAATAAAAAATATCAAAAAGATTAAATTAATTCAAAGATATATATTTTACAAAATCTCAGGGTGTTACATTATACCCCCCCAAAAATTATTTTTTCCATAGGTTATTAATGTTTTAATACATAAAATATCCATTTATAGAAACCGAAATCATAAAAATGAATACTAAAAATTCCATTAAAAAATAAATCCTGAAACATAATGGTAACCAAAATTAAATCACAACTAGGTTTTGAAATGGGAGAACATAGATGGGAAAGTATGATTGGACATTTAAGAAAATCATAAATAATTATAGGGTTGGATTGAAGTCATTTGTCATAAAAAAGTAAAGGATTAGTGGTATGTTTAGGGTCTCAAAACCATAAATCTATTATGATTCATAAGACCATTGTTTCAATAGAAATGAAGGTATTATGATAAAACTTTTTCAATATCCTTTTCCAAGATTTGAGTAATTATTTTTTTAACTAAGAACATAAGGAAATATACTTACTTGATTTCAATCCTTTTCATTTTCCCAATCTCACCCTTTGGTTGTGCCTTTCTCAATTTCTACTTCATCTCTTACTCAAAGAAATGAAGGTGAATTCATCATTTCATAGGTACTAATATATTATGTGGTATAATGATAATTAATTACACGTATATTTAGTTAAAGTAAAAAAATGGTTAGACCAATTCATACAATATGCATAAATCCTCATATGGTAGGACAATAATTTAATCTCTAAAATGAAATATGAAGTTTAATATAAACCATTATATAAATGGTCAACCTTGTAACCCTTCAGAAAGATGGAAATACAAAACATTAGAAATAAGGTCAGAAAATTTCTCAAAATCATTTTAACATTGATCCCTCATATATAATAAAGTAAATTTTAGTTTTCAAATTTGAAACATGTGAATAAATTCATCATATATTCTCTCGAAACACAATAATAACATGAATTACCATGAATCCTTATTGAAAACATTCATGCTTTAATAGGCCAAAGATTAGTGGATATATTCCTAAAATTGAAAAATATTCTAACCTTTCATCAATGATATATTAAACCAATTCGTTAACAAGTCCTTTATCATTTCTATGGTCCTAAACACTATCCAATTTTCATTATCCATATCATCATCTCTTTATCCATTATAAATATCATTTTATTATCCTCTCGAACATGTTAAGGATTACATTCCCTTAATAAAACCATTCCATTAAATAACTTTTATAGGTCATCGGTATCATTTAACTTATTCTTGAAAATCCTTAAAGAAAATATTCTAAACACAATCCTTATATTCTTCATGATTCATATTAAATTATCCATGAATTGAAACACATTAATAATTCAATAATTCCACCTCTACCTTAACCCTTTAACTACACTTCATTGTCTTATTTTTTAATAATTATTTCCTAAAATATGAAATATGATTCATGTATATGAAGTTTAATCAGGATTATAAAAAATAATACTATAAATTAAGATACATTTCTTATATCAGTCATGTTATCTTTATCATCAGTGTAAAGACCATTACATAACATAATATTGAAAAGCTGGTTGTATGAGATGGTGAAGCCTGAGCTTGA
Source organism: Viscum album (assembly GCA_963277665.1). NCBI lineage: Eukaryota > Viridiplantae > Streptophyta > Magnoliopsida > Santalales > Viscaceae > Viscum > Viscum album. Next base: position 97,473,285 of record OY728163.1, read on the forward strand.
GATGATGGTCGTATAACCCTAATGGGGTCGGCGGCTCTCCCCCCTCTACTGCAAGCCGGAGGGGGTGGATGAGAAGGAGGAATCGCGGCGGAATCATTTCACCTGATTTTCTGACCCTGATTTGTATCCACCTTTTCCTAAGATTCAGATCGGTCGGAAGGTTCATGGCTTTCAGAACGGAGACCCCGTGGTCCCTCTTTTGATTATAGAGATCTCGAAAGCTGAGAGTCTCCTTGATCTGACCTTGATTGTTTGATTCGGGAAGCTTCAACCTTCAGTGGACGATTTCGACCGGTTCGTCGCCAAATCTTGGGGTCTTCAGTTTCAGCAGGTTGTTGGTTTGCTGGATAAACAGAGTTTGATGGTCCGTTGCTCTTCATCAGAGGACATGGTTCATGCACTGTCATTTTCTCCCAAGAATTGCAGAAGGTATGAGTTTCATTTATATAAATGGTCCTATGATTTTCATATTAACATCGATTCCCCTCTCATTCCAGTCTGGATTAGCTTTCCCCTGCTTCCCCTTTCCTTTCAAAACCCAGCGATCATGCGTGTGTTGGGGAACATGGTTGGGTGCTTTCTATGTGTTGATCCCCATACAGCCTCGGTGAGCCACCCGATTAACCCAAGCATGTGCGTGGAGGTTGATACCTCGAGATCACCGGTGGAGACGATTTGGATTGATGTTGTTGAGTAGATCTGATGCATTCAGCCGGTGATCTTTGATCATTGGATGGATTTTTTTTGGTTTTCCGTAGACTAGGACACACCATGGCTTACTACCGACGTGATGGACACCATAAATATTATGCTGTGAAGGCTATAGGTGTTTCGAAAGCCAGCAATGGAGGAGATCACGAGCCTAGAGGAAATGGGTTCAGTATTGATGAACACTCCTCACCTGCTGCAAAGCAGGGGGGAAACCCCTTGGTGTCTATTGTTTTTAGCAGTCTCAAGGATGATCTCAGGGTTAATGCCTTCAATACAAATGTTGGTAGGGAGTAAATGGATCCCTCCTTGCAGACTCAAGTTAATGCTAGTAGTGGTGGACATCAATTCATGGGGTGTGGTCTTGACCATGTAACAAATTCAGATGATGCTGAGCAGTCCCTACTGATCAGCACTGAATTGGTCAGTGCTGATCCAGGATCCTTGAACCGGTTCTCAGCACTTGAGGAGGAGGAGAATGAGGAATTTAATACAGGTGAAAAGGATGGTAAGACTATTTCCTCCTTAGGTTACCATCCTCAGAATTTGAAAGATTCAGTGATCACTCCAGACACCCCCTTCAACTGGCTGAAGGTAGATCTCGCAGGAACTCCCTGCGGTAGGATACAGGATAGAGAAAGTAAATCCTAGCATATGGAGGTCCGGGTGGAGGGCGAGTTGTATGGGGGCTAGTTCTTGGACCTCTCGTCTGGCAGTGAGCAAGTGCAGTTACTTGGTTTGGATACTGAGAAAGAATGGAAGGGCAGGGAAGATGTCAGTAAGGGGAGGCAATGGGGTGCATGCTCCTCAACTCGGACCCCAACCATCATGGGTAATAGGTTTGAAGCTCTGGTGGAGGTAGGATCGGGAGATGTAGCACTGGTTGTGGTTGAGGGAGAGGAGACTAGCAGGAAGAATCTCGATGGCTTTGGGGTGGATGAACACATTGCAAACATCAAGAGTTTATCTGCTGGGGAGTCCAGTCCGAGGAGCAACAAGAGAAATAGGTGGAGGATGGGTTGAAAGGATTACTCATCCTTACCACCTCCCATGAAGACTCGGTCAGCAAAAATGAAATTGGATTAGAAGTTGAATAGTGAGGTCAGGGGTCAATTGGAACCTCCTGTACATTCTGCACTTCCCTTGGAGTTGATTTTATGATCGGAAGATGAGGTGACAGAGCAGGTGCTATTTCTCAATGCGTCGGAAGAGGAAGTGTCCAAGATGATGGGCCGGGACATTGAAGTGATGATTAATGAAGAACAATATTTTTGGGTCGAAAAACAGGACACAATACTAGTTTGGGGCTTCAATAAGGGGATAATTAGACTGGAGGAGTACAGATAGGTCTGGGACCAATTGACCTTTTCACTTGAAGTCCTGGTAAGGGGAGACCCGCACATCCAGGTATCCGCTATATCCTATTGGTTGTTTAGAGATACGGTTACAGGTAGAGTTAAGCTATTTTTCAACAATTATGCTTTACCATTATTTGACTAATTCTAGGGTTCTCTCTTCTTCTTGAGATGTTTGGATAGGTGGAAGTACTTCTTCAGTTTGTGTGTATCGTGGTGTTTTCGGAAGTTTTATTTCCAAAAAGTTTTATGGTCTTGCCTTAGATGAGGTTTAGAGCACAAGGTCATCACCTCTTCATGTCACTTGGAGAAGAAGACTGAGAGGGTATGTCTTGGCCATTGATATCATGCCCGTGCATCCTTGCACGAGACTGTTTGCCGGGTCCCATGCTTTGGTGGAGGCCTTTTAACGCTGAGCTGCTGGGTAGAGGTAGGACCCGTATTTGTTTTGAGTTTTTTGTTGTTGTTATAATTTTGATGGACTTGGGGTTTCTAACTTCCCCTTAAAAGTGAATTGATAATAAAATAAAAAATAATTTTCAGTTAGTGGAAATACCATTACTCTTACAACGTTAGGGAGACCATTATTCGCATCCATTGCCTTAAATGAACTTTTCATTTTCCCTTTTTATTTTATTGATTTTTGTACTTATTTTCCACAATAAAAACATCTTCTTGTTCCCCAAATACATCCAATTATAGTATCTAGATAGGGATATAATTAATTAGAAACCACCCTTTCAATCCTTTACCAAAATTCTAGGATATTTTCTTAAACTTTGACTCATACTTATACTTATCTTCAGAGACAACCCATTGAATATCCTTATAAATATACATAGGGATCTCACTAAACTTTTATAATCACAGTTTCCAAAGTTTGACTAAACCTTTCCTTTTATACCAAATATAGAGACCCATTATTAACATACATGTATCATAAATCATTTTTTATGAATATTCATAAAAATTACAAATGTACATGCCTGATAACTATAATAGTTTAGTGTATTTGAAAACTATGAAAACATTATTTTAATTTGGTTAATGATATTAAACATATCTCATAAATATATTCTCCTTTTAGTAATCCTACTTAAAACCTTTCTTTATAACTTATGAAAGGAAATATAAGAAAGGGTGATCCCATATGTTCAGTAAGGGTAAATAAAAGAGATACAAAATCATAACGTGAACATAAGTGTATGAGAACAAGATAATAACATTTTAAGATCGTTACCAACATATCAAAGATCAAAATAATGAGTCATTTCATAGATATTAGCAGTTCATAATACATAAATCATAAGGTAATCAAGATCCTAATCCACAAGAGAATTACGTAAGAATATGACATGGAATTATGGAATATAGATAAGTATAAAATATCACTTATCAAGGATACCTACCAAGACAATCATAACATGTTAGGATTGGGATAAATCACCCATGTACCTTCTTCAGACTTGGGATGGACTCTTGTGTACTATATTTTTTGGTCTTGGGATTCCCTATCGTTGACCCTCCTGTTACAGGCTTGAGATGCCCTCCCTTATACCCACTTATTATGGGTATGGGATTCCCTCTTACATAACTGATGAAGCACATATTTTCATATATTTTATTCTTTAATTCAATGTTTTAAACCCAAAATAATGTTATTTAATGGGAAATTGTCACATTTTTAGGTTTTTGTGTTATCTTGAGCCTAAATGCCAAAATGACCTAATTTTTCAATTTTAACAGATTTCTATCATAAGGGTATTTTGGTCATTTATTATAAAGTACAATTAATAATGGAATGTCTTTTTTAAAATCCTTGATTTATTTCCTTCAAATTTTTCTTCTTCACCGGGGGCTTATTCGAGCATCATGAGGCCTGAAAAAATAAATCAATTTGAAGAATTGTTCAGGAGGACAACATGGACCCCACCTACGTAACATAAGAATAACTCAGGATTCACAACTCCAATTAGAGTTATTCCACTTGTATAATAAATAGAACTCATAAACACACACCCATAATAAAATTTAATGAAAAATAAGTCCATTAACAAATTTTTTGAATGAGTGAAACATGGAGAAAAATTAGGAAACAATCTTGTAGAAAACAATGTGTTTAATAATTAAACAATACAATTCACACCTCATATCCAATACATATGAAATTTTGAAGGTGTATGTATAATTTAATTTCGAAAAAATATTTAGAAGATCCCAAAATGAGATTTAGTCAGGAACATGGTTTAAATTAGTAAAACTTCTAGGGAAGCAACATGAAAATGATGAGACACTAAAAAATAAATGTGATACTACATCGGTTCTATGGGATTTGACCTATAAATAGAGGCCCATTACAAACTTTAATGAAATTATAAGGGGGAATTGGACTAGATGGTTTCTTTATAGATAATATGAGTTTCATTGATGATGAGGAGGACATGAACAACTGGAACTCCAAGCGGTGGTGGGAAGCGACAATCGGAAGGCAGATCCCTTTTGAGATTGTGTTTTAAATGTAAAATATTTTCTTTTGTATATTCCTCACACTTTTTTTCATAAATTAAGGAGGTCTATTTCAATCGTGTTTTCAATTTATTTTATTTTTTTGGATTTTTTACCATCTTTTTTTTTGTAAAATCATGTTCTTGTTGTTCAAACTGCTTGGGGAGATGTCTCCCCATTATTTAGAATAAGAACAATTAGGCTCGGTTTCTCGGAGTTCTTTGAGTAATCAAACCACTTCCATAAGTGAATAAACATCCATAGGTGAGGTATCATTATTGTTTCTTCTCAAATAGTTGTATACCTTGAGGCCATGGGGTATACATTGGATAATTTAACTGGAACACGTTTTTCATCATTGATAAAGGGAGCGTTTGAAGATTGTAGTTTTTATACAACTACCTTCTTTAGTGGTTTTCTTCAGTTTGATTTGATTCTAGATTCAAAAAACTAATGTATATTTAATATTGAAATTTAATTTTAATTAATTTAAATTTGTCCAATAATTTCCAATTCCACTCATCTATATTAGTTAATAGCATAAAATAATAGTGACAATAGATATGAAGTGCTTGTAAGAGGCCTCCTTGAGATTGACCCTCGGGCGTGCCATAATGGTGCATTCTTAGTAAAAATTAGAATTTAATTGAATAGAGAAACTTTCATGAAACCCTATCATAAATTTTGTTCCTTTTTTGTGGATTCTAATTGATTTCACACACAGTTTTTCATAAGAAACCAAATAAAATCAAAAAAATAAAAAAATAAAAATAGAATTTTATTTCATAACTTTCATTTCTTGGGCCAATATGAATTTTTATGGTGATTGTTATAATTATTGGAGTATTGATAAATTTTATGGTGTTCCTACTAGGATAGACACATTGAATATCCAAATTGAGAAAAATTCCTTGATGTTTCAAGGGAATCCCAAAATGCTCAAAAAAGAAAGAAAAACAATGGCATTGCTGGTTGCTGATGTTGAAGAGATTAAAGTATCATGGATGAAAAAAATACATGTTGAAGAGAATGAATTTATTGTTCGACCTACCTTTTAAAATGAAATTGGTGAGGTTGAAGAAAAATTTAAATATCCACTTTACTCTCCAACAAATGCATTCCCTGATGCCCTACTTGAAGAAAAGGAGTTTGAAGTTGAAAGTTTCTAGGGAGATTTAATTTCTGAACCTTCTCCTTATTCAATTGTTATTATTTGTGAATTGAAAACTAATCACACTTATTCGGATTTTTTACATTCAACACCACTAATTCAGGCCCTAGACGAAGAATAAGAATAAATTCCTTGTGTTTTGGAGAGAATGGGGGAGCCAGTTTAGTAGTACATTGGTGCAAATGAGGGTGATGGCACAATAGAATAAATCTTTGAAGAACCATTTTATGAACCTGAACCAAAAGAGAATCCATGTCCTATTATTCTACTTTAATCACCAGTGGAAACCAATCCTTCAATGAAAAACAAGGAGTACCCCAACATCCCCCCTCTCCAACTCAAATTATATCATTCATCTCATCTGGGGGTTAGGGATATTTTTCTTTTATTTGGGGGTTCTCACTTCTAGAATCTACTGATGGATGTCATAAGAAATAAAATATGGTGGTTTATGAGAAATAAAACCCATCCACCTTCAATTTGGGGTTAACCCACTGTAACTACCTGAATAGGTTTTGTAAACACCTAACACCCGTTTGGGGGTCAGACCAAGCATTTTCCCTCTCATTTCCCTGTTATATTTATTTTTATTTATTTTTCTAATGAATTTCTTTATTTATTACTTTATAAGAAGAAGTGGTAGCATCTATGAGCTTAAATAAATGGTTCCACTGAAAAATAAATTCATTTTTGGTCTTTTATTCTCTTTAGTTTTTCTACCCTTATTTATATTTTGTCAAACTAAAATAAAGGATAGTGAAATTTAAGTGTGGGGGAGTTTAGACCATCTTAGTTGTTTTTTGTGTCTTTTCTATTTGTTTTTAATTTTTTAGAAACCTTGATCTTTAATGAATATTCTGATCATTTTTCACAAATTGATTAAATTTGAGAAAATTGAAATGATTTTTGAAAAAATATATTTCAAATTATTGTTGATGTGAAAACCTTTTTCTTGGAGTTTATTTTCAAGAATTTTTTATGACTTTAACCAATTTTGGAAATCTAGGCCCATGAAACACTAACCCAAATGAATTCTCTAGTCTTGTGAGGTACTCAAAACCAAATTGAAATATTCCTTTTAAAACCCACACTTTCAGGATGGAAACTTGGAGTTTGTGTGAGAACCATAACATGTTCCTTTTCTCTTTCGAAGCATTGTATTTCATGGAATTTTTTTGATATGATTGAGGCACTAATTTGGATGTCCAAATATTAACTTGAGACCCACCTTTATAGATATCTTTCATTAGCCCTTATAATCCATGAATTTTTTTATAGGTTTAAGCCAAATTAAAATCCAATTTATGCTTACCTACTTGGAATCTTAGTATTTCTGCATGGATATTTCTATGTTTGAGTGTGGGGTAAGGGCCTTTCATGTTTGTTCATTGGGATGTGTATCATTTTTGGGTGGTGTGAGGTGTGTATCAACATTTTGAGTAACGGAGATTGATATAATAAGGATTGATTACTCATTTCATTATGCTTCATTTGGTTACCTGGTTTTCCAATAAAAAAATAATAATAATAGGAGAAAAGAAAATAAATCATTGCATTTTTTGAGTTTTAGAAAAAAATTAAATAACATAATGTTGTGTCTTTCTAGATATTTAAAAAAAAATAAGGAGACCTTGTATAATATCATTCTTTGTAATCACTGACTCACTCATGTCCCATGTAAAATAATGGTTTGGTGTTGTGTTTCATATTTTAAAGCGGAAGAGTGAGTTATTATATATATTTTCATTTGATTATTCTTGTATTGTACCTAAGAGTCAAGCCTCCCCTTTTGGACTTAAATTTTTAATCATTTACCCACCAAGCCAAATCCAGAGATTCATTTGAACCTTTAATTCAATCCCTCGTGATTTAATTCATTTTTATTTTTCACAGTGTAGCGAAATGAGAATTGTCAAAATCCTATGTCGATATATGAAATTTTCAGGTATGAGCATAACCCCAGAATTAATTTCTCTTGAGTAAAGAGAATCATAAAATTAAATATGAGGTAGGTTGTGATTAAGACATGGATGGATTTATAAGGTTAACCAAATTTAAATTTAATGAATGAAAATTATAGTGACATGTATGCATATATGAGACACAACAGAATGTCATTTTTGAAAAGATCATGGATATTATCTCATTTTTGATTGATAGTGTGAATTTTGATTTGAATATATAATAATTGCTCAAGAGTGCAATGTTTAAATGTGGGGGATTGATGATGATCATATTTTCTTATATTTTATTCTATAATTCAATGTTTTTAAATCACCCATAATGGTATTTAATGGGAGATTGTCAAAATTTTATGTTTTTGTGTTATTTTGAGCCTAAATTCAATTATGGACTAATTCAGCAATTTCGACTAATTTCTATCTTAAGGGTATTTTGGTCATTTCATATAAAGTGAAATTCATAATTGAATGATTTTTTTTGAAATACTTGATTTATTTTCCTCAAAAATATTTCCTAGACTAGGGGATTATTAGAGTGTCATGAGGCCCAAAAAAATCAAATAATATGAAGAATATTTTGGGAGGAAAACGTGGAACCCACCTCTATTACAGAAGCATACCTTAGGATTAGAAACTCCAATTAATAATATTTCAATTGGATAAGAAGGAAAACTCATAAATGTGAACATATAATAAATTTCAATAAAAAATACATCCATTAACAAATTCTTTGAATGATTCAAACATGGAGAAAAATTAAGAAACAAACAGGTAGAAAAAATGGTGTTCGATAATTAAATAATATCATTCACACCTCATATCCAATGCATCCAAAATTTTGAGGGAGGATGTGGATGTTAATTTATAACAATTATTTAGAAGAGTTCTGAGGGAGATTTTTCTTGGAACATGGTTTAAATTAAGAGAACTTCCCGGGAATAAGCATGAAGATAATGAGATGCTAAATAATATATGTGATGCTGCAATAGTTCTGTGGGATTTGGCTTATAAATAGAGGCCTCTAACACCATTCAAAGACATTATAGGGGCCCTGGACTAGATGGTCTTGTGCTAGAGAAAACGAGTTCTACTAATGATGATCAATACATGAATAGATAGACCTCTAGGTGGTGGTGGGAGGAGAAGATCAGAAGGAAGATCCCTTTTGAGTTTGTATTTTCAATGTAAATTATTTTCTTTTGAATAATCCTAGAACATTATTGAATTAAATAAGGATGTCTATTTCTCTATTGTTATCAATTTCTTCTATTTTTTATATATTATTTACCATCTTATGATTGTAAAATTATGTTCTTGTTTTTTAAACTTCATTGGGAAAGGTCTCCCCATTGAGCACAATAAGGAAAATTAGTCTTGGTTTCTCGGAGTTCTTTGATTAATCAAAACACTTTCATAAGTGGATAAACACATTTTTCAACAATGACAAATGGAGCATCTGAAGATCATAGTTTTTCCACCACTACCTTATTTTTTTTCTTCAGTTCGGTTTACTTATAGATTCTAATCACTAATGTAAATTTATTCTTTCATTTTAATTATTAGTAATTTAAATTTTTTCAACCCATTTCATATCCCACCCATCTATGTTATTTAATAGCATAAAATAATAGTGAAAATAGAAATTATGTGTGTGTAAGAGGACTCCTTGAGATTGACCCTATGGTGTGCCACTATAGTGAATTCATAGAAAAAACAATAATTTAATTGAATATGGAAACACTAATGAAACCCCACCATCAATTTGGCTCTATTTTTGTGGAGTCCAAGTTATTTCACACACTATTTTTCATAAAAAACCCAAAAAAATTCAAAAAATTCAAAAACTAAAAATGGATTTTATTGAATATCTTCTATTTCATGGGCCAATATGAATTTTTAAGGAGATTATTATAATTATTATCCTATTTATAACTTTTATGTAGAGCCTTTAAGGGAAGAGACCTTAAATATCTAAATGGAGAAAAATTCCTTGATGTTTTAAGAGAATATCAAAATTCTCAAAAAAGAAAGAAAGACAGTGGAATTGCTGGCTCTCGATCTTGAAGAGCTTAAAGTCTCATTGATGGAAGGAAAACAAAAAAAAAGCAGAAGATAATGAATAGATTGTTCCTCTAACCTTTCAAGATGAAATTTGTGAGGTTAAAGCAAAACTTGAAGATCCATTTCCCTCTCCAACAAATGCATTCCCAGCTTCCCAACTTGAAGAAAAGGAGTTTGATGTTGAATGTTTTGAGGGAGACTAAATTTATGAAACTTATCTTTATTCAAATGGTTTTATTTTTTAATTGAAAACTGGTCTTTATTATTCTAATTTTTGTGGATTCAACACCACTAATGCAGGCCCTGGATAAAGAAGAATAAGAAATTCCTTGTGTTGAGGAGAGAATGGAGGATCGAGTCGAGTTGCACATTGGTGAAAATGAGGATGATGGAGAAAAATAAAAAATCTTTGAAGAACCATTTTCTGAACCTGAACCAAAAGAGAATCCCCATCCTATTTTTCTACTTTATCACCAGTGGACACCACTCCTCTTATAGAACAAAACAGGGAGTACCCCTACATTATTTTCCCTCCCCCACTCCAACTCAAATTCAACCCTTCATCTCATCTGGGGATTGTGGTTATTTTTGTTATCTTTAGGGGTTCTCACTACTAGATTCTTCTTATGGATGTCGGAAAAAATAAAATATAGTGTTTTTTAGCATGAAACCCCATATACCTTCGAATTGGGGTTAACCAAATACAACTTCTTGACTATGGGTAGTAAACAACTATCACCCTCTTGGGGGTCAAACCAAGAATTATCCCTCTCATTTCCAATTTATTTATTTTTATTTATTTTTCTAATTTATTTCAACATTTATTACCTTTTTGGAATAAGTGGTATCATCTAAGAGCCTAACTCAATGGTACCATTGAAAAATAAATCTAGGTTGTGTCTTTTCATCTCTTTTGTTTTTCTATCCTTATTTATATTTTATCAAGCTAAAATAAAGGGTAGTGAAATTTAAGTGTGGGGGAGTTTCGACCTGCTCAGTTATTTTTGTGTGCAATTTCATTTTGTTTTTAAATTTTTAAGAACCTTGAGCTTTAATGAATACTATGATCATTTTTCACACATTAGTTGATTTTTAGAAAATTGAAACGATTTTTGAAAAAATGGATTTTAAATTATTATTGAGGTGAAAAACTTTTTCCATGAAGTTTATTTTCAAGCATTTTTTATGACTTTAACCAATTTTTTAAATCAATAACATGAAACACTGACCCAAATTATTTTTCCATTCTTGTGAGGTATTCTGAACCACTTTGAAATATTATTTATAAAACCCGCACTTTCCTGAGGGGAACTTGGATTTTGTGTGAGGACCAGAACTTTTTATTTTTCTCTTTCAGAGCATTGTATTTAATTTAATGTTTTTGATATGATTGAGGCACTACTTTGGCTAGCCACATATTAACTTGAGACCCATATTTACATTTATTCTTTGTTTTCCCTTAGAATTCATGAATTCACTTATATGTTTATGCAAAATTACAGGCATATTTTTCATTACCTACCAGCAATCTTAGTATTTCTTTAGGGATATTTCAATTTTTATGAGGGGGGAAGGGCCTTTCTTGTGTGTTCATTGAGATGCGTATCATTTTTGGGTGGTGTGAGGTGTGTGTCAACATTTTGGGTAGTAAATAATTATATAATAGGGATTGAGTCCTCATTTAATTATTCTTCATTTGTTCACCAGGTTTTCTAGCAAAAAAATAAAAAAATAGAAGAAAAGAAAATAAATTTGTGCCTTTTTTGAGCTTTACAAAAAAATTAAATAAATTATGTTGAGCCTTTATGATTTTTATAAAAAAGGGGTAACTTGGATAATATCATTCTTTGTAATCACTGATTGACTCATAAACCCTGTAAAAAATGGGGTGGTGTTGTGTTTCATATTCTAATGGGAACGAGTGAGAAATTTCCTATTTTTTTATTTGATTATTCATGCATTGTACCTAAGAGTCAAGCCTCCTCTTTCTGGACTTAAATGTTTAATCATTTTCCCACCAACCCAAAGCCACATATTCATTTTAACCTTTAATTAAATCCCTCATGATTGAATTTATTTTTATGTTTCATGTTGGGGTTAAATGAGAATGGTCAAAATCCTATGGTGATACATGCACTTTTTAAGTATGAGCATAACTCCAGATTTAAAATCTCTTGAGTAAAGAGGATCATAAAATTAAATATGCGGTAGGTTATGATTGGTCCGTGGATATATTTATGAGGTTGAAAAAAATTTAAATATAATGAATGAAAATAATGGTGTTTTTTTTCATATATGAGACATGATGGAATTTTATTTTGCCAAAGATCATGGATATTATATCATTTTTTATTGATTGTGTGAATTTTGATTTGAATATATGATAATTGATCAGGAGTGAAATGGTTAAGCGTGGGGGATTGATGAAGCTCATATTTTCACATATTTTATTCTATAATTAAATGTTTTTAAATCCACCATAATTTTATTTAATGGATGATTGTCACTTTTTTATGTTTTAGTGTTATTTTGAGCCTAACTACAAAATTGGCCTAATTCTACAATTTTAACAGATTTCTATAATAAGAATATTTTGCTCATTTCATATAAAGTTTAATTCATAATTGAATGATTATTTTTTAAAATAATTTATTTATTTACTTCAAATTTGTCTTCTGGATCGCGGGATTATTTGAGCATCATGAGGCCTGAAAAATTCAAACAATTTGAAGAAATTTTCGGGCAGACGGTGTAGAACCCACCTGCGTAATGGATTCATAACTTTGGATTTGATACTCCAATTAAGAATATTTCAATTGGATAAAAAAAACGACTCAAAACCACGAAACTAAAATAAATTGAAATAAAAAATAGGTCCATTAACAAATTTGCTGATATAGTCAAACATGGATAAAAATTAGGAAACAAATAGGTAGAAAAAATGGTGTTTGATAATAAAATAATACCATTCACACCACGCATCCAATGAATCTGAAATTTGGTGGTTAGATGTATAATTTAATTTATAAAAAATCATTAAAAGATTACAGAGTGATATTTTTCTGGGAAATGGGTTTAAATTAAGGGAACCTTTAAGGAAGCATCATGACAATGATGGGACATTGAAAAAAAAATGCGATGCTGCAACAGTTTTTCGGGATTTAGCCTATAAATAGAGGCCTCTTCCACCCTTCCAAGGAATTATAAGAGGGTCATAGAGTATATGGTTTCAGTTTATAGAATAAGAGTTCCATTGATGATAATAAAGATAGGAACGACTATAAATCTGAGCAGTGGTGGGCAACAACGATCGAAGGCAGATCTATTTTGAGTTTGTGTTTTCATTGTAACATCTTTTATTTTTAATTTTTTTGAATCAATGAGGTCTCTTTATCACTTTTTTTCAATTTATTCTATTTTATATGGATTTTTTACCATCTTATGAATGTAAATTGTTTTTCTTGTTGTTTATACTTCATTGGTCGAGGTCTCCCCATTGAGAACAATAAGGACAATTAGTCTTGGTTGCTTAAAGGTCTTTGAGTAATCAAAACACTTTCATAAGTGGATAAACACCCATAATTGAGTTATTATTATTGTTTCTTGTAAAAATTGGTGTATAACTTGAGGTATAGAGGTATAAATTGGATAATTTAATTGGAGAACATTTTTCAACAATGATAAAGAGGTTGTCTGAAGATCATAGTTTGTCAACCGATGGATTCTTTAGTTTTTTTCTTTAGTTCAGTTTGCTTCTAGATTCTAATAACTAATGTAAATTTATTTTATCATTTTAATTTTAAGTAATTAAAAATTTTTCAACCTATTTCAGATCCCACTTATCTATATTAGTTAATAGTATAAAATAATAGTAATAATATAAATGAAGCGTGTGTAAGTGGCCTCCTTGAGATCGACCATGGGGTGTGCCAATATGGTGCATTATTAGAAAAAAAATAAGAATTTTATTTAATAGGGAAACATTACTAAAACCATATCATTAATTTGGTGCTATTTCTAGGGATGCCAAGTGCTTTCACACACTTTGTTTCATAAAAAACCAAAAAAATTCAAAAATTTCAAAAAATAAAAAAATAATTTTATTGCATATCATCCATTTCTTGGTCCAATATAGATTTTTATTTTAACTATTATAATTATTGTCCTAATGATAACTTTTATAGAGAACCTAATCAGGAAGAGAAATTAAATATCCAAATGGAGCTAAATGCCTTAATGTTTCAATAGAATCTCAAAATTCTCGAAAAAGCAAGCAAGATGATGACATTTCTGGTCGCTGGTGATGAAGAGATTAAAGTATCATGGATAGAAAAACAAAAAATAAGGATTAAGAAAATTAATTTATTATTACACCTACCTTTAAAGATGAAAATTTTGAGGTCGAATCAAAACTTGAATATCCACTTCCCTCTCCAAAAAATGCATTCCCAACTACCTTACTTGAAGAAAAGGAGTTTGAAGTTGAACGTTTTAAGGGATATTTAATTTCTAAATCTTCAATTTATTCAAATTTTATTATTTATGAATTACAAAATTATCTTCCTTATTATGAATTTGTAGATTTATCACCACTAATACAGGCCCTGGATGAAGGAAAAGAATAAATTCGTTAAGTTGAAGAGAGAATGGAGGAGCTGGTCAAGTTTTACATTGGTGCAAAAGAGGATGATGTCACAATAGAAGAAATATCTGAAGAAAAGTTTTCTAAACTTGAACCAAAAGATAAACCACATCCTATTCTTCTAATTTCAGCACCAGTGGACACCACTCCCCTAATGGAAAAAATAGGGAGTACCCCGACATTCTTTTCCTTCCCCCTCTCCAACTCAAATTCAATCATTCAACTCATCCAGAGGTTGGGGCTATTTTTCTTTTGTTAGTGGGTTCCCACTTCTGGAATTTATTTATGTATGTCAGAAGAAATAAAATATTGTGGTTCCTATCAAAGGAACCCCATCCAAGTTTGGATTGGGGTTAACCTACTGCAACTGTCTAACTAGGGGCAGTAAACACCTAGAACCTACTTTGGGGTCAAACCAAGCATTATCCCTCTTCTATCCCCTTTATATTTATATTTATTTATTTTTCTAATATATTTATTTACATATTAATTTGTAGAAATAAGTGGTATAATCTAGGATCTTAACTAAATGGTACTACTAAAAAATAAAGTTAGGTTGTGCATTTCTTTCTCTTTAGTTTTTCTGCCTTAATTTATATTTTTTCTAGATGAAATGAAGGGTAGTGAAATTTTGGTGTGCAGTAGTTTCAAACTAGTTAGATGTTTTTGTTTCCCTTTTATTTTTGTTTTTAATTTTTTAGAACTGTGATTTTTAATGACTATTCTAATCATTTTTCATACATTAAATGATTTTTATAAAATTGAAATGATTTTTGAAAAAATGGATTTTAAATGATTTTTGATGTGAGAAGTTTTTCCTTGAAGTTGATTTCAAGATTTTTTTATGACTTCGACCAATTTTTGAAATCCATTCCCAGAAAAACTGACCCAAATTATTTTTATAGTCTTGTGAGATATTTTGAACCAATTTGAAATATTATTTCTAAAACTTACACTTTCATAAGGGAAACTTGGATTTTGTGTGAGAAATAGAACTTGCAATTTTCTATTTTGAAGCATTGTATTTCATGGAATTTTTTTGATATTATTGAGGCAATACTTTGGCTAGCCACATATTAACTTGAGACCCACATTTATATAAATTCTTCATTAGCCCTTATAATACATGAATTTCCTTATTGGTTTAAGCCACATTACAGGATGATTTATCCTTACTTACCTACACTCTTATTATTTCCACATTGATATTTCAAAGTTTGAGTGTGGATTAACGGCCTTTTGTGTGTGTTCATTGGGACACGTATCATTTTTAGGTGGTGTGAGGTGTGTGTAAACATTTTAGGAATTATAGATTGATATAATAGTGATTGAGTCCTCATTTCATTATGCTTCATTTGTTCACCCAATTTTCCTAAAAATAAAATAAAAAATAGATGAAAATAAAATAAAGTTATTCCTTTTGGAGCATTATAAAAAATGTAAATAAATAAAGTTGTTTCTTTCTAGAGTTTTATAAAAAAAGATGAATAACATGGATGATATCATTCTTTGTAATCACTGAATGACTCATGTCTCATGTCAAAAAATGGGGTGGTTTTGTGTTTTATATTTTAAATGAGACAATTGAGTAATTTCCTATGTTTTTATTTGATTATTCATGCGTTGTACCTAAGATTCAAGCCTCCCCTTTCTGGCCTTACATTTTTAATCATTTACCCACCAACCCAAAGCCATAAATTTATTTGAACCTATAATTAAACCCCTCATAATGGAATTCATTTTTTTGTTTTAAGATGTGGAGATATGAGAATTTTCAAAAGCCTATGGTGATACATGAAATTATAAAGTATGATCATAATTTCAAATTTTATTTCTCTTGAGTGAAGAGAATTATAAAATTAAGTGTGAGGTAGGTTGTGATTAAGCCATGGATTGATTTTTGAGGTTGAAAAAAATTTAAATTTAATGAATGAAAATTATGTTGAATTGTTTTTCATATATGAGACATGATAGAATTTATATTTGGAAAAGATAATGTATATTTTCTCATTTTTGATTGATAGTGTGAATTTTGATTTGAATATATGATAATTTCTTGGGAGTGAAATGATTAAGTATCGGGGATTGATGAAGCTCATATATTCCCATATTTTATTCTATAATTCAATATTTTTGAACCCAACATAATTTTATCTAATGGTCGATTGTCACATTTTTATTTTTTATGTTATTTTGATCCGAAATGAAAAAATGGCCTAATTATGCAATTCAAATATATTTTTACCATAACGTTATTTTGGTCATTTCTAATAAAATATATTTAATAATTGAAGGGTTCATTTTTTTGAAATCCTAGTTTTATTTACTTCAAATTTGTCTTCTAGACCAGGGGCTTATTCAAGCATCATGAGGCCCAAAAAAATAAAATAATTTGAAGAATTATTTTGGAAGATAGCATGAACCCCACCTCCGTAACAGAATCATAACATAGGATTAGAAACTCCAATTAAGGCGGTTGTACTTGGATAAGAAATCCAACTCAGAATAACGCATCCATAATAAATTTCATTGAAAAATATGTCCATTAATAAAAATTTGAATGAGTCAAACATGGAGAAATATTAGGAAACAAACTGGCAGAAAAATGGGGTTCGATAATTAAATAATATCATTCACACCTTGTATCCAATTCATCCTAAATTTGTAGGGTGAATGTATTATTTCATTTAGAGTACATATTTATAAGATTTTATAGGTACAATTGGTAGGGACAGAGATTTAAATTGGAAGAACTTACATGGAATCAACGTTATAATGATGGGACACTGAGAAATTAATGCGACAGTGCAATGATTCTGCAGGATTTGGCATATAAATAAAGGCCCCCAAAAAATCCAAGTAATTCTAGGGGGACCTTGAATAAGTGGTTTCTTTCTAGATAATATGAATTCCATTGATGATGATCAAGACATTAATGGTTAGAACTCCGAGCTATGGTGGGAAGAAAAGATCGAAAGGCGGATCCCTTTTGAGTTCGTGTTTTCATTGTAAAATCTTTTCTTTTGAATAATCCTGGAACATGTTTGCGTGAAAATAGAAGGTCTCTTTCTCAATTGTTTTCAATTTCTATTTTTTTTTAGATTTTTTACCATCTTATGACTATAAAATTATGTTCTTTTTGTTTAAAATTCTTTGGGCGAGGTCCCCCCATTGATCACAATAAGGACAATTAGGCTCAGTTGCTCGAAGGTCTTTGAGTAATCAAACCACTTTCATTACTGGATAAACACCCATAATTAAGGTATCATTATTGTTTCTTGTTAATATAGTTGTATTCCTTGAGGTATTGAGGTAAACATTAGATAATTCAATTGGAACACATTTTTCAACAACTATAATGGGAGTGTCTAAAGATCATAGTTTGTCCACTACTTCCTTCTTTAGTTTTTTTCTTTAGTTTAGTTTGATGCTAGATTCTAATCACTAATGTAGATTTATTGTAGCATTTTAATTTTTTTTAATTTAAATTTTTTTCAACCCATCTCAAATCCCACCCATCTATATTAGTTAATAGTATAAAATAATAGTTATAATAGAAATGAAGTGCATGTAAGCGGTCGCCTTGAGATCGACCATGGGGTGTGCCACTATGGTGCATTCTTAGGCAAAATAATAATTTAATTGAATATGGAAACACGACTAAGACCATGTTATAAATAACCTCTAGTTACAGGATTTTTATTCCCTCTCATATACCCTCTTTTTATAAGCTTGGGATTTTAATACGTATACCCTCTTATTACATGATTAGGATTCCCTCTCATATAACCTCTTGTTATGGTATTGGGATTCCATCCTATATAACCTCTTGTTGTGGGATTGGGATTCCCTCCTTTGTACCCTTTGAAATTAATGAACATTTATTATTATCCAATGCATTATAGGGGGATATAGGTACCACCTTTCACATAATGAAATCATACATGCATGTGCCACAAGATAATAAAATATTTATCATATCATAAACCATAAAAAATCATGGGTTTCATAAACGTAATATCATAACCCATGAAATCAAATGGGTATCATAAACATTTCATCATATCATAACCTATGTAAAAGAGAATATTTTTAAATCATTTAATTATATAATAACCCATGAAAAGAAATTGGTTTCTAAATAATTTATCATGGTATAACCCATAGATAAGAAATGGGTTTTGTAAGTAACTTTTCATCTTAATCGTAAACCATTCAAGGAATGAATAATAATGGTGTACTTAGATCATATCCTAAGGAAATCGTAAACTATATCAATGGATATAATCTTAGATGGACAAGGATTTTGAAAAATCACTTAGAGAATTTATTAAGAGAAATGAACTTTATTTGAAAATCAAAATTTAAAACAGAAAACATTTTATGAATACTTTTCTTTAAATATCACTTTGAAAATTTATTAATTAATCCTTAAAAATAGTAAAAAAAATCTTGAAGTAAACATCCTTTTCAATTTGAAGAAATTTTTTTAGAAAAAAAATTTGAAAAAGAAATTTCTTTGAAAATAGTTTTGAAAAATTATAAAATGATATTTTAAATCAATTAAATCCTTTTCTTTAAAAATAACATTTTCAAATCATATTAAGAAAACATTGAAAATCATTTAAAACAATTCATGAATAAAAAACATTTTTGAAAACAGTTTTATTTGAAAACCAATTTAAAAATAATGAATGTCTACAATATTAGGAAACAAATTCTTAAAATAACAATATTTTAAACCTGAAAATGATGCTTCAAATAAATTATGGTCATTTCTATGGATAAATCCAAACATGTAAAACATTCATGTTGTACCATAAAATTTTTAAAAAGGTTCCTTAATCAAAAAATGACAAGAATATTACTTTTTAAAAGAATTTTGTTAAAAGGGTAAACCATCCATAAAAATTTCTTTAAAATATCATAGGATAACAGTATAAATTTTTGATATTTTTTTATAAAACTTTGTTTTGGAAGAACATGGATTTTCGATCGAAAAATAAATAATATCGGATTTTCTTAAAAACATTTTTATAATTATCTTAAGTTATAAATATTGGAGAAATGGTACCATTACTTGGATATATCATGGATAACCAGAGTAGAATAAAATTAATTATAATTAATAAGATATGGATCATTATATTTTATCAATGGAAGCCTAATCATAAATAATCCTGATAAATGATGAGATTATAACAATAAACTATTACCACATTGGAAACTTTGAATCATAAAAACCACGAAATAATTACCTTAATTAAAGCTTAAAATATCATTAAATGAAGTATATTAATGATAAAATATTTAAAATTATATTATATTCACCTCGTAAAAGAATATAGGCGTATAACACAACATGTGCCTCAAATAGGGAAAATTGAGACAAAATTACTTTAACAATTGGGTAACTTTTGAACCGTAAAACCCTTGAAAGAGAGATCATAAAATGGATATTTAAATAACCATAAATTAAATTTTAATAATAATATAATAAATTAATTGAAATTATATACACCACACAAAATAAACTACTGATGAATAAGGTAATAGTCTCATAGAAATAAAAGTGATACTAGAAATCCCCTTATCACTTGAGTAACCATTGAATCAAGTGAAACATGAAAGAATAAAGTCAATTGAAACATTTTAATATCCTTAAATGTATTTAATTAATATATTACATTTAATAGGTTATTATATAAACCAAAAAACAAGAATAAGTGGTGAATGTGGCATATATCTCACATAAAAAAAAGTGAGACGATAAAACCCTTACCTTAAGTCTTGACATTATTCATACCCGTTAAAACCTCCTGTATAATTAATTAATGTTTATTATAAATATTCCATAGAACCATATTCATATTTATCATACCATTTAAATTTTATTATGATGTTATATTAACCCTTTATAAACAATTTCATGTTAAATTTGTGTTTCGGGTAATAACAGCTTTGTTTTTCGTATATATTTTGATTTTTTATTATTGATCATCTTACTTAGAAAATGATTTATTTATTTATAGATTATAAAAAATTATATAAATATCATATTTATTCTATATATAATAATTTATATTAATCTCAAAAATATATAAAAATGAATTGAAACACACCGTTCATGGAGACAGTAGGTCATACGTACACATACATGTTTTCATTTATTATCATATTTTTAAAAAATGAAATGTAAATAATATATATATATATATATATATATATTATATTTATAGTATAATTTTTATTTTATATATATCACATTTGTTTATTAAACTCAACCTTAATATATTCCATGAAAAGCATGAACGAATCACATTGGTTTCAGGAGGTGGTAGTCCACACGTCCACAAACGAAGATATCATATTATCACAAAATGGGATGCATGAGGGTATGAGTTATATGATAAATAAATAAAAAATAATACATCCTAAATATAATATATTTCATATAAAAATATTAATTTCATCATTATTATCAACCTTGAGAGGTGGTAATGTAAGAATGGATGATATCGGTTCACGAGGCGGTAGCCCGCCGTATACACAAACGATGATTGCATATCCCATTTAATGGAAGTGTGTGTGAGTGTTGGTTAAAAAAATAAATTAAAAACATATAATTATATTTAGGATACTTAGGATATTATATGATCATATAATAATAATAATTGAGGGGGAGGAGAAAGAAATAAAATAAAAGTGCTTGTTGAAGGATGTTTCTTCTTCTTTAGGTAACTTCCTTTGGTTTTCACCAAATGGATTACTTGGTTGGATTTATGACCAAATAGAGGATCATAGGATTATTTTAGGTAATTTTGGAGCTTATATGGTTATATTTTGGATGAACCAAATGGATTTAGAGGTGTGAATAACTGAGGGGGCGAGTTCCCTTTTATAAGTTGGTGAAAGGACATACTTGGCATTTTTTTTAAAATAATTGCGTTCTCCCCAATTTTTACCAACCCAGAGGCTTCCATAACACCCCAAATTAGATACATGAATATTTAGGGTATATTTATGGCTATAAAATGGGGTTTTTACAAGTTTATCATCATTTTTACACCTTATATTATGTGTTTAGTCATTAAGTAAACTCGTCATTATCTAAATCACTGTAATTAATTTTAAATGTTTTCACTAATCACTTTGGTAAAAAAATTAATTTGGTATTATAAGAAATTAGAAATTATTATTATTCCAAATATTAAATCCATTTTTCAAAATTCTCATCATATAATTGGTAAAAATTAATTTAAAATTAATCTCACAGACATGATGAGACAACATTTTTTTAAAGTGAAAATGTTCAAAAGGGTGAAATGTTTTTGTATCCAATTTCAATGTGAAATTGATTAAAATGAACTAAATTGTATTAGTATATGTATAATTGATATAAATATACATTAAAACAATTTAAAATATAATTTAACTATGTAAATAAATTAGACCAAAATGTAGTTTTCAATTAAAATTTTGTGTTTTCACTATTCATCAAAAAATGAAACTTCTCAGAAAAGTACCAAAAATATACCCAAAGATAATTTTGATATTAAAATTTAATAAATTAATTTTATTTTTTAAAATAAAATTTATAAAATTTTAATGAATTATATTTATAATAGGTTCTCTTTTAAAAGGCGATAAAATTATATTTCAGAAAAATATATATATTTATGCGTAAAATTGGATTTATTATTATCTCTTATCTAAAAAACACATAAGATAGAATTTAAATAGTTGAATAAATATATGAAATATATATTTCATTAAAATAATTTATCAAAATTGGTTTAATTTATTTATTCATGTAAAACATGTTTGATTTCATAGATATAGTTTTCCAGCAAAAGATTTCATTTATTTTAAAAAGGGTGCTATTTTAATTTATAGTCAATTATTCACCAAATAATTCTTCTTATATACATATGTAAACCATATTTTCATAATTTAATTAAAATTATTCATATCCTCTATTACAACGGCTTGGTGACATCTGTAATAATATTTTAATATTATTATTAATAGTACATTGTAGTTTATTAAAACTAAGTCTTGCATGTTACCCAAGTTATCGATGGACTCAGGATTGGGTATAATATAAGACAAAAATAGTTTTTTGTGTACCAAAAGATAATATTAGTGTTGTGTGTAGTTCATGATCGACTTGGTGTTGTTTACAAATGAAGAATAACTTGTTGCTTTCATATAACACAAGTTGTATTCAGCATTGCATGAAATGTAAAATATAAAAAGATTAAATTCATTTGAAATAATATATTTTACAAAATATCAGGGTGCTAAATTATACCCCATATAATATGAATTCCACCCTATAAATATTTTTGTCTTATCAAATTTCTAATACATGAAATATACTTTCATAGAAACCCACATCATAAAAATGAATACTAAAACTTCCTTGAAAAATAAAGTCAAAAACATAATGGTTACCCAAATTAACTCATAAATGGGTTCCCACATGAAAAAATAGGTTTTAAGGGAATATTTTACATGTAAAAAAAGTGTAAATAATTATAGGTTGTGATTGAGGCCATTGATCAAAATCAAGCGAATGATCAATGAAATGTTAAGGGTTTCAAAACCATTTTTTTATGATTTATAAGACCATTGGTTCAACATAAATAAATGTATCAGGATAAATCAATTTCAATATCATTTTCCTATTGATGAATAATTATTTTAATACCTAATAACATAAAGAAATATAATTACTTAATTTCATTAACCTTCATAATCAAAATCTCACCCTTTTATTGTTCATTTCTCTATTTCAACTTCATTTATTTATCACGGAAATGAATGTGAATTTTTCATTCCTAAAGTACTAACAGATCATGAGGTGGAATGACAAGTCATTCCAAATTTCTTTAGTTAACATCATAGTAAAATAGTTAGTACATGTTATCAATTATTCAGAAATCCCCATTTGGAGAGATAATCCTTTAATCTCTAAACCTGCATGGGATGTTTAACTTATATCATCCCATAAATGGTCAACGATGTAAACTTTATAAAAGATTAAATTACTAAACTTTATAAATATGGTCACTAAATTTTTAAAAATCATCTCAACATTGACCCCCCATATATCATAAAGTAAATCTTGGTTGTCACATTCCAAACATGTGAATAACTTGATCATGTATTCTCGGAAAACACAATAATAACCAATATTACCATAAATCTTTATTGAAAACATGCACGTTTTATTATTCTAAATATCATTGGATATATTACTTAAATCCAAAAAAATGTAAACTTCATCAATGATAACATAAACCCTTTTCTCAAAAAAATCCTTTATTAGTTCTGTGTTCATAAAGACTATCCAATTTAAATTATCTATATCATCATCTCTTTATGAATACTAAATATCATTTTCTCATACTTAGGAACATGTTAAGGGTTACCTTACTGTGATATAACCTTTACAGTAAATAACTTTTCTAGGTCATCAGTATCATTTAACATATTCTCTAAGATACTTAAATAAAAACTTCAAAAAATAATCCTTATATACTTTATGATTTGTATAACATAATTCTTTAATTCAAACACATTAATAATTCAATCATTCCACCTCTTCCTTAATCCATTAAAGAGGATTTATTATATTATTCCTCAGTAAATATTTCCTAAATTATGAAATAATAATATTATATAATCAATTTAATCATGATAATAAAAAATACTATTGGAAAAGAACATAACTTTTATATGTCTCTCATGGTCTATTCATCATCAGCTGCAATACCATTACTCTTAGAACCTTAGGATTCCACTATTCTCATCTATTGTGTCAACTAAACTTTTCATTTTCTCTTTCTAGTTACTTTCTTGGTGTCATTCTTTTCCATAGTAAAAACATCTTCCTATTCTACTAATGCATACACATTTATTATCTTGACATGGATGTAATTTATTATAAACCAATATTTCAATCCATTACTAAAATTCTAGGACATTTTCTTAAACATTGACTCATCCATAAAATTTTCATTAGATACATATTTTAAAATATATTTTGAAATATCCCTAGGGAACTCACTAAAATTTTCTCATCCTAGTTTCTAAAGGTTGACTAAAACTTTCCTCTAATAACAACTATAGTGACCCAAGCTTAAAAAACATGGATATTAAATCATTTTTTGATGAACATTCAGTACAATAAAAAAGTACATTCCAAAAGAACATAATATTTTATTGTCTTTGAAAACTGGTAACATATTCTTTTAATTTGGTGAAACATCTTCAACATATCACATAATGATCTTCCCCTTTTAGAACTCCTAATTGAAAATTTTCTCCATAACCTATAGAAAGTAAACATAAGAAAGGGTACGATAAGATTCTTAGTAAGGGTAAATAAAGTAGATACCAAAGCATAAAATGAATATAAGGGTTTGAAAAAGATAGAATAAAATTTCAAGATCAAACCCTAGATATCGAAGATCATAATCAAGATTCATGTCATATAGATTAACAATTAATAAGACAAGAATCATAAGGGAGTCAATAGAATAATCCCTAAGATCATTACACAGGAATAAGACATGGAATTATTATATACACATAATAATATAAAATCTAATGTCAAGGATACATACCAAGACCCTCACAAAATTTTAGGATTGAGCTAAATCACCTGTGTACCTTCTTCAGGATTGAGATGACCTCCTATGTACAATCTTATTTCAGGATTGGGATTCCCTCCCATCTACCCTCTTATTACATTATTTGGATTCCATCCCTTGTACCCTCTTGTTATAATCTTGGGATTCCCTCTTGTATAACATATTTTTATGGGAATAGGATTCCCTACTATCTACCCACTTATTACAGGATTTGGATTCCATCTCATATACCACCTTGTTACAGTCTTGTGATTCTCTCCCATATGCCCTCTTATTACAGGCTTGGGATTCCCCTGTGTACCCTCTTGCGATGGTCTTGGGATTCCCTACCATATACCCTTTGAGCTCAATGAACATTTATCATTACCCAATACATTATAGGGAGATATAGGTCCCACCTGTCACATTATGAAATCAAGCATGCATGTTCCACAAGATAATAAAACATTCCTCATATCATGACCCATTAAAAATTTAGTTTTCATAAACATCATATCATAACCAATGAAATGAAATGGGTATCATAAAAATTTTATCATATCATAAACTATAGAAAATTGAAAAGCATCATAATCATTTCATCATATAATAACCCGTGAAAATAAATGGGTTTCATAAGAATTATATCATCTTATAACATCGAAATTTACCCTACTAGTAAAAGTAGTTTTTTATATACCAGTAGGGATTGAATCCATATGTACCGAAAAATTAACCTTGAGAGATTCATATTTTTTGGGAGGATTTTCTATAAAGTGTCCAAATTTTAGGTTGATTATAATTAGGAAAATAAAATAATAAAGTACCTAAGAGAATGGATTTTATTTAATAATAAAAACCCTAATGATTTTAATTAAAACTATTAATGAAGATGAGTCGATCCTGGGTTGTTACTAGGGATAGACTGGTTGCAATGTTTTAGAAATTTTTTATCACTAATTCAAGATGCATCCAAACAGTGAGGTAACTCCCCAAAATAATTCTCCAATTTATACCTTTCCCAATTCCAATTATAGTCACCATTTCACTTATATTGTCACTTAAATGATCACTCCATGAAATTTGATCGTACTAGAACACAAAATGTTTCATCGTTAAATTTGGCGATGACGAAGAAGAAAATAACTCATCGAATGGAAATATTAAAATAATGAAATAAATAAAAATTTAAAGAATATGAAAAGCATCCACTCCATATTCATACTAATACCTTGGATAAACCCATAATAGTTTTATCCGTCCATTGATGCTATGGTCTCAATGGAAGTAGGAAGTAGACTCGTGAGGGTGGAATTGAAGTAGAGAAAAAAATAAATAACGATCTCTCCACCAATTTGTGAAGAATTTAACAAAATATGATGTGAATAGATACACTATATAATGAAATGATATCAATGTGATATGAATAATAATATAATAGGATATGAATAAGAACATTTATTAAGAAACTAAAGTGATTCAACAACTTACATGAGAAAAATTAATGAGTGATTACAAAAAGAATGCGTAACAATACAACTGAAACAATAAAAACATCCACCGAAAATTAATTAATCACCACCACATTAAATAGTAACTTTAAGCAATAGGTTATATCTTTCATCATTAAATTTCATTCTATTTAATTTTGATAGTCAAAGGTGGGTCGAAAAAAAGGGGAAGTAGGATTTTCAATGTTGACTATAAAAATCAGATCAAGATTCTTCCATCATGTCGACCTAAAAAATTAACCATTTAGTAAAGATGAATTTGTAGTAATCATATAATAGAAATACAATCTTCCATATTTCATCTAATTAATTTAGAAATTTGAGCCCAATTGGAAATTCCATTCGAAGTGATGATGAATTTTGTGGGATGACTATATGGACCTTTAAATCTGGCCCATAATTTAATCCTCAACATAGGTTCCCTGGATCTCCTTGAAGACTTAAAAATAAGATTTAGAAATTGTTGAATGAAATCATTCCCATAATTTTCTATATCTAAATTAAAATTTTGAGCTTCATTGGTCTTGAATTGTGGGATCCTATTTTATTTTATGGGATGAAGGCCCATTATGAATTGTCTATAAAGTTATGCATCTATGGAAAAAAAATATCCAAATTTCGTTAAGAATCCTCCATAGATCATAAAATACACAATGTTTCAAACAAAGTGATAAAAAAACAAAAAATTTAAAATCTAAATAATTAAAATAAGGCATTGAATAAGTTTATGATAAATTGGGCCTAAATTGACACTTTTTACAGGAATTGTATAATGATGTGAAATGAATTTCAAATAATAAAATGAACTAAAACCAGTTTTTATCTACATTGAAACACATGAATATTAGAAAATAAAAAATTAATATTATCATCTTTAAGTGTCTAATCATGTAACGCCCCGACCCCAGATTCCTAGATTCGGTGCATTATTACATAACATTGGCATGATCACAAGGGATCAAATCCAGAAAGTCTGATTAGTTTAGTAGCTTTGGAAGTACTAGACACATACATAAGTTTTACATTACATCATGAGATAAAAACAACAACAACATTTTTCCCCTTTGAACATACTTATATCCCTTAGTCTATCCCTACAAGTCAACCATAAAATATATCTTCACATCCTAGGAAAAATAAAACATAGAAAGGGGTGATCTCATAAGCTTAGTAAAGATAACAATATAGCAGAAAATTTCATAAATAAGAATAAACATTTAAGGCAACATATAAGACTAAAACATAAACTTTTTTAACTTAATATTCTGAATAATATGGAAAATATAAATAGAATAATGCCATTTACTTATTCACATGGATATTCTACTAGTCGAATAATCACATGAAATATCAATAGCCAATTTCATAATGATGGAATGCATAATGTCAGACATCATAACCACATAGTCAAGGCCTTGTGCCCAGACTACCAATAATATTTTGTCAAGGCCTTGTGCCAAGACACTAGTTTGTCTCATGAGACCTACCGATGCATCAAGGAGATATAACGGGCTCCACATGTAACTTACTAAGTCCAATTAATTCATCATATGAAAAGGTTGAAACAAAACATAAAATTTTGTATTAAAACTAGAATATGAAAGATTTGTATCATAATAAGTCAACTTCAAACAAGTATAATATCCATTAAAGGATGTTGACATAGATGAAATAAAAATTATTGGATTGGAATATCTCTTTATATTTTGAAATCAATTAAAACTCATGTAATTATAAAGGAAAACATTTATTTTGAAAATATTCTCAAATGATTGTAAGGGAAGATTCAAAGGTGTTATAATAGCAGAGAATAACCGCACCCATTGTAACACCCTGAGATTTTATGAAAAATATTCTTTTTAATGTCATTGATGTCTTGTGTTATACGCTACACCAAAAGGATCTTGCACTACACGCATCCCTGACTTGGATTGCTTTACACGCAATCACGACCTTCCATGATAGCGTGTGTTGTACGCAATACAGAGTTTCACTAAACAAAGATATAATATTATAATATTCTTATGAACTAGCCGTTATGAATAGTAATACCCAATTTTTGAAAGTTTATAAATTTTATTTTTCAAAATGGACTTCTTTTTGGATTCGGAATAACGAAATTAGACTAGGGTGAATTTTTGGTATTTTTCTGTAAACTTTCAATTTTTGGTGAATAGTGTAAACACTGGGTTACTATTTAAAAACCGACTTTTTATTTAAATAATTATTTATTTTATTTAAATTTATTTTAGGTCAAAATTGAAACATAATACCTATATAAGTTCAATGTAATTAATTGGATCCATTTTATAATAATTTTTGATATATAAAATTTTTATTGAACTTTTCACCGTCTTTTACCTACCTTCTAGGAGCTTTTTGCAAACTTACATAAAACTTAATTTTACCACTTCTGTGAGTGGAATTTCAAAAATCCAAGAGACATGGTTAATATCAAAGACTAAAATGTTGTTCAATGAGATGAAAATAATTTTTTGTGAATAGTAACTTTTTACTTTTATTTACCATGGTTAAAAGTAAATAGGGTAATAAAGGTAAAAATGATATTATTATTACCGTAACACATGTCCTAATTCTATTGGATAAGTGTAATTCGACCAAAAACAACCTTAGAAATAAACTATGACCATTTAGGTCCACTTGGATTAGATTAGGACATTTATTATTAATTTATTTAAAGAAGGGTTAAAATAGTTAAAATCAAAGTTTAATAACTAAAGCATTTTTAATATAGGGTTATACATATGATAAATTAGATTATAAATATTCATTATAAAGATAAAACGATTTCCTACATAATTTTATTTTATTTATAATTTTTAGACATTAAATAATTTAATTTATTTATGACACAATAATGATGCATCAATTATCTTATTAATGAAATATTAACATAATTGATGTTATAAATAACCCAATAAAAGTAATTTGAGACTTTTTATGAACTCCACAAATTTTATAGGATAATATGACATGTTATTATTTATTTAATTAACTTTTTTAGAACTAATCATGTTGTTATGATTTTCAAAAAAATCAATTACCAAATAGTGTCAAAATTTACATAAAATAGTTTTTAAAACAAATATTATAATATTAACTGTTATTATATTCCTAAAAATCTAAGGTTTGGAAAAGATAATTATATCATGATATTTGTATGATTAATAGACCACTTGGGGGTCGCTTGGATGTATATGGTAGGTTTATTAACTATATAATATAAAAATACAAAGTGACATGGTAAATGTCAATCTAATTAATTAAGAGTTAAAACTAAAAGACAAGGTTAATATAATGACCCAATCCTATCTAAAATATATTGGATGAGAGGAGTTCTACCCATCCCCACCTTAGATTATAAATAAATCGATTTGGAGCTATTAAAAATTGAATATGACTTTATTATAAAATAATATTTTAAGTTTTCCTAAGGTGCCCCTCTCCTCCCTTATAAAAAGGGAACCCCTTCCCTCTTCACTTCACACCACTTTGAGCCTTCATGCTCGGCCAAACCCTGCCAATTTCTCTTCTCAACTTCCCTAGTAATATTCTATATGTTCTGGTATTCTTCAAAGACAATGTTTAGTTCCCTAAGACGAGGTTTCAAAAAGGCATGTCGAAGAAGAGGTAATATCCGTTACTGATTCATTCAAATTTATTTCTTCTTCTACTTCCTCTACATTAGTTGTTTAATTATGAAGTAATAACATCATTATCACTCATATACTGGTATGTTATTATAAATATGAAATGACCCTATTTCACATTCTATCTATCCTACGGAAAATGAAATCACCGCGCGTGAGTACGTACGGAATACCGTCTCCATGCCATGGTGTAATCTGTTTTCGACCACCACCTTACTTGGATGGGTATAATGGTGTAAATAAATAAATATATATGATTATTGTAAAGTTATATTTATTCTGAAATATTATACATACACTTAAATACTATTCCACGATCATGGGAATGATATCATCGCTCGTGCGTACGTACGGACTACCGTCTCCACGATGCGATGAGATTCATTCTCAATGTTTAACCATTCATGAATGATTATAGAGTATATATAATAAGTAATCATGAAATACATGACATAATAATGAAATTGAATTTATGTATATATATTTATGTCATCTACTTAATTCCATTCAATTCAATAAGGAAACGAAAACAACGTTCATGCGTACGTACGACCTACCGTCTCCATGAATGGTGTATTTCATTCTATTTATCAATCTATCATATATATTTATATTCTGAATATATATTATATATAAATCATGTTTTAAATTCTGGAATTATGTAAATCAGGATATAAGTAATAATATCAAGAACAACAAGTCGAAACTCGTATGATAAATGAAACGATTTTACCCAAAACGATGCTTTAACATGGAATTTACAAAAGAACGGGTAATATAAAGTCATAAGTGAACCATATATGATATAATAACAATGAATATGATTCTATAAAAAATCAATGAAATTATTTAAATCATTATACCAAAGGTTCGGAAACATACGGAGCATATCAGACATAAGGTAAGAGATAACTATTCCAATCTCGTTCTTATCCGAGATTTTTTATTCGTAAGTATTTAATAGGGTTATTGTTATCATCCATGTCCATGTTTCATTAAAATGGTGTCATATATGTTTAAAGTCCTTTTTAACCATTTTTTTTACTTTTACTACATGGTATTTAAGGAATCTTTTTTTTACCATACAAGGTACTTTTTGACTTTTCTGACAAAAGTACAAGGAGAATGTTATTTTTAACATATATAGCATGAACGGATTTTTACGGTTTCATAACACCTCATTTTCATGAAGCTTCATATAAAATATTTCATGATTATTTTCAACAAAACCATTTTATTTCAAAACTGCGTGACATTTTGTGAAAAGAAAATGATTTTTAAGAAGAAAGGATATTTTCCTCAAGATTTTATTTCAAGTGTTTTATCAAAACCATTTTCCATATAAGATGACATTATTTCATATGTGTATGTTTAAAGTATAATGTATCTATGATTTACATGGTTTCACTTTTCTTATGATGAAATGATATCCATTTTTTATGTATGGATTATGTTATGATGGGATGATGTTTATGAACCCCATTTTTATTCTTTGGGTTATGATGAATGATTTATGTTTATGTTGTGGCACAAGTAAGAATTATTTAATTATGAGATGGGTGGGACCTATATCTCCCTCCAATGCATTGAGTAAAGATTTATATCTCATGAGATAGACATGGATGGAATGGTAAATTAATCTAGTTCAATGATACAGGACTGGAACGAGAAGTGAACTCGATTAAGAAAGAGAATTTTTCCACTAAGATGGTCTTGGTAGAAATGCCTTGGCTACTATGGAAATCATAAAAAGTTCTGAATGGTTTCCACAATTACATGATTTATTACCATTCTATTTTATCAATATTGATGTTCCATTATGATATATGCCTTACATACTTCCAATATTTATGCCTTTGCTCAAGATTTTGATGATTAAACACTATGTTCATGTTTTTAAGTTCAAATGTATATGGTTTGTTTTATTTTCTCCATGCTTACCCTTATTGAAAATTTGAGCTCACCCTTTATATGTTTTCTTTTCCCCAGGATATAAAGAAAGGTTTTAGGTAAGAAAAAAAGGAAGATCTTTATGGGAGATGTTGAAGATCTTTCACTAAGATTAGAAGATTATATTCCGAGTGTCCAAAGACACTAAAATATTATGGTCCTTTGGTGTCTGTTTTAGTTATGTATTAGATTTTCCGCAAAAGTAATGTAATGTCCATGTACATCAAGCTTTGGGTCTCTGTAGTTGGTATCCGAGGAAAGGTTTAGTCAACATTTGGAAACTAGGATGCGAGAACTTTAGTGAGATCCCTAGAGATATTTCTAAGGTATGTCTAGGGATGTCCCTATAGTTAAGTATAAGTATAGGTTATAGTCCTAGAATTATGGTAAAAATCTTAGAATTAAAACTAAGTTGTTATATATTTAAGGTACTCCCCATTTATTTTGTTGTTTTCCCTAGCATGATTTTTGCCTCTCACAGAATTCTTTTTGGGTTTTAGATGATGGCTGGAACCTGAAAGAACCGTGTTGATCAATGTAATGGAAAATGCAATGACTGTCCTCCTGAACATCCAAATGTGATGAGAGATGGAGTGAAAAATCTTATTGCTATACTTACACAAGCTATGAATTATTCTGGATTTCCGAATGATCAGAGAAGGGAACAATGTTCTATTGATTCCTTCATGAGGCAACGTCCACCTTCTTCAAATGGGTCTTCTGATCCACTTGTTGCTGAAAAATGGATCAGTACCATTGAAAATATATTTTCCATACTTCGCTGTTCAGAACATGATAAAGTCATTCTAGCTGTTTACCGTTTAGAAGGTGAAGCAGACCAGTGGTGGACTCAAATTAAGAATACAAGGCCCCAAGATGAAATTGAATCCATGTAATGGGACGAGTTCAAGAAATTGTTTTTTAGTAAGTACTTACCTTGTATTCTTAGAACAAAGATGGAAAAGGAGTTCCTTGAGCTTAAGAAGAAGGATGATAAATCTGTTGGTATATACGATGCGAATTTTACAAGGCTTGCAAGGTATGCATCTGGCTTTATCATCTATCCTGAAAGTAAAGTTGATCGATTCTTCAGTGGATTAAAACCAAGTCTTAGAAGGGAATTATCTATAAGAGACTTCAGTATCTATAATGAAATTTTGCGTTGTTCTATCAAGGTAGAAATGAAAGTTTGTGTCACATATCCATCTCATGGTTTGGACAATAAACGAAAGATAGAGTTCAAGGAGAAATCTCAGAACAATGGTTAAAAGAAGATGAATGTTTTTTTATGCTCAAAGTGTGGAAAGAAGCATGGGGGAGATTGTCTTAAAGAGAATATAAAATGTTTTAAGTGTGGAAAAGAAGGTCATTGAGCAGCTGAGTGTCGATGTAATGGAAAAAGGGTTGCTAATGATGTGAATAAAGAAAATACAGTAGAGAACGCACCACCAACACTTCAATGCTTCAAGTGCAATGAAGTGGGGCATTATGCTAATCAATTCTCTAATCCAATGGTTAATGATGACCGACATGAGCAACCACTTAAGGCAAAGGACAAAGGGAAGTCACATGTGATCACTATTGGCGATGTTGAATATGACAACGATTTGGTGGAATGATTAAGTGTTTAGGTAACGGGATTCCAAAATAATGTTATATATAGTATCATGGAATATTGGAATATTTATGTATTGGTCTATTTTGGTTTTCAAAAATTTTATGGTATCAGTAACCATGTAAAGTGGTTGAGATATTTTTGGAAAGAAGATGATATGGGCATAATAAGGGATAAGGAGAAAATGAAATGTTTGACAGTATTCATGAGCTCATGGCTAATATAAGGAAAAATTATAGCATGGTTTGAGTATATATAATTTTTGGATTTTGGTATGTGGAAAGAGTTAACTTTTAACAGCATTCATGTTTTCACTAAGATTCAATGGGTATTCATTTTTCAAGAGAATACAAGATTAAGGTATTCACATGTTTGGAATGCGATTAAAAATATATATCTTTTGATATATGAGGGATAAATGATGGTATTCACGTGCTTGTTATATGACCTTTTTATTAATCGTTCTCTTTATACTATGAGTTTGGACAGAAGTATTTTGGATAAGCCTAAAGATTGGAATGGATTATGTTGGACATAAGTTAGTATTGATTAATGCTATAACTTTTTTGATATTATTAATGGAATGTTATAATGTATTTTTAGAAAAAGGACAACCTGCAGGATGGGCGACAACTCATTGCATCGAACAAGGATGCGGGAATCGAACCCACAACCAAAGTGTGACAGGACTTTATCGCCTACCACTAGCCTACAGGAAGTCCCTGGTTAGTAGATACTAGTTTTATTTTATTATGCGCTATGATAGCTGAAATATAAGTCTATTTCAGTAACCATATACGATTAATCTCAACATAGATGGGCTTCTGTATATTTAATAAATTTTGCTAAACTTTTTGAGATAGAAATAGATGGAATGACCTATCATTCTATCACATAATCTGCTAACACATCACAGAAGACAAATTCAACTTCATTTCTTTAAGAGATGAAGTGGAAATTGTTCAAGTCACGAGCAACGATGAGATTATACCAAAATAAAGTAAGTATTTCTTTTAATTAAACAATTCTTCAACTTTAGGGAAATGATCTTGAAAACAAAAAATGTTGTCCTAGTGCTCTAATATCTGATGAATCGGATGGTACCTTAGATCATCACAAATTTATGGCTTTGTGATTGTTGTTTTTTTCATAGCCATGTCCTCTTACACTCTTCATCAGAAGTTGATGGTTATATTTCTCTTCTATATCCATATTTTCACCTATGTTCTCCTATGTGGAAACCCAGTGATTAGTTTATTTGGGTAACCGTTACATTTCATACTTTAGTTTTTAAAGTCACGTTTTGGTATTCCTTTTATGATGTGGGTTTATATTAAAGAAACTATTAAGTAGTAAACCATTTATAACCCTGACAAATTTTGAGGGCGAAATTAATTTTAAGGGGGGTAGAATGTAACACCTCGAGATTTTATGAAAAATATTCCTTTTAATTTCATTGATGTCTTGTGTTGTACTCTACACCAAAAGGAGCTTGCACTACATGTATCCCTGACTTGGCTTGCTTTACCCGAAATCGCGACCTTCCACGATAGCGTGTGTTGTACGCAATACCGAATTTCACTAAACAAAGATATGCTATTATAATATTCTTATGAACTAGCCGTTATGAATAGTAATACCCAATTTTTGAAATTTTATACATTTTATTTTTCAAAATGGACTTCATTTTTATATTTGGAATATCGAAATTAGCCTAGGGTGAATTTGTGGTATTTTTCTTAAAACTTTCAATTTTTGATGAATAGTGAAAACATTGGGTTACTATTTAAAAAGCAACTTTTTATTTAAATATTTATTTATTTTATTTAAATTTATTTTAGGTCAAAATTGAAACATAATACCTGTATAAGTTCAATGTAATTCATTGGAGTCATTTTATAATAATTTTTTATATATAAAAATTTTATTGAACTTTTCACCGTCTTTTACCTACCTCCTAGGAGATTTTTGCAAACTTACATAAACTTCATTTTACTGATTATGTGAGTGGAATTTAGAAAATCCGAGAGACATGGTTAATATCAAGGACTAAAATTTGGTTCAATGAGATGAAAATATTTTTTGGTGAATAGTAACTTTTTACTTTTATTTACCACGGTTAAAAGTAAATAGGATAATTAAGGGTAAAAATGATATTATTATTACCCTAACACATGTAATAATTCTATTGGATAAGTTTAATTAGACCAAAAACAACCTTAGGAATAAAATATGACCATTTAGGTCCACTTGGATTAGATTAGGACATTTATTATTAATTTATTTAAAGAAGGGTTAAAATAGTTAAAATCAAAGTTTAATAGCTAAATCATTTTAATATAGGTTTATACATAAGATAAATTGGACTATAAATATTAATTATAAAGATAAAAATATTTCATACATAATGGTATTTTATTTTTAATTTTTAGACATTAAATAATTTAATTTATTAATGACACAATGATAATGCAACAATTATCTTATTAATGAAATATTAACATAATTGATGTTATAAATACACAAATAAATGTAATTTGAGACTTTTTATGAATTAAACTAATTTTATAAGATAATATGACATGTTATTATTGATTTAATTAACTTTTGTCAAACTAATCATGCTGTTATAATTTTCACAAAAATCAATTACCAAATAGTGTCAAAATTGACATAAAATAGTTTTTAAAACAAATATTATATTATTAATTGTTATTATATTCCTAAAAATCTAAGGTTAATCCAAGATACTTATATCATGATAGTTGTATCATTAATGGACTACTTCGGGGTCCCTTGGATTTATATGGTAATTTTATTAACTATATAATATAAATATACAAAGTGACATGGTAAATTTCAATCTAATTAACTAAGAGTTAAAACTAAATGATAAGGTTAATATAATGACCCAATCCTGTCTAAAATATATTGGATGAAATGATTTCGACCCATACCCACCTTATATTTGAAATAAATCAATTTGGATCTATTAAAAACCGAATATGACTTATTATAAAATTATATTTTAAGTTTTCCTAAGGTGCCCCTCTCCTCCCTTATAAAAAGGGCACCCCTTCCCTCTTCTCTTCACACCACTTTGAGCCTTCAAGCTCGGCCAACCCCTACCAATTTATCTTATCCACTTCCCTAGTAATATTCTAGAGGTCCTGGTGTTCTTCAAAGACAAATTATAGTGCCTTAAGAAGAGTTTTTAAAGAGGCGTGTCGAAGAAGAGGTAATATCTTTACCGATTCATTCAAATTTATTTCTTCTTCTAATTCCTATTATTTAGTTGTTTCATTATGAAGTAATAACAGAATTATCACTTATATACTGGTATGTTATTATAAATAAGAAACAACCCTATTTCACCTTCTATCTATCCTACGGAAAACGAAATCACCGCGCGTGCGTACGTACGGAATACCGTCTCCACGTCGTGGTGTAATTTGTTTTCGACCACCACCTTACATGGATGGGTATAATGGTGTCACTAAATAAATATATATGATTATTGTAAAGTGATATTGATTCTGAAATATTATACATACACTTAAATAAAATTCCACGATCATGGGAATGATATCATCACTCGTGCGTACGTACGGACTACCGCCTCCACGACGCGATGAGATTCATTCTCAATGATTAACCATTCATGAATGATTATAGAGTATATATAATAAGTAATCATGAAATATATTACATAATAATGATACTGGATTTATTTATCTATATATGTATGTCATCTACTTAATTCCATTCAATTCAATAAGGAAACAAAAACAATGTTCATGCATACGTATGGCCTACCATCTCCATGAACGGTGTATTTCATTCCATTTATCAATCTATCATATATATTTATATTCTGAATATATATTATATATAAATCAGGTTTTACATTCTGGAATTATGTAAATCAGGATATAAGTAATATTATCAAGAACAACAGGTCGAAACTCGTACGATAAATGAAACGATTTTACCCAAAACAGTGCTTTAACATGGAATTTACAAAAGAACGGGTAATATAAAGTCATAGGTGAACCATATATGATATCATAACAATTAATATGATTCTCTAATAAGTCAATGACATTATTTAAATCATTATACCGGATGTTCGGAAACATACAAAGCATATCAGACATAAGGTAAGGGATAACTATTCCAATCTCATTCTTATCCGAGATTGTTTATTCGTAATTATTTACTGGGGTTATTGTTATCATCCATGTCCATGTTTCCTAAAAATGGTTTCTTGTATGTTTAACTTCCTTTTTAACCATTTTTTTACTTTTACTACATGGTATGTAAGGAATCTTTCTTTTTTTTAACATTCGAGGTACTTTTTGAGTTTCTGACAAAAGTACGAGGAGAGTGTTATTTTTAACTTATACGGCATGAACATATTTTTACAGTTTCATAACACCTCATTTTCATGGAGCTTCCAATACAATATTTCATGGTTATTTTCAAAAAAAAAACCCTTTTATTTCAAAACTGCATGGCATTTTGTGTAAAGAAAATGATTTTTTTTAAAAAGGATATTTTCCTCAAGAATTCATTTCAAGTGTTTTATCAAAACCATTTTCCATCTAAGATGACATTATTTCATATGTGTATGTTTAAAGTATAATGTCTCTATTATTTACATGGTTTCACTTTTCTTATGATGAAATGATATCCATTTTTTTATATATGGATTATGTTATGATGGGATGATGTTTATGAAACCCATTTTTATTCTTTGGGTTATGATTAATGATTTATGTTTATGTTATGGAAAAAGTAATAATGATTTCATTATGAGATGGGTGAAACCAATATCTACCTCCAATGCATTGGGTAATGATTTATATCTCATGAGATAGACATGGCTGGAATGGTAAGTTAATCTAGTTCAGTGATACAGGACTGGAATGAGGAGTGAACTCGATTCAGAAAGGGACTTTGTCCACTAAGATGGTCTTGGCAGTAATGGCTTGGCTACTATGGAAATCATAACAAGTGCTGAATGGTTTGCACAATTACCAGATTTATTACCATTCTATTTTATCAAGATTGATGTTCCATTATGATACATTCCTTACGTACTTCCAAGATTTATGTCTTTGCTTATGATTTTGATGTTTAGACATTATGTTCATGTTTTTAAGTTCAAATGTATATGGTTTGTTTTATTTTCTCCATGCTTACCCTTACTGATAATTTGAGCTCACCCTTTATATGTTTTCTTTTCCCCAAGATATAAAGAAAGGTTTTAGGTAAGAAAAAAAGGAAGATCTTTATGGGAGATGTTGAAGATCTTTCACCAATATTAGAAGATTATATTCCGAGTTTCCAAAGACACTAAACTATTACGGTCCTTTGGTGTCTGTTTTTGTTATGTATTAGATATTCCGCAAAAGTAATGTAATGTCCATGTAAGTCAAGATTTGGGTCTCTACACCCACCGTATATATTAAAAAAACATTCTTACCTTAATTTTTCGAAAAGGTCATAAATTACCTTGTTTGGAAAACGACAAAAAGATTCCTTTAAAACCATTTTATAAAAAGTAAAACAAGGGTATAAATGACTTTAACCCATAGTCTAGAAAATAGTAAAAATGTTTTGAAATACATTTTTAAGAAACACATATGTGGATGATAAAGAGGTCTCAGTAGATACTTATGTAAAAATAACCTCGGATAATAAATCGATTGTGAAATTAACCATTTCCTTATACTTTTCATTGGTTTTGGGTACATTAACCTCCTATATAATAGTTAAATCATTGTTATTATATTATACAAGAACCACATACATAAATATTATATCATATAGGAACTTCTAATATTGCTTTGTTAATAATATATTAGTAGTATCATTGTTTTAGGTGTTAACTGATTTGTTTTCCTTTATATGTTTTGTTAAATAATTCATGTTTGTTATGGATAGGATGTATTTGATTCATATCCAGAATGATATAATGTTCTTAAATATATTTTTTAATAATCAAATGAAAATTATTCTTGAATGGTTATGATGGGGAATGGATCTCATCGTGTTCATGGAGATGGTAATCCGTATGTATGTACTAACATGACTTCCATTTCAATTTTTTATTTTAAAAGGAAAGAATAAAAAATTATACATAGGTATAGTATTATTATAGTGTAAAATAATATTTTATATATGTTACATAATTTTATTAACACCATCCTTTATATGTTCCATGTATGGTATGAACGAGTCATATCACTTTGAGGTGGTGGTAGTCTGCACTTCCTCAAATGAAATTATCATACATATACAACATGAAAATAATAAAGGTATGCCATAAAAGATAATTAAAGAAGATTATTGATAAAATAAATATCATAATTATCATATATAATTACATTGCCATCATAATGGCCACCATAAGAGGTGGTAGTAGAATATTGAACAATCATCGTTTCGTGAGGCAGTAGTTCACCGTCCACAGAAACATTATGTCTTATACCCATTAGATAGAGGTGTGTGTAAGTGAAGTTCAAATACTTCTCATAAAAACAAAATAGTATATTGAGGATACTGGTTTTGTTATAAAAGAAAATAATAAAGTGACTTTAGGGGGTTGGAGAAGTCCAATAAAAGAAAAGAAGTTATGAGAAGATGTTACCTTTAAATTGGGTAACTCCCTTTGGTTTTAACCAAAAAGATTTCTTGAAGTGCCTTCTACCTAAGGTAATTCTTCTAGATGGAATAGAGGGATGTATGGAGCTTAATTGGGTAGATTTGGGGTGATAAAATTGGCTTGATAGGTGTGAGAAATGGGTTATAGGTGAGGGATTTTTATAAGGGGGGAGGGGCTCTTTAGGAATGTTTGAAAATATTATTTTATTATATATTGATTTTTGGTTTCTAGAGGTCCAAAACTCATTAAAGTTGAAGATAAGATGATTCATGATCTAAATAAAATCATCCAATAATAAATTTATAGGGTTTGGATATTGTTTTAATTTTTATAATATTATTTATTTAAATCATTATTTAATGAGGTAAACACTGCCTCATTATTTTGTCATAAACAATTTTTTTTATTTGATGTCTAACAATTATAAAAAAATACCATGATGTAGAAAAAAATTTTAGATTTAAAATGAATATTTATAGTAGAAAATATAGCTTTTATAACCCCATGTAATTTTTTTACTAACTATACATGTTTATGTCATTTTTGTCTTTACTTTAAAATAATAAATATAAAGTGTCATTATCACTCTCTACACTACTGGAAAAACGGAATTTTGAGCCCCTTAACCTATAGCGATCGCCATTGGCGGTCGCTATAGGTAACCAATAGCGACCGCCAATGGTGGTCGCTACCATTCCCTAAGAAAAAGGGGGGCTTTAGTGCCCCCTCCCCCCTCCCTCCTCGCGAATTCGCCCCCCGCCCTTCCCCCCTCCCTGTCGCCGCGCCCTCCCTGTCGTCGCGCCCTCCCCGGGCCGCCCTCCCCGTCGCCCCTGCCCTCCCCGTCGCCCCCGCCCTCCCCGTCGCCCCCGCCCTCCCCGTCACCGCGCCCTCCCCGTCACCGCGCCCTCCTAGTCGCTGCGCCCTCCCCGTCGCCGCGCCCTCCCCGTCGTCGCGCCCTCCCCTTCGCTGCGCCCTCCCCGTCGCCCCGCCCTCCCCGTCACCCCGCCCGCCGGCCGGCCGCCCTCCGTCGGCCCCGCCCTCCGCCGGCCCCGCCCTCTGTCGGCCGCTCTCCGGCCACCCTCCGGCCTCTGGCCGGCCTCTGGCTGCCCTTCGTCCGCCCTCCGGCAGCCCGGTAACCCTCGGGCCTCCCGCCACCCGCCTCCGACAGCCCTTCGGTCGCCCCGGCCACCCTCCGGCAGCCCTCCGGCCGCACTCTTCCCTCCGGCCGCCCTCCGCCGGCCCCACCCTCCTCTGGCCGCCCTCCGCCCTCTAGCTCCGGCCGCCCTCCGCCTTGCGGTCGCCCTGCGGCCTCCCTCTGCCCTCGGGCCTCCCGCCACCCTCCTCCGGTAGCCCGGTAGCCCTCGGGCAGCCCTCTGGCAGCCCTCCGGCCGCCCTCTGGCCTTCGGCCCCCAGCCCCTCCAGCCTCCGACCTCCGCCCTCGGCCCTCCGCCCCCTCGTCCCTCCCCCCCATCACCCCAAACACCCCCCCCCCCCCCCGCACCCTTCCAACCCCCGTTCCCTTCGTCTTCATCCCCTCCCTCGCTGCACTACCGCCACCCGTCCCCTCCTTCACCATCCCCTCCCTCGCCGCACCAGCTCCGGCTCCGGCTCCCCACCGCTGCCTCTCCTCTCCCTCGCAGAACCGCCTTCGGCTCCCCTCCCTTACAGGTTTGTAGCGCAATCAGGTATGACATGGGCTTTCACATAACATTATTATTTTATAAATGGTTCACAAACAATTAATTAGTATTTATTTTAAATATATTTGATATGAAAAATGAAAATGTAATAAGTTTTTTTGTAAATGTTTGTTATAGGGATCTTATTATGGATAAGAGTTGGATTGATATTCCAAATCGAACGTCTAGAGAGTATTTCAATGGCATTATGCAGTTTATTGACTTTACTAGAGGATTTGAAAGTGACTATATTAGTTGTCCATGTAGAAAATGTGCTAACAGATATCAATTCACACGAGATACTGTGAGGGAGCACCTATTCTTTAATGGATTTCTGAGAAATTATAAGAGTTGGACTCATCATGGAGAAGAATATGTTTTTTGTGAAAATACGGATACAGTTCAGATGGATGTTGATGCAAGGATGAATAATCCAATGCATGAAATGCTTACTAAAATGGTACGTGGGTTGGATCCTGAAGGCATTGACATCCAGAATCTTGAGACCCGTGAGATAAATCTTCGCTCTGGTGTATATCATGATTCGAGGAGGTTTTATGAAGCAATTGATGATGCAAAAACAGAATTATATCCTGGATGTACTTCTTTCAATAAATTGTCATTTATCGTGGAGTTGTTGCATTTGAAGACTTTGAATCATTGGTCAGACACATCATTCGACATGTTATTGGTGTTATTGAAAAAGGTTCTTCCTGTCGATGCTAAGATTCCCGAGTCATATTACCATGCTCGTAAGCTGACAGAGAACATAGGTTTTACATATGAGACCATAGATGCATGTGAAAACAACTTTATGTTGTTTAGAAAGGAAACTGCCCATTTGGATATTTGTACGGTTTGTGGTGCTTCCAGGTGGAAAGAGAACAGGGGAAATCAGACTCATCAAAGTCAAATTGTGATACAGGGGAAACCGATTTCCGTAAAGCAAATGCGTTACTTTCCCATTAAACCAAGGTTGAAAAGATTTTTTAGGTCATCTAAAGTTTATAATTTAATGAGATGGCATGCAGAAAGAGTTCATGAAAGTGATATGTTAACCCACCCGGAAGTCTCTCATGCATGGAAGGATTTTGATAAGAGACATCCCGAATTTTCCAAATATGTTCGTAATGTCCGATTGGGATTGGCAGCAGATGGTTTCAATCCATTCAAGACTATGGTTGGTGCAACTCATAGCACATGGCTCGTGGTGTTGGTTCCGTATAATCTTCCTCCATGGATTTGTATGAAGCAACAATTTATATTACTTTCCACTCTTATTGATGGACCTAAAAGTCCGGGGGATAATATTGATGGTTACCTTCAGCCATTGATTGATGAGTTGAATGAATTTTGGGGCGATGGTGTGATTACTTATGACTGTGAAACGAATGAAATGTTCAAACTGTAGGCTGATTTATTGTGGACAATCAATGACTTCCCAGCTTATGCAAATTTATCAGGCTGGAGTACGAAAAGGGAATTTGCTTGCCCTTGTTGCAACAAAAGTAAAAAATCTTTATGGATTAAGCATTCCAAAAAATGGGCATACATGGGTCACAGACATTTTCTCCCCCTCAGTACAGGTTCAGAAAGGACAGAGTGGTATTTGATGGTTCTAGAGAGTTCAGCCCAACACCAAAGATCATGACAGGAGTCGAAATGTTATCGCAGATTGAGGAAGAAAACATCTGCATGGTATACGAAATTCAGGATTTGGTAGCTCCTTCGGTACATAATATTCGAGCTGCGGGTAGGCAGCGCAGTCACAATTGGAAAAAGAAAAGTATTTTTTATAGCCTTCCGTATTGGAAAACTAACATGCTGAGGCATAATTTGGATGTCATGCACATTGAAAATAATGTTTGTGATAACATATTGTGGACCATTTTAGGTGTCAGTGGGAAATCAAAGAACCATGTTAATGCACGCCGTGATTTGGAAGAAATGGGTTTAAGGAAACAGTTGCATTTACAGTTAGCTGAGGGAAACAAGGAAAATATGCCTCCTGTACAGTATACGATGACTACAAAGGAGAAAGAGACATTTCTTTCCATTTTGAAGATGCTCAAGGTGTATGATGGTTACTCTTCTAATATTTCA
This sequence comes from Viscum album, assembly GCA_963277665.1. Lineage (NCBI taxonomy): Eukaryota > Viridiplantae > Streptophyta > Magnoliopsida > Santalales > Viscaceae > Viscum > Viscum album. The sequence goes on from OY728163.1 coordinate 97,517,527, forward strand.
AAGTGTGTGAATCTGACAAGCAAGAAATTGCAAGGGTTGAAAAGACATGACAATCACATACTACTTCATCAGTTGATTCCAATAGCCAGTTGTGATTGTTTATCCCCCAATGTTGTTCAGCCATTGATTGAGATTAGTAATTTTTTTAGATAGCTTTGTTTAAGAAATCAACGAATGAGTGATTTAAAAAGTTTACAGGACCGAATTGTACTTACGCTTTGTCACTTTGAGAAACTATTTCCCTGCTCATTTTTCGATGTTATGGTCCACTTGAAAGTGCACCTAACTGAAGAATTAATGGATGCCGGTCCTGTGCAATTCAGGTGGATGTATCCTATTGAGCTGTATTTGAGTACATTGAAATGATTTGTACGCAATAGAGCTCGTCCGGAGGCATCAATAGCCAATGGTTATTTGATGGATGAGTGTACTACTTTTTGTGCAGAATATCTTACGGATGTTGAAACAAAATTAGATAAGCCATCTCAGATTTAGGATGGTCCAGTTGGAGAAAGAACCACATATGATATGGAAAACATCGAGTGGATACAAGCGCATCGATATATCTTGTTCAATACTCCATCAGTTGCACCATTAATGCAGTAAGTATCTTATCACTTTTATTGTTTAACTTTTACATGTTTTGTTTGCATAAGTTGATCATTTAAGCATTGCGTTATAATTTTCAGAAAACACATTAATGAGATAAAATAAGAGTTGTATCGTGCGACTGAGTTGCAAATTCAACAGTCTCATTATGCTTCATTTCATGATAGGTTCAAGGATTATGTACGTATAAATTTATTTTCATTATGAGTGAAGTATTATACTAATTTATTTCTTCATATATCATTATTGAATTCAATGAATTTTGTAGGATCATAAGTTGAGGGATTTATGGGACCCCATGCTAACTGAAGAATTTATCCAAATGGCTGAGGGTACATCTATAACGGCTCGTCGTTATAAATCTATAGATGCTAATGGTTTTCGATTTCACATTAAAGATGTTGACAACAAACGAGCAACACAAAACAGTGGCATCGGTTGTCCATTTGTCGATTCTGGTTATTACTATGGTCAATTTATAGACATCATTGAAGTTGTATACACACACGGATTGAAGTACATATTGTTAAAGTGTAATTGGGTTGATCCAGTGTGTGGATGTAAAGTCGATCAATATCAGTTTTCATTGGTGAATTTTAACTATATGTTATACAGAAATGAACGAGTTGATAATGAACCTTTCATTTTGACATCACAAGTGGAAAAAGTATTCTTCGTTACTTTTCCTTCGAATCCAAGTTGGCAAGTTGTTGTCAAAATGTCTCGGCGAGGAGTGTCTGTATTTGAACAAGATGAACCTGATACTGTTCCTTTTGTTTCCCAACAACTTGATCAACATACAGGAGTTCAACGTGAAGAATATATTTATTGGGTCAGAGCGGCTGTTGAAGGAAAAATGGTTGATTTTCATGCTTAATTAAAGGTATAATTGTTTTCCCACTTTTCAGCCTAAGATATCATAAATTTTGTAAACATTTTATAAATCCGTGTAAGTTTAATCCTCACTTTTTGAATTTTATTCAGTTATAAATATTTAGGGTGATTTAACTCATGTTATGTTGATGTTATTATAGGTGTATCTTTCCATTGAGGTATTCTTCATTTGGTTCATGTGCTGCTTGAATTTTTATTAATTCAATTTGAAATTTGGCTATTCATTGATTGGTTTTGTACATAAATTGTATATCTGTTTTGTGAATTTTCTGATTTTTTTAAAATGCATTCCCAACTAATTATTCAATCCCTTTTTTTGATTAACAACTGTACAAGTTTGATTTTTTTTAAAAACAGTCCAATTTATTATTTGGACACTTTGGATAGTCCCCTTACTAATGTTATCCATGACTGCAGGCATGTTAGGAGAAGAGGCAGAAGATCCACATCATCCATCTGAGGCATCTACGTCTCAGGGTCGAGGTATGTTGGAATGTCATTGTCTCTATTTTTTATGTAAATAATAAACAGATATATATATATATTTATAACATTTTTCAATTTGTATATAAAATTATTTTCAACAGGATCAGACCCGACTGCTTCTTCCTCTCGCAGGAGAGGCCCTGGTCGAGGCATATTAGCATGGAATTCCGACATGAATTTTGATGTTTCATTTGATGAGGTATTTCATCCTATGGGACGGAATGCCCCTGCATTTATTCGTCAGTTGGGTCTTATCATACGTGATCCACATCGATTTCCATTGACCACGCGTGACTGGGCTTCTATCCCTCAGGACACATTAGATCATCTTTGGAGGGAGGTTCAGGTAAGAAGACCATTTTAATTTATTCCCTATGTATAATCAGCAATAACATATGTGATTTTTTTCTTTAATAGCAAAATTTGAAAGTATGTCCCGATGAGTTTCGACCAGTGTGTATGAGAAAATTCCATAAGATGTGGAAAGACTATAAAGGCAAAGTCAAGAGGGACCACTTGGTACCAAATGTGGGTGCCCCAGACATTCTAGAAAAAGTCTCGAGAGGTGTCCTCCCAGCTCAGTGGTGTGATTTAGTTGCATATTGGTCTACTGAGGGTGTTGCAGTTTTTATATTTATTTTGGTATATATATTTTCAAGAATGTGTGATTTGTTTGATATTTGAATGAATTGAATGTAGGAGGTGTCTACACGCCATTCTGAGAATCGAGCGTTGTAGGGACCACCTCACAGGCTCGGGACTCATCACGTGTCTCAGATCCAATATGAGGTATTTATTATTCATTTTTAATTTTTTTTAATTAATACGGTTTTGTTTTTATATTCTATTCATATATAGTTGCGGGAGTAAGGTGCACCAACTGATAAAATGTCGGTGTGGATGAGGACTCATGATCGTAATGATCTAGAGGCTGCAGCATTGATAGTAAGTGCTTGTACTCATTACCAATACCTACATAAAATCTTTATATTAATATATGTATATATATTTAAATATTTCACAGGCTTAATTTGAAGTTGAATTAGAACATCTTCCAGAGGACCAGCGACAACTTCCCATGCGAAGGGATGAGATCTTTCATCGCATCATTGGTCGGGAGAGACATGGATATAGTTTGACCTATGGAACAGGGAGTACTCGTTCTGTAGTGTCACACGCTGCGGTTGTCGGTCCTGTTATTGCTCAGATGACACAGCAGCTGTCAGATTTCGAGGCACGGCTGCGGGCTTCCGAGGAGGCAAATGCGCAATTGGATGCTGAGGTTAGAGCACTGCAGGAATATGTGCATTCAGGTGATGGTGCAGGGGATCACACTATGCTGTTTTATACTGTATTTATTTATTTAATTTAAATTATTTTTTATATAAAAATATTCATAATATTTATTTGTTGTAGGCTCCTGGCCCACCTGATGGAGGTCAGTGATGAACACGCATGACGCATCATATTCACGAGGTGTGTTTATGCTTTTAATGGTAGGGTTGTTGTTTATATTTATGTTGGGTTTGAGCTATATCATAAATCTATCTAGTATTCCAAAAACGTTGACCTGGAGTTAGGGAAAACTGAAAAAAATGAAGCCAGAGATAATAAAGTTTTATAAAATAAGACCAAAACCCAATAAGAAACCCAACAATGTAAGGAGAATGCTAACTCTATCCATAATATACTGAAATAGGAGGGATAAATTCAAGTAGGAGACAAAGTGTGGTTTCATTCTTCAATATGGAAGCTAATGTCTAGTAAGAATAAGTCCAGGTTTACTAGACCATTTATAGTGACTGAATTTTTTTTATCTAGTAAGTTGAAATCAAGGGAGAATATTGACAGCCCCCCCGCACTCCGTACAATCCTTCCCGCACCCCGGACAGCCCCCCCCCCCCACACCCCGGACAGCCCTCCCGCACTTCGGACAGCCCTCCCGCACCCCGGACAGCCCTCTTGCACCCCGAACAGCCTTCCCCGCACTCCGGACAGCCCTCCCTGCACGCCGGACAGCCCTCCCGCACCCCGGACATCCTTCCTCGCAGTCTGAACAGCACTCCCCGCACACTAGACAGCCCTCCCGCACCCCAGACATCCTTCCCCACACTCCAGACAGCCCTCCCTGCACACTGGAAAACCCTCCCGCACCCCGGACAACCTTCCCCGCACTCCGGACAGCCCTCCCCGCACCCCGGACAGCCCTCCCGCACCCCAGACAGCCCTCCCGCACTCCAGACAGCCCCCCCGCACCCCGGACATCCTTCCCCGAACTCCGGACAGCCCTCCCCGCACACCGGAATATTATTGGTGACGTGTAGGAGGAGACGGCGCGCCCATCGGACGTGTGGTGCGCGTGGTACGGCCGAGTGCGTCGTTTTCAGCAGCTCCGCGCGCGCTAAAACGGCGCGTGGGGGGGTCAAAACCACCCGAGTGACCTCGGAATGCCATGAAACCGTACGACAACAGCCGTTGTGTGATTTGTGAAATGGTCGGGCAGACGGCACGTCAATCGGAGGTGTCGTTTGACAGCGGTGACCAGAAACTCGTTTCTGGTGTCATAAAACACCAAAAACGGCGTGAGACGGTTGAATTCGGAGAAAACGTGTTCCGAATGACCTGAAACCACACGAAAACATTAGGAATATTATTCGTGACGTGTAGGAGGATAAGGCACGCCCATCGGACGTGCGGTGCGCGCGGTACGGTCGTGTGCGTCGTTTTTAGCAGCTTCGCGCGTGCTAAAACGACGCGTGGGGTGGTCAAAACCACCCGAACGAACTCGGAATGCCATGAAACCGTACGACAACAGCCGTTGTGTGATTTTGGAAATGGTCGGGCAGACGACACGTCAATCGGAGGTGTTTTTTGACCGCGGTGACCGGAAACGCGTTTCTGGTGTCATAAAACACCAAAAACGGCGTGAGATGGTCGAATTCGGAGAAAACGTGCTCCGAATGACCTGAAACCACACGAAAACATTAGTAATATTATTCCTGACATGTAGGAGGAGACGACGCGCCCATCGGACGTGCGGTGCGCGCGGTACGGCCGAGTGCGTCGTTTTCAACAGCTCCGTCCGCGCTAAAACGGCGCGTGGGGGGGTCAAAACCACCCAAACGACCTTGGAATGCCATGAAACCGTACGACAACAGCCGTTGTGTGATTTGTGAAATGTTCGGGTAGACGAAACGTCAATCGGAGGTGTCGTTTGACCGCGGTTATCGGAAATGCGTTCCCGGTGTCATAAAACACCAAAAACGGCGTGAGACGGTCGAATTCGGAGAAAACATGCTCCAAATGATCTGAAACCACACGAAAACATTAGGAATATTTTTCGTGACATGTAGGAGGAGACGGAGTGCCCATCGGACGTGCGGTGTGCGCAGTACGACCGAGTACGTCGTTTTCAGCAGCTCCGCGTGCGCTAAAACGGCGCGTGGGGGGGTCAAAACCACCCGAACGAACTCGGAATGCCATGAAACCATACGACAACAGCCATTGTGTGATTTTTGAAATGGTCGGGTAGACGGCACGTCATGCGGAGGTGTTGTTTGACCGCGGTTACCAGAAACGCGTTTCTGGTGTCATAAAACACCAAAAACGGCGTGAGATGGTCGAATTCGGAGCAAACGTTCTACGAATGACCTGAAACCACACTAAAACATTAGGAATATTATTCGTGACGTGTAGGAGGAGACGGTGCGCCCATCGAACGTGCGGTGCGCACGGTACGGCCGAGTGCGTCGTTTTCAGCAGCTCCGCGCGCGCTAAAACGGCGCGTGGGGGGGGGGGGGGGGTCAAAACCACCCGAACGACCTCAGAATGCCATGAAACCATACGACAGCAGCCGATATGTGATTTTTGAAATGGTCGGGCAGACGGCACATCAATTGGAGGTGTCGTTTGACCGCAGTGACCGGAAACGCGATTCCGGTGTCATAAAACACCAAAAACGGCGTGAGACGGTCGAATTCGGAACAAACAAGCTCCGAATGACCTGAAACCACACGAAAACATTAGGAATATTATTCTTGACGTGTATGAGGAGACAGCGCGCCCATCGGACGTGTGGTGCGCGCAGTACGGCCGAGTGCGTCGTTTTCAGCAGCTCCGCGCGCGCTAAAACGGGGCGTGGGGGGGTCAAAACCACCCGAACAAACTCAGAATACCATGAAACCGTACGACAACAGCTGTTGTGTAATTTTTTAAATGTTCGGGTAGCCGTCATGTCAATCGGAGGTGTCGTTTGACCGCGGTGACTGGAAACGCGTTTCCGGTGTCATAAAACACCAAAAACGGCGTGACACGGTCGAATTCGGAGCAAACGTGCTCCAAATGACCTGAAACCACACAAAAACATTAGGAATATTATTTGTGATGTGTAGGGGGAGACGGAGTTCCCATCGGACGTGCGGTGCGCGCGGTACGGCCGAGTGCGTCGTTTTTAGCAGCTCCGCGCGTGCTAAAACGGTGCGTGGGGGGGGGGGTCAAAACCACCCGAACAAACTCGGAATGCCATGAAACCGTACGACAACAGCCGTTGTGTGATTTGTGAAATGTTCGGGTAGATAACACATCAATCGTAGGTGTCGTTTGACCGTGGTGACCGGAAACGCGTTTCCGGTGTCATAAAACCCCAAAAACGGCGTGAGACGGTCAAATTCGGAGCAAACGTGCTCCGAATGACCTGAAACCACACGAAAACATTAGGAATATTATTCGTGACGTATAGGAAGAGACGGCGTGCCCATCGGACGTGCGGTGCGCGCGGTACAGCCGAGTGCGTCGTTTTCAGCAGCTCCGTGCGCGCTAAAACGGCGCGTGGGGGGGTCAAAACCACCCGAACGAACTCGGAATGCCATGAACCCGTACAACAACATCCGTTGTGTGATTTTTGAAATGGTCGAGTAGACGGCACATGAATCGGAGGTTTCGTTTGACCGCGGTGACCGGAAACGCGTTTCTGGTGTCATAAAACACCAAAAACAGCGTGAGACGGTCGAATTCGGAGCAAACGTGATCCGAATGACCTGAAACCACACAAAAACATTAGGAATATTATTCGTGACGTGTAGGAGGAGACGGTGCGCCCATCGGATGTCCGGTGTGCGCGGTACGTCCGAGTGCGTCGTTTTCAGCAGCTCCGCGCACGCTAAAACGACACGTGGGGGGGTCAAAACCACCCGAACGACCTAGGAATGCCATGAAACCGTAAGACAACATCCTTTGTGTGATTTTTGAAATGGTCGGGTAGAAGGTACGTCAATCGGAGGTGTTTTTTGACCGCAGTGACCGGAAACGGGTTTCCGGTGTCATGAAACACCAAAAACGGCGTGAGACGGTTGAATTCAGAGTAAACATGCTCTGAATGACCTGAAACCACACGAAAACATTAGGAATATTATTCGTGACGTGTAGGAGGAGACGACGCGCCCATCGGACGTGCGGTGCACATGGTACGGCCGAGTGCGTCGTTTTCAGCAGCTCCACGCGCGCTAAAATGGCGCGTGGGGGGGGGGGGGGTCAAAACCACCCGAACGAACTCGGAATGCCATGAAAACGTACGACAACAGCCGCTGTGTGATTTGTGAAATGTTCGGGCTGATGGTACGTCAATCAGAGGTGTCGTTTGACCGCGGTGACCGGAAACGCGTTTCCGGTGTCATAAAACACCAAAAACGGCGTGAGATGGTCGAATTCGGAGCAAACGTGCTCCAAATGACCTGAAACCACACGAAAACATTAGGAATACTATTCGTGATGTTTAGGAGGAGACAACGCACCCATCGGACGTGTGGTGCATGCGGTACGGCCGAGTGCGTCGTTTTTAGCAGCTCCGCGCGCGCTAAAATGGCGCGTAGGGGGGTCAAAACCACCCGAACGAACTCGGAATGCCATAAAACCATACGACAACAGCCGTTGTGTGATTTTTGAAATGGTCGGGTAGACGAAACGTCGATCGGAGGTGTCGTTTGACCGCGGTGACCGGAAACGCGTTTCCGGTGTCATAAAACACCAAAAACGGCGTGAGATGGTCGAATTCGGAGCAAACGTGCTCTGAATGACCTGAAATGATAGCATTTCTTAAATTGGGGGTTTTAAATTATTATAGCACCATGATTTGATGTCAGCTTTAATTTTATTATATGTATATAATAACTGAATAATTATGTTCAATTTATGTTTATTTTGTTTTTTTGTCTTATTGTACGTTTTGAAGCAGAAGATTGAAATAGATGGACATGCTCAGATCGTTGAAGCACGTTTATCGTTTATGATGATTTTGATGTTTATGCTGTTTGAAATTGTTTTCCATTTGTTATAACTGTTACCTTGTTATATCTCTGATTTTGCACCATGAAGAAAAAAACACAATTCGTCCATTTTATTAAAAAATGATAAATATTTTATTTAATATTATATATATAAATATTTTCATGAAAATAAATAAATAAATATATATATATATATTATTTAACAAATATATATATATATTTATATTTATATTTATTTCGGTATGAATTTTCTTTAAAAAAAATTTTCCCCAGTTTAGCGACCGCCAAAGGCGGTCGCTATAGACTGGCTGCCGGGCAGCGTTAGCGACCGCCAGTGGGGGTCACTATAGGTTGTTGTCCGGGCAGCAGTAGAAACCGCTAATAGAGGTCTCTAATGGTCCCCGCCCGACACCCTATAGCGACCACCAATGGCGGTCGCTATTGACCTACAACGACCAGGCTAATGCGACCACCATTGGCGGTCGCTAGGAGGTCGCTAATGCCTTTTTTTAGTAGTGCTAGTGGCTCCATGGGGTCTCCAAATCAACCCAAGGATTCAAATGGTCATACATGTATCAACCATTAGAAATAGGACACATGTTAGAGTAATTTAATATTATAATAAAAATATTTTTTTACCCTTATTTACTAGATTTACCCTTTGACCATGGTAAATAAAATATTTAATTAAGTAAATACTCAAAATGCCTAAAAATAAAAGTTACCTAATTACACAATTTGGACCTCCTGATTCCAAATATGTAATCTATTTTTCCATATCCAAAACACAGAAGTGGCATAAATTAATTTTAAATTAATTCCCGTTGTCAAAACAAAAAGCGTGTTTTTAATAAATAATAACTATCAAAAGATTGACACCTGTTTATGTGCAATTTAAATGTTAAATTACATACAATGACCTAAACTGTATTAAATGATAAAAATATAATCTAATGATACTTTAAAAGAACTCAATTTTATAATTTAACACTATAAATTATTCCGATTAAAAAAGTTGTTTTTAATTAAAATTTAGTATTTTTCACTATTTATCAAAAATTGAATGTTTTCAGATTAGTACAAAAAATTCATCCTAAGCTAATTTTGATATTCTGAATCCAAAAATGAAGTCCATTTTGAAAAATAAAATTTATAGAATTTCAAAAAGTGGGCATTAATATTCATAATGATTAGTTTGATTGGTCGTGGTGTGTTATAATCTTGAAGTTGCGTATATCGCAAGCTATTGCATTATTCAAAGGGAAATGTGCTATGGAATATTGGGCTATTACATTCTTCCCTCCTTCAAATAATTTCATCCTAAAAAGTTTTAGAATACTACTACATAAAAAGATTCATGTGGTTCTTCATCATAAGTTCCCCAAGTTCCCACGTTTCCTCTTCCATCTTATGATTTCTCCATAGAAATTTCACCAGAAGAGTCATCCGGTTTCTCAACACTTGTTCTCTGGTATTAAGAATTCTGATAGGCTCTTTGCAATAAGACAGATCAGGTTCCGGTTCTATTTCTTCATAGGTGAGTACATGTGTTGGGTCCGATATGTATTTTCTCAACAGTGATACGTGGAACACATCATGAACTTTGGAGAGACTAGGCAGTATTTCCAAATGATAATATACAACTCCAATTCGTTCTAGAATTTCAAAAGGTCTGATATAACTGGGACTTAATTCTCCTTTCTTACTGAATCTTATAACACCCTTCCATAGAGATACATTCAAGAAAACATGATTTCCTACTTGAAATTCCAAATTTTTCCTTCGGTAATCGGTATATCTCTTTTGCATACTTTGATCTTCTTTGATGTGGGTTTGGATAACCTTCACCTTTTCCATTTTTTCCTTAACATGTTCTGGGCCTACGTGTTTTCTTTCACCAACATTATCCCAACATGTTATTATGCGACATCTCATTCTATATAACTCTTCATATAGTGCCATCTGAATACTTGAATAGAAACTATTTTTATAGTAAAATTCTACTAGAGGTAAATATTGATCCCACATACCTTGAAAGTCAAGTGAGAGAGATCTCAACATGTCTTCTAATGTTTTAATAGTCCATTGTGATTGTCCATGAGTTTGAGGGTGGTAGGTAGTGCTCAAACAAAGTTCAGTATCCAAGGCCTTCTAAAGACTTATCCAAAATCATGATGTAAAACAGGGATCACGATCAGAAACAATTGATAGGGGTACTCCATGAAGTCTTAAAAATTCTTTAATATATAGTCTTTCCAGACGTTCAAGTGTTAAATCATCTCTTATAGCAAGAAAATGAGATTACTTGGTAAGACGATCAATAATGACCCATATTGCATCATTCATTCTAGGAGTCTTTGGTATCCCCCTAACAAAGTATATCATAATATCATCCCATTTCCACTTTGGTATGGGAAGAGGTTTAATGACTCCTCTATGATGTTGTCTTCCATCTTTCACTTGTAGAAAAATCACACATCTTGATAGATAATCAACAACCTCTTTCTTCATATTTCCCCAAAAAAAATGTTCCTTCAAATATCTATACATCTTAGTGCCACCAGGGTGATAGAGAAATTGGAGCTATGAGAATCAACCATCAAATCCCTTTTTAGATCAGGTATATTAGGAACACAAAGTCTCTACCAAAATTTCAAAATCCCATCTTCATATACATAGTCGATTAATCTCCCATCGTTCATTGCTTTAATTTTCTTTTGAAACTCCTCATCATCAGTCTGAGAACTTTTTATCATTTCTAGTAAAGATGGTTTAGCAACCATTTAAAAAAGTAATTATGTTTCACCTTCCATTATTAGTATCATATCCATCTTTACTAGATCCATAAACATATGATCCCTTTCAACTCTCATCTTGTTCAAAACTCTATAATAGTTTCTGCTTGAAGCATCTTCCACCCCATTTTCCTTCCCTAGGTGGTAGTGTATGTTGAATTAATAATCCTTCATTAGTTTGAGCCATCTCCTTTTCCTTAGGTTGAGTTCTTTTTGTGAGAAAATAGACTTCAAACTCTTTTGATCAGTATAAATGTAAAAAAAAATTCCATAGAGATAGTTTCTCCATATCTTCTGATAAAATATTATAGTTTCTAACTCAAGATCATGAGTATAATATTTTTGTTCATGGACTTTTAGCTATTGTGATGCATAGGTAATAACCCTATCATTCTTCATAAGGAAAAAACCAAGTCCATTCTTTGAAGTATCACTATAAATAACAAACATGTCATTCCCTGATGGTAGAGTTAATATAAGAGCATTGACTAATATTATTTTCATTTATTCAAAACATTATTCACACTCTTTTTTACAAATCAATTTAACCCCATTACATGTGATCTTGGTTAATGGGTTATCCAATCGGGAAATATTTTAGACGAAACACTGATAATATCCTACTAAAGCAATAAAACTACAAACATCAGTTATACTTGTCGGTGTGGGCCATTATTGGATTGCCTTGGTCTTTGAAGGGTCAATAGAGATTCCATCCTTAGAGAAAATATGGCCAACAAAATAAATCTTCTGAAGCTAGAATTCACACTTTCTAAACTTCCCATATAATTCATTTCTTCTTAGGGTTTTCAGAATAGTGCACAAGTGATTTTAATGATCTTCGTAGCTTTTTGAGTATACCAAGACATCATTAATAAATGCCACTAAAAATTCATCAAGATATTCCTTAAAAACTCTATTCATTAGATCTATGAAAACAGAGGGTGCATTAGTCAGTTCAAAAAGAATTACTGTAAACTCGTAATGCCCATACCTGGTTTGAAGTGCTGTTTTCGGAATGTCTTCCTTTTTCACACACAACTTATGATATCTAGATTGAAGTTCAATCTTTGAAAAATATTGAGCTCCATGAAGTTGATAAAATAAATCATCAATGCGAGGTAGGGGATACTTGTTCTTTATTGTTATAGCATTGATCTCCCTATAGTCAATTCACAACCTCATTGATCCATCTTTCTTCTTAACTAAAAGAATAGGGGCTACCCATGGAGAAACACTAGGGAGAATAAATCCTTTATTACTCAATTTTTCTAGTTGTTTCTTTAGTTCCACTAATTCCATAGTGTCCATTATATAAGGGTTATTCGATATGGGCCTTGAACCATGAATTAAATCAATGGAAAACTCAATTTCGCATTCTGGAGGATGTCCTGAAAATCCTCTAGAAACACATCAACATATTCTTGCACAATAGGTGCATCCTCTATTTAAACATTCATTTCCTCACCCATATTTATTTAATTCTCTTCCTCCCAAATAATTTAATATAGTAGAGCTATTGGGGGTTGATCTAGATAAGAATCTGGTAGTGATGTTTCTGCTCTAAGGATAAGGTACTCTTTATGATCATCGAAAATTGTAACACCTTCTTCTTACAAAAATTTTCACATCATGGTCCGAAAGCCAATCCATTCTGAGGATTATATCAAATTCAATCATGGGTTTGATGATGATATCAACAAATAAAGAACAGTTATATGCCCTAACGAGAACTGATTCAAAAAACATTGTTGCAATGATACTCACCTTAGGAGTTTTTATTTACAACTCCCTTGTTAAATCAAATTGTAAATATCTAATTTTCTTAGAAAATTGGGAAGATATGAAATAATATGATGATCCATAATAAAATAAAGTATTGGATAAACTTGATAAAACCATTAAATTACCTTATACCACATCTTTCAATGCTTCAGCCTCAGTAGTAGTGATCACATAAGTTTGGCCTTACTCCCTTGGCCTTTTTTTCAGTATGTTTCCTTGGTACATATGAAATTAAATTCCATACAGCCCCATTTCTCTACAATTGTTGCTTTCAACATTGACAGTCTCTTTTTTTCCCTTGCAATCATGAGCTTAGTGGCCTTTTTCACAAAACTTGTAACATACTCACATTCCCTTCAGGCATGTACTGGGGTATTTCTTTCCAGATTTACCGTAGGATGGATATTCAACTTTTCCCTTCTTCCCCTTATTTCCATTTCCAGAGTGTTCAACAGATCTCTTCTTGTCTTACTTTTCTTTAAATTCGTAAGACTTAAGGAATTCCTTTTCTGTCTTGATAGCACATGAGGCAATATCTTCATATGATGAGAAGGATTGTGACAGTAATGCTTGATGGAGAAATGGTTTTAACTGATAAAAGAATCAATCAAACTTACTCCTTAGGTTATGTATATAATATTATATGTGCATTGCTAACCTTGTAAAGTTAGAATCATACTTTGCAATATTCTCATCCTCCTTTTTCCTCAGACTCAGAAATTGTCTTTCCATATCCACTCGATGGTCATAAGGAAAGTATTTTTATAAGAAAATATCTTTAAACTCCCTATATTCCATATTTTATAATTCTTTATCTTCCTTTGTGTTTTGAATTAATTACCACCATTGATATGCATCTCCCGTGAGGTGATAAAATGCCATGAAAACTTTTTCCCTTTCGTTGGTCCCCAAATCATGAAATATTTTCTCTAAGGAACTTATCCATTTCTCAGCTACAAATGGATTTGTAGTCCCATTTAAAGTTGGAGGTTTTTTCCTCATTAATCAGTCTAACATTGATTCTCCGTGTTGTGGATCAGGGTGCTCCATAAGGTTAGGGTTATTATTCATAACCTTAGTGACTTTTCCCAGTATGGTGATAAACTGATCCCCACCAGTTGCATCACCAGCTCCACTATAATTATCTTAAGTAGGAGATCAATCCCTATATAGATTACGTGTGTTGATACAATTCACATTATTTCCACTAGGCACCATTTCTAAACAATGGAATACACTACATTAGTTTATGAATTGTAATATATAATTCAAATCATGTAAAACAGTTAACATAAATTTAACAGTTTATGGATATAATCCATAATCATAAAACTGTTTTCCTTGAGGAGTTATATACACATAAAACCTTTATAATGGTTTGTAAAGAAAATGTAAATTATCCTAAGAATATCCCCTGTGAGTGTAATAACCAAGAGTGCAGCAAGGCCTATTGTTGTGTACTAGGATTCCCCAGGTCAAGCTCGAAACACCTTGTCAGAGTTTTCACTCCTAGGTATATCTATTCCAGATCCACCTCTAACTGCTCATATCCAGACAAATATGTATTTCTTGTAAAATACACAAAATAGCTACATTAAAAAAATTCTAGTAAGCTATTCTATAATAATCCTCAAATTCTATCTTAGGGTAATTTGATCTAATCAGGGATTATCTAAATCTAGTTTCCAAGAATTGTACTAAACTTCCTCTGATACCAACTATAACGCCCCAACCCGAGTTTCCCAGAGTCGGTGCATTATTACATAACATTGTCATGATCATAAGGGATAAAATCCTGAATGACCGATTAATTTAGTAGCCTTGGAAGTACTAGATACATACATAAGTTTTACATAACATCATGGTAAAAAAACAACAACAAAATTTTGTCCCCTTTGAAAACACTTATATTCCTTATTCTATCCCTAAAGTTCAACCATAAAATACTTCTTCACATCCTGGAAAAAATAAAAAATATAAAGGGGTGATCTTAGATGCCCAGTAAGGGTAACAATATAGCGGACACTTTCATAAATAAGCATAAACATTCAAGGCAATGTATAAGACTAAAACATAAGCCTTTTAAACTTAAACTTCATAATAATATGGAAAATATAAATTGAATAATTCCATTTACTTATTCACATGGATATTCTACTAGTTGAATAATCACATGAAATATAAATAGCTTATTTCATAATGATGGAATCCATTATGATGGACATCATAACCACATAGTCAAGGCCTCATGCCAAGACAATAAATAAGATTTTGTCAAAGCCTTGTTCCAAGACACTAGTTTGTCTCATGAGACCTACCGATTAATCGAGGAGCTATATTGGGCTCCACCCATCACATACTAACATAAACATTCATATTAAAACTAGAATACAAAAATGTTAATACTTTAACCACAAACCATGAATGGTATAATAATAACACATCAATAGTAAAACATATCACAAAACCTTATATACAATATGTAAGATTTGTGTCATAATAAATCAACTTCAAAAAAGTATAAAATCAATTAAAGGATGTTGACATAGATGAAATAAAAATTATTTGCAAGGAATATCTCTTTCTATTTTGAAATCATTTAAAAGTCATATAATTATAAAATAAAACCATTATTTTGAAAATATTCTTATAAGACTGTAAGGTATGCTTTAAAGGTGTTATAACAATGGAGAATAACCGCACCAGCTGTATAAGTTAAAAAAACATTCTTACCTTAATTGGCCAAAATGGTCATAAAGTACCTTGTTTGGAAAATGACAGAAATATTCCTGTCAAACCATTTTATAAAAATTAAAGCAACGGTATTAATAAGTCATATCAATTTGAGGGGGTGGTAGTCCACACTTCCTCAAATGAAATTAAAGTATATAAACAACATGAAAAGAATAAAGGTATTATATAAAAGATAATTAAAGAAGATTATAGATAAAATAAATATAATAAATATAATATATAATTATAGTTCCATCATAATGTCCACCAAAAGAGGTGGTAGTATAATATTGAAAAATCATCGTTTCGTGAGGCAGTAGTTCACCGTCCATAGAAACGATATGTTCTATACTCATTAGATAGAGGTGTGTGTAAGTGTAGTTAAAATAATTCTCATAAAAACAACCTAGTATATCGAGGATGCGGGTGTTATTATAATAGAAATGAATAAAGTGAGTTTAGGGGTTTGGAGAAGTAAAATAAAAGAAAAGAACTTAGGATGGGATGTTACCTTTAAATTGGATAACTCCCTTTGGTTTGAACCAAAAGGCTTCCTTGAAGTTCATTCTGCCTAAGGTAAGGCTTCTAGGAGTAATATAGAGATTTAGGAAGCTTAATTGGGCAAAGGTGGGATCATAAAAAGGGATTCAGAGGTGTGAGAAATGGGTTATAGGTGAGAGATTTTTATAAGGGGGAGGATGGGATCTTTAGGAATGTTTGAAAATATTATTTTATTATATAATTATTTTAGGTTTATAATAGTCCAAAAACCATTAAAGTAGAAGATAAGATCACTAATGTTAGAAATAAAATCAACCAATAATAATTACATAGGTTTTGGATATTGTCTTAATTTTTATAATCTTATTTATTTAAATCATTCTTTAATGAGGTAAACACTGCATCATTATTGTGTCATAAATAATTTTATTTATTTGATGTAAAAAAATTATAAAAAAATACCATGATATAGGAAATATATTTATCTTTAAAATGAATATTTATAGTAGAAAATATAACTTATATAACCCAATGTAAAAGTTATTTTACTAAAAGATATATGTTTATGTAATTTTTTTCTTTACATTAAATTAATTAATATAAAGTGTCATTATCTCTCTCAATTGGCTCCATAGGGTCCCAAAATTGAACCAAGGATTCCCCTGGTAGGAAATATATCAAAAAATATGAATATGACACATGTTAGTATAATTTAATATTATTATAATAATATTTTTTTACCCTTATTTACCAGATTTACCCTTTAACCATGGTAAATAAAATATTTATTGAAGTAAATATTCATAATGTCTAAAAATAAAAGTTACCTATTTACACAATTTGGACCTCCTGATTCCAAATATGGAATCAATTTTTTCAAATTCAAAAAAAAATGTGGTAGAAATTAATTTAAAATCAATTCTTGTTGTCAAAACAAAAGGCATGTTTTTATCAAATAATAACTATTAAAAGATTGAAACTTGTTTATGTCCAGGTTAAATGTGAAATTACATCAAATGACCTAAATTATATTAAATTATAAAAATATAATCTAATGAAACTTTAAAACCACTCAAATATATAATTTAACACTATAAATTATTTCGATTAAAAAAGTTGTTTTTAATTGAAATTTAGTGTTTTTCACTATTCATCAAAAATTGAATGTTTTCATAAAAGTACCAAAAATTTACCCCAAGATAATTTTAATATTCCAAATCAAAAAATGAAATCCAGTTTGAAAAATAAAATTTCAAAAATTCAGTATTACTATTCATAATGGCTAGTTTGATTGGTCGTGGGGTGTTAGATTCTCGAAGTTCCGTACAACACAATCTATTGTATTATTCAAAGAGAAATGTACCATGGAATCTCGGGGAGTAAAAAATCACACCCCACATCTTGAGAATTTCTAGTCCCAAAAAATTATCTTAAAAATATGAAAATTAAATTCCATTTTTCAAAAACATTTTAACACTAAATTATCACAAAAAGACTCATGAAAATAAATCATGAAACCTATCAAAATAATTTAACAGAAGATATATTCACATGAAAACCCGTGCCTAAGACCATTTATTTTGTCAAATTAATCTCCAAATTTCATCCAATTTCAATTAATCATGATGATGTGTTTTGTATCACAATAGACATGGGGGGGGGGGGTTATTTAAATGTTCAAGGGAAAAATGGAATCTCTAGGTGGGAATCACATTAAACCTTAATATGAGTATACAAAGTTATCATTTTCCTTTACTTTATATATATTGTTTATTTTGTTTTTTATTTTTTGTTTTTTTAGTTTTAACCAAAATAGAGATGAAAAGACTAACTCTAAGAAATACAACTATGGATTCATGATACCCAAGTTCCAAACTCCACACATATTGTCAGTTCCATTATCTACAATAGATATTTAAAGCCTAAATCTAGGAAAGATAACTATGGAGTCATGATCCCTAAGTGATAGACGACATACATTTTGACAAAACGTTGCTCTATGTTGTCTTTTTTTCAATTTTTTATTGGATAATAAACATTAAATTAACGTTTCCCCAAATCCTATGTTATGATGAAAGGGACCCAAGAACTCAAAATTATACCTTAAATCCAATGGGTGTGCATTGTGACATTTTGATTAAATGGATTAAAATATTAGTAGTGAATAATCACATTAGACAACTACACTTTCCATAAACTACGCTTATGAACATAAAGATTCATTAAAATTGTAATCAAGGAATTAAAAATTACTTGATATTCACTTCATATTTTGAAATTTTTATCATCATGTTCAAGGTTAAATAAATGTTCAATAAAATAACAAATTTTTTTTCATAAAATCATGAATTTTCACTCCCCCCAACATAGAATGAAAATTCCCTCCGTGTTGAAAGAGAATATAAGATAAAGATATAAAATGTGAAGAAATATGGGATTATGTGATTTCAAATTAAGTCAAAGAATAAATCCACATGGTTTTAAGTTGATGACCCTTAAATGGGAAATTGATCACTTTGGGACTATACCACAAGTTTACTCCTCAAGGATTATTGACGTTAGGTTTGAATTATGGAAGGCATGTGTTTCATTTGGAAATACTAAACTTCTTCAACTGCTAAATATAACACACAAGAAACATTATATCACATTGTAAACCCTGTGGGGATCCCTTAAAAACATAAAAACCCATAAAATAAAATAAAATAAATGAACAAGAAAAGTTGCATCTTGAAATGTTCTTTGTTTAATGTCTTTATCTCAACATAGACCCCCCAACTTATCCAATACCAACATTCAACATTCTCAGGACCACATTTTTTACCATGTAAAATTGATTTTTATTGAGTCACCAAAGGTATTGGAAAAAAGGTTTTTAAATTTATTCATGAAAAATCATATAGGTCCTAGTGAATGAGCTAATCACATGAATATTGAAATGATTCCATCCAATTTCATTATTAATTATTTATAATAAATTAGGGATAATTTTATTATAATTTTACTTGAGGGTGGATTAAATGAAAACTAATAGGTTTTGGTTATCCATTATGATGGAAGACTTAAGAGGGCATGTATAGACCTTGAACTTGGGCCCGAGTTGGCTATAAATTTCAGAAATAAGTTAGTACATAGAATCGAACTCAGTTTCATTTTCAAATTTTATCAATAGAATTAGTTCCTTTTGAACAAAATATTCAAGCACCAAATTTGATAGACCACTATTATGAATGGGTATGGACTCAAAGTTTTTGGTTTCTCCCAAAGGTTAGATCATAGGTGTTTCTGAAAAATCATTAAGGGATCTATATCAAGGAATCTCAATCCATGATTTTAAATTCTCCATTTTTGAATCCAAAAAATAAATTTCCTCATAATTTAAATACTCATTAATAGTCCCCTCATGTTCCTCATGTGAAATTTCAATATTCCCGAACCAATTTAACTCATAATTTTCATTTGATTTATTATATTCAAAAATAATTTTTTCAACATTTTCCTCTAATTTTTATGCCTTTGATTGTTTTAGAATAATTACATTAGGTTTTCATTACTTTCCACACTCATAGAAATATTAACATCATGGATTTATTTATAATAATATTGTGTGTAACATGATTATTCTATCAATGATAATGAAAATAGAACCTGAGTGGTAATGGGTTCTATTACCATTTCGATACTTTTTAGTTCTACGATTATTGATGAAACCTCAAAATTAATTCTCCGCATTTGTTTATAAAGTTTCTAAAGTAATGGTTGTGGATCAGGATGGACAAGGGGTTAATCCCAATGGTGTAATCTAGAAGGATAATAATATTTTTGTAATTGAATTGGAGGATGTTCGGATTTTGATTTTTGGGATTAAAACTCCTTATAGGTTGGGATGTTTTGTTGAGAATAGGATTATAAATATTACTGCTGATTCGGTTTTTTATTTTACCATCAGTACAAACTAGGATGGTCAATATACATCATACTTGGTGTAGGGTATTCAAATAAGGGATAAGTTTCCCATGTTTAGATTTGTTCAGAGTGTCCATCCATAGGAGTGAAATATAGGGTGAGAAAAAAGAAGTGGGGTGAGAATAGATAATTTGAGGTGAGAAAAGAATTCTAGTGTCTAAGATATCTTTATTAGATCCCCAGAAATAGTGTCTAAATTTTGGGGTACCCAAATTTACCCTACTGGTATAAGTGTTCATTTAAGTATAAGTAGGGATCAAATACATAGGGAATCAAGAAGTAACATTGAGACACTCATATTTGTTAAGAGTATTTTCTATGAAGTGACCAACTTTGGGGTTGATTTCAATTAAGAAAATAAAATAAAAATGTACCTAATAGAATGAATTTTATTTAAGAATTAAAAGCCTAATTATTTTAATGGAAATAATTAATTAAGAATAGTCGATCCTAGGTTGTCTCTTGGGTTAAATTTTATGTATTTGTTTTCTTAATAAATTTATTATCACTAATTCAAGATGCATCCAAAAAACACGGTGGCTCCCCTAAATTATTCACAAATTTAATCCTTACAAATTTCTGAGGCTAATAACCAATTCACTTAGAGTATCACATAAATGATAAATCTAGGTAATTGGATTATACTATCTCTTAAAATCATTCGTCGTTAACGTTTTAGAAGATGAAGAAAAAAATAACTCATCTATTAGAAATATTAAAATAATGAAATGATTAAATAAATATGGAAAAAAATAACATCCAATCTAGCTTTTTTATACTCCCTTGGATAAAACCATAATTTTTTTATCCCTCTATTGATGTTATGATCTCAATGGAAGTGGGAAGTAGACTCATGAGGGCAGAATTAAAGAATGGAAACAAAGAAACAATGATAACTCCACCATTATATGAATACTTTTACAAAATATGATGTGAATAAATTCACTCACTAAGAAAAAAATATCAATGTTATATCAATAATAACATAATAAGATAATAAAAATAAATGTTATTAATAAATGAATGTGATTCAACAACATGCATGAGAAAAATTGAAGATGCAATTACAAAATGAAAGTGTAAAAATACAATTGAAAGAATAAAAAAATAAACCCAATATTACTAAACCAACACCAAGGATAAATCACCCATCATTCAATTTCATTCCATTTAATTTTAATATTTAAATGTGTGTGGGAAAAAGGTAAAGTAGAATTTCTAATATTGACCAGAAAAATCGGATCAAGGTTATTCTATTATGTTGACCTGAAAATTAAACATTGAAGAATGTAAAATTTTAAGGGGTTATAAAATATAAATATTATATCCCATATGTATTATAATTTATGTAGAAATTTAATCCCATTTGGATATTCCATCAATAAGTTATGAGGAAATTGATGGTTTGAGTTTATGGGCCTTCAAATCAAGCCCATTATTTAATCCAAAACACAGGCTCCCACAATCTCCTTGAATAATTAAAAATTTTATCTGGTCATAGTTTAATGAGATTATTTGGATAAGTTTATCTATATACCTTTAATATTTGACCTTCATTGGGCTTGAATTGTGGGTTCTACTTTTATTTTATTGGCCTAAGGCCTATTACGCTTTATCTTGAAATTTATGCATATATGAAAAAAAATCAATCCTTCCTTAAGAATCCTACATTTATCCTAAAAGAAAAAATGTTCCAAAAAAATTAATCAAAAAAAGAAAGAAATATGAAATTAAAATAATGAAAATAATGTATACCATAAACCGATGATAAATTGGGAATTAATTGAAAGTTTAAACATGAATTTCACAATGAAATGAAATGATGTTCAGATTATAAAATGAACTAAATCCAGTCTTTATATACATTGAAAAACATGAATATTACAATATAAAAAATTAATATTAACCAATTTTAATGAATTATAATCGTGGAATAACATGGGTAAGAGAAATGGGTTTTTTAAATTACTTTTCTTCTTAATCATAAACCATTCAAAAAAATAATAAAAATGATGTCCTTGGATCAAATCCGTATTAAATAATAAACTAGATCAATGGATACCATGTTAGATAGAGAATAAATTTGAAATATCATTTGGATCATTTTTAAGGAAAATAAAATTACTTTGGAAATAAAATTTTAAAACATGAACCATTTTCAAAATAATTTTATCTTAAAACTACTTTGAAATCATATGAATTAAGCTTTAAAAATCATTTACAACATTTATTAAAGAAGATAAACTTTTCACTTTGAAAAAATGATATTTAGAAAATAATTTTTTTTGAAAAAACGGTTTTCTTTGAAAATATAATTGAATTTTATAAAAGAATATTTTAAATCAATTAAATAATTTTCTTTTAAAATAAAATTTAAAAAACCCATAAAAAAAGTTTTGAAAATAATTTAAAACACTTCTTAAAAATAATTTTTTTTGTAAACCTTTTTATTTGAAAACCAATTTAAAAAAATGAATTTCCAAAATATTAGAAAACAAATTTTATTTAAAAAAATTAATATTTTAAAATTGTAATGGAATCTACAAAGAAATTATGGTCATATAAAAGGATAAATCAATACATGACAAACATTCTTTTTACGCCGTAAAATGTTTAGAAAAGTGAGTTGATTGAAAAAATACAAGAAGATTAATTTTTAAAATAAATTTTTAAAGACTTAAAAACATGAGTAAAACAATATTTTAATGATAATAGGATAAAATTATATTTATTTATTCTTTTTATAAAACATTATTCTAGAAGAACATAGATTTTTGACCAAAAAAGAAATAAATATGGATTTTTTAGAAAAAATTCCTTAATTATTTTAAGAACCAAAGAGTGAACAAATAGTAACATTACGTGAATATAGACTAGATAACTACAGTATAAGAAACTTCAAAAGAATTATTATGATATGTATCATGATATTTCATTAATGGAAGCATAATTATAAATTATCATGATAAATTATAAGAATATAACAATAAACTGTAACCACTTTGGTAAATTTGAATCAAAATCCCCATGAAAGGATAACATTTCATTAAGAATATAATATCATTAAAATAATAATATTCATGTTACTACATGTAAAAGGTAATTATATAAATCTTGTAAAATAATATAGGTGCGTAACATAACATGTGTCTCAAAGAAATAAAATTGTGACAAAATTACTTTAATGATTGCATAACTTTTAAACTATAAAACTCATAAAACAGAGATCCTAAAATAGATATGTAAATAGAAATAAATTAAAATATAATATTAATATAATATATTCATGGTTATTATATATATAAACTAAAATAAATGAGTGGTGGGTAACCCATAAGTCTCACAAAAATAGAAGTAAGACTAGAAATCTCCTTACTACTTTAGTAAATTTTAAATCTTTAGATATGTGAAAGAATAAAAAAATTAAACTTATAATATCATTAAATAAAATAAATTCATGATATAACACGTCATAATTTAGTAAATACACCATAAAATAAGAATAAGTGGTTAATATATCATATATCTCATAGAAATAAAAGTTAGATGAGAAATCCCTTACCTAAAGTGTTGAATTTATTCATAAATTTTTAAAACTAGTTTATAATAAATATATTTTTATTATAAATATATAAAATTAACATATTCTTATATATCATACCATATATTATTTTATTATGACATTATATTACCCATTTGTTAACAATTTCATGTTAAAGTTACGTTTCGGGTAATAACTACATTGTTTATCGTTTGTATTTTGACTTGTTATTATTGACCCTCTTACTTACATCATGATTTAATTATTTAAATAATGTAAAAAATTATATATATATATCATATATATTCATTATATAAGTATTTATAATAAAATTTAAAATATATAAATATGAAATGAAATACACCATTCATGGAGACGGTAGGTCGTACATACACATGTATGTTGTTTCTATTTTCTCAATGTATTTTTAAAGACATAAAAGTATATTATATATATATATATATAATATTTATTTTATAGTTATTATTTCATATATATCAAATATTTATATTAAATTCATGCTTAATACATTCCATGTAAAGCATTAACGAATCACATCACTTTTAGGAGGAAGTAGTCCACACGTCTACAAACAAAGAATTCATATTGTCACAAAATTGTATGTGTTATATAATAATTAAAGAACCATAAATACATCATAAATATCATAAATATCTTATAAAATAGCAATTAAATAATTATTACAAACCTTTATAGGTGTTAATGGAAGAACGAACAACATCATTTTGCGAGTCGGTAGTCTACCGTACACACAAATGATGATTGTGTATCTCAATTTATGGAAGTGTGAGAGAGTTCAGTTCATACCATTAAAATGAAAAAATATTTTTATATTGATTAAAAAAGGTTATTATATAATCATGTACTAATAATAATTTAGGGGGTGGATAAAGAAATAAAACAAAAGTGCTGGTTAAAGGTTGTTACCTATTCTTTGGGTAACTACTTTTGGTTTTCTCCAAAGGGATTCCTTGGTTGGATTTATTCTGAAAGGGGGGATTCTAAGATGAATTTAAGTATTTTTTTAGATTATTTGGGTATGTTTTGGATGATCTAAATTTATTGAGAGGTATGAATATGTGATGGGGTGAGTTCCCTTTTATAAGTGGGGGAAATGGCATACTTGGCATTTTTGAAAAACATTATGTGCTCCCCATGTTGTTACCAACCAAGAGGATTCAATAACACATAAAATTATAGACATGAAGAGTTATGGTCAAAATATGTCCTTAAAATGGGTTTTATAAATTTTTATGGTCATTTGTAGACCTTATATTCTATGTTCTATCATTATGTAAACTCATTTTACCTTAATCATTATAATTAATTTTAACTGATTTCACTAATCAATATGGCCAGAAATTAATTTGGACTTATTAGAAATTAGAAATTATTATAATTCAAAATATTAAATCCATTTATTTAAATTCTAATCATATAATTGGTAGAAATAAATTTAAATAAATCCCGCCGATGGGATGAGACAACTAGTTTTAAAAGTGAAAATAGTCAAAAGTTTGTAAAGTTTTTATATCCAATATAAATTTGAAATTGATTCCAATGACATAAATTTAATTAAAAAATTTATAATTAAAACCAAATTAAAATATAATTTAACTATATAAATTAATTATAAGTACATGTAGTTTTCAATTAAAATTTGGTGTTTTTCACTATACATCAAAAATGAATCTTCATAGAAAAGTACCAAAAAAATACCCAAAGTATATTTTAATATTAATATTTTAAAAAATAATATTTTTTAATAAAATAAAATTTATATAAGTGTCAAAATTAGATTTAAAATAGGTGCACCCTTAAAAGGTGGTAAATTTACCTTTTAGAAAAACATATATCCTTATGCATAAAATTATATTTATTCTTATCTCTTGTCTATAAAAACCATAAAAAAACATTAAATATTTGAATAAAAATAAAATATATTTATTTCATAAAAATAATTTACAAAAAGTGGTTTAATTAAATTATTATTGTAAAAAGTGTTTGATTTCAGAAATATATTTTTCCGAAAAAATATTTACAATATTTTCAAAAGGGTTTTATTTTAATTTCTTGTTAATTAGTCATAAAAAATTTAAATAATATTATTCATAGCCTCTATTATAATGTATTGGTGAAATATATAGTAATATTTTAATAATAATATTAATAGTATATTTTAGTTTGGTAAAACTAAGTCTTGCATGTCACACAAGCTATCGATGGACTCGAAATTCTGTGTAACGCAAGCCAAACATAGTGTTGTGCGTAACAAAAGTTAATCTAAGTGTATCATGTAGTGAAAGATCAACATGGTTTAGAATAAAAATAAATAATAACTTGGTTATTTCATATAACACAAGCTATATTCCATGTTTCATGAGATGAAAAATATCAAAAAGATTAAATTAATTCAAAAAAAGATATTTCACAAAATCCCAGGGTGTTACATCAAGAAATTCATCAAGTAATTATTGCATGATAGGAAAATATTTATATTGATTATATCCTAGAAAATCAGCATCCTATGAATTTTAATTTTTGGTCTGAACTTCTTCATATCAAACTCATTGGAAAACTATACCTTAATTCCATGGATATTATCATTATTGGGGCTTGAAACCAGAATTTCATCCACATATAATAGAATAATGATTAAATCATTACCATAAAAAACCCATGAAATATACTCTAGGATCTAAATGATGACTGTTTCATCAATGGCTCATGATATAGGAATCAAATCTATTATACCAACACCTTAGTAACTACTTGACACCATAAAAATATTTTTCTACGTAAAAACTAAATTCTATTTACCTTATTTAAAAAAATCATTTGGAGAATACATATTTATTTATAATAATCACAATGGAAAAAGGTTATATTCATATATAGCTGATGAATATATAAATTTTATGTATCACACATCACCATAACTAACTAAATTTTGATTAGTTTAAAAATAGGATAAATATTACATTCAAATTGATACCATACTTCCAAGAATATGCTTTGACTATCAATATCACATGATATATTTCAACCTATTCCTTTAATAAGTACACAATATTTCTCTCAATGAAATTGTGTGAGTTCCATATCGATGTTATTTTCTTTATATCTGATCATCGTGGTTTCGACTTGACGAAAAATTTATCATAAAACATCGATAATGTCTTAATACAAATATGTGCTTCAGTTTATTCATACTCCATATTAACTATTTCAATTTCTGTGTTCTCATTATCCATGTCTCTATTAATCGTCATTTTTAACTTATCTTCTTTAAAAAATGACATCTCACTTATTGATAAGTTTGTAGGCAGTGACATTCCACAAATTATACCCCTTCACACCATTATTTCATCTCAATAAGTTACATTTCATGGGACTCGAATCCAACTTTGATGTTTCCTGATCATTAAAAAATGCATATGGGACTTCTAAAAGTATACAAAAAAGATTATTAAATGATTTTTAAGGTTCTAGGTATAGTGTATGTTGGTTTATCCTCTTTCTAGTGATGGTTTTTTATTGAATCCAAAGAAAAAATAATAAGAACATGATCAAGAATTATATGTATCATGATTATATCCTAATAGCTATAATGAAATATGCATAGAACCTAAGAGAAGATATTTCAAATTAAAAGTTTAATTTATTTATCAATAATTATAATATGTTGATCTTGATATCTTTTTTTGATAAAGATATTAATCAACCAAACCTCTCTTTGGTTATACAATAATTGCATCAAGAGAATCCATAGTAGAATCCATCTAGTGGTAATTAAAACATTATCCTTTAATCTCAAATAATTTTCTATGGTACTATGTGTGCTAGCATGGTGGTACTGATCATATTTTATCACTTTCTTTGATCTGCATGATCCTTCATGGATGAAGTATTGATTTTTTTTCTATCATTATTAATAGGAGGAAGGTAAGAAATATTCTCCTGAGCTTAAGAGAAAAATCATTGAGAGATTATTTAAGGAGATAAATCCCATGAGAATAGAAATTTTGTAAATAATAAATGATTCTCATGCCCCAATAGAAATGATATAATTTGGTTTATAGAGGGCTAAGGTTAGAGGATTAATAATTTTAAAAATTCCATTAATCAAACTTTTAATCATTACTAATCCACATATATAATAATAATATTTTTATTGATTTTATTTTGATTTTTCCATGTCTAATGGATAATATAAATATTAATAAATAAATTAGTATTTATTTAAATGATATTTTTATATCATTTCTATTACTTTTTTCCATACTCAATTCTTACACATTTTCTATCATTTACCGATCATTGAATAATAATTACTATTAAATATATATATATATATATAATATTCACAGTCTAGTGAATAAATATTCATTTAATGTTTATTTTACTAAATAAACATAAATTTAATAATAAATATTATTTACTACCTTGAAAATAAAATAGAAGATAAATATTAACCTCAGATTGGTGACTGTATAATAACAATCAGTGAATCTTGAATGAAAATTATTAATCAGTATAGAGATTTATATTTTTTAAATAAATAAATTAAAATATAATTTAATTAAGGGAAATAAATACAATATGTGTGTGACCCTATGGGATTCTTCCTCAGTATAATTAGGTGAGTTTTCCTAAAGTCTAATATTAGTGTCTAGAAACATGTAAAGGCATCCAAGAGGAATAATTTAATGCCAAAACATTTTTGACCACATATAAACCCTCACTATTTAATATAATCCATTTATCATGATATCTCACCAATAATGTTCATACTCATGTCATCAACCTTTATGCTTGATACATATTTCTTTGACTTCCTACTATGAATCCTTTCATACACTATGGCTATGAAATTAGATCAATGGTTTAATTTCAATTAAAGGGTTGAGATATAAAATTCCATAATAATGGGAGGGACAAGTCACTTCTCAATTTTTTCATTAATAACATATCACTCATTACAAACCCAACATACCCAACTTAATCATAAATATTTACCATCAGAGTTTTTGTAAATACATCTATGAACATGACTGATGATATTAATTAATAATAATCATGAAGATTAAGGATCATTACACACATCCATAGGTAGGAATATCAAATGACACAAAACATGTGGAATTACTACTAGTGGATATATCCTTGTAATATACCATCTTATGGATTATCAAGTGTGCAATGCATGAGATAAAGAATCATATGTCTATGATTACTCTCACCTAAATTTTTCCTTCATTTTATTTTTAATAAACTAGGTAATTATAAAATATTTTCTTTCATTCTATAATTATATAGTAAATTCATAGTAAATGTATAATGAAATAAGTGGTAATTAGGAAATAAGGAATCTATACTAATGAAATATTAACCTGACTATTGGAATATTAATTTGATTGTTAGGAATAGTAATCTGACCATTAAAATAATAACATCACCTATGAAAGTATAAATAAAATTTAGGTCTCTCATAAGTGAAAATATGATATATTTATATAATTCAATAAGTAAATAATTATTTTAAAAATTATAAGTGTCGGTATTTTTGTGAAATGTAAATGTTTATTTACTATTTTATAATTAATGTAATGATTTTGAAAAAAAAATTATAAAATATATTCATAAATTGATATTTTTTTCTATAATAATTATAAAATATTTTTGTGAGAGATTAATTAATTTTTCAAAGTGCTATAAATCAGTTATAACATAAAAATCAGTATTTTTTTAATAAGTGATATTTTTAATTAGAAATTAAATTTCACCTATTTAGAAAATTATTTTTAAATAATGGAGTCCATTTTTAAAATATATAAGTTGAAAAATTGTTAGGGATAACATTTGGGATTTTTTTAAAATAGTTGAATTTTTGGGAATAGTGAAATATGGTAATTTATGGTATTTAACATTATAAGTTAAATTCATAAATTATTTAGTCATTTATGATGTAAGAACCCATTATTTCAAAATCATATACACTATTTACTATAATTAGTCACAATAATCAACACTATTGATAGTCTTGATCCAAAATAATAAAAAAAATGAATAAAATCATCAAAAACACCACTCTCCTCTCCCTATAAATACCATTGTCACCACCTCTTCTCCTCACACCTTATAAGCCTTTAATATTGTCTAAAGTTTACCCTATTACCTTCCCATGTGTATTACCCACCTCCAAGAACTTATGGTTTTACCAAAAGACCAAAACCAAGTGTCTTAAGGAGGTTCTCAAGGAGACGATATTCAAGAGGTAAAATCCACTTTATTTCCCTTTTAAATTATTTCTTTCATTATTTATTTCTTCCTTATCCTCCCCTACCATCTATAAACTAGTATGATAATTCAAATATCATACATATAATGTAATTTTACTTTCTTAATGGAATATTCATCATCAAAAAATTTCTCTTCTCCTCTTATTAAAAAAAATGAAAACATCACCTGTGACATGTCAGTTCACCTCCTTCGGGAACGATGATTTTTCGTGTTCCATTACCACTTTCAAGGTTGGTAATAAAACATTATTATACTTAAAAAATATTTTAATATGTATAATATAACTTTTTAAATGTTCTATAACTATTTTTTTTACATATTAATTAAACAAAACCAAAACAGTGTGTAATGGTCGGAAAACCCACAAAAAACAAACCAAACATTTATCATTATTTTTTTATGTAATGAATCACCCCCATATCCGAAAAATATGATATATTAGATCATTTAAAATTATTTAAAAATATTAATACCATTTATTTCAAGTTATATATTTTTTCTTCCATTTGATAATAACTCCCATAATTATATTCAATGGAACCAACCATAAAGCCCTGAAACGAACACTCCTATAATGAAAATTATGATATTTATAACTCATAAAAATGGCCATAACTGAACTTAATAAAATTTTGATAAATAAAATATATGTGATAAAGTTTATGAATTATGTAATTAATGAATCTAATTTTATTATCTAGGAAATTAAGTATAAGTTCAGAATGATTTTGAACATAAGGTAAGGGAACTATAAACCCAATTTTCATTCTTTGAGTTAACCATCGACCACATTGATTATGTCATGATAATATTATTTTTGAAATTAATTTTTAATATATTTTGTTGTATTATGCATATTTACAATTAATACACATATTCCATTCATTTTATTAATTCTCAAGGGACTTTCCTTTTAAATCCTATTTAATATCTCTTTTTACAAAAAAAAAAAATTTAACATATATGACATAAGCTTATTTTCAGGATTTCAGAATGCCTTATTGATTTGAGGTTCCCTTTAATTTTTAAAAGTTTATTTTCACATAATTATTTTCATTTATAAGTGTATAAATTCTTAAAAATGAAAAGTGATTTCAAAATGTAAAGTTTATTCTCCCCAAGAATGATTCTTTTAAGTAAGATTTATGTGTTTAGATATTGTTATGGTTCATGGGTATTGTTATGATAATGGTGGGTTTTTTGATAAAATAAGGGAGGGTGATCACTTTATATCTCTTCAATTAATTCGGTAAAGGGTATGTGTTAACTAGTTAGGTTTCTTCTAAGAAATTATGGAAATATACTGTGAGGATTATTCTAAGTGTAACCATGATGGTTAATACCTATGTAGTTGGGTGTGATACATTATATATTAGATTGATATCAATATTATTCCAAAAGTTTAATTTTATGATTTATATATTATTTATATGGTTTTATATGAAACTTATGATTTTATAAGGTAATAAAAAGAGCTCATGTTTTATGTGTAAAAGATATAAGTTTGTGAAAATGTTATCACTCGTGGACTAATAGTTTATTTCTTCCTTTTATGTCCCTTAATGAGATTTTGTGTTCATACCAAGTTTTAAAACAAAATCATAGGTTTTATTAATGGGTAATCGAAAAGAAGAATTCAATTTTAAATACGTGAAGATATATTATGGAAATAATTGATGTTTGGTTTTAAACGTTTCATATTATGAAAAATAGATATTGAGTAGAAGTGTCTACTTTGTAATATATGAGTTTCTATGTATGAGATTATGTTTTAATTCTCTAAAACTATAAACCTAAAAGATATTTTTTAATGTTAAAAATTTAATTATAGTTTAATTAACTTGATTATGTAAACTTCAAGGTCAAATCCTTAAAGTTGGTATCTAAAAAACTTTAGATAAATTTAGAGGTTAATAAAATATTAATATAATTACCATAAACAACTTTTAAATAATTTTTAAGTTGAAATGATATAGAATTTAAATATTACCATGTTGATTAATCTAATATATGTCTGTTTGGAATAGTTTTCTACATAAGAAACCTAGAAGATGGAGGAAGGCACCGAGAGAATGATATCCTTCCAAATTCACAACATGGAATAGTGGGAATTGACAATGAGTAGTTTGTGATAGTAATGGATTAGTTTATGTAATATAGATATAGCAACAAAATCCACTGAATGTCGAATTGCTGCAAAATAACTTCCCACCTTGCCAGACGTCCTGTAAGTATTGGAAAACTAAGGATGAATTTGAGCGGGTTATTGCAAGATACCAATTGGACCTCGTGATGTTGCAGGTAGTGTCTCAACTTCTGAACTGCAAAGATTAATTCCAGCCAGCACTTCTCAATACTTGAATACTAGGTTTCTGATTTAAGCATAGTCCGAATGAGGTAATAGAGGTTGTTTTCATTCCTAGCATCATTCTTCTGAGCAAGAAAGGCACCCAATGATCGCTCTAAAGCTATCACGTAAAGGATAAGTGGCCTTCCTTCAATAGGTGGCATAAGTACCGGTGGGATCAAGAGGTATTTCTTGAGAATATCGAATGCTTCTTGACATTCTTCAGTCCACTGGTAAGTGACTCCCTTCTTCATCAATTTGGTGAAGGGTAAACTTTTTCCTGCTAAATTGGAGATGAAACGCCAAATGTAGGCTAAGTGTCCTTGAAGTCCTCTTAATTATTTCAAATTTTGAGAAGGTGACATACCAAGGATTGACTTTGTATTCTCAGGATCGACTTCAATGCCATGGTGGCATACAACAAAGCTGATAAATTTTCTTGAGGTTACCTAAAAAGCACATTTTAAGGGGTTCATCTTCAAATTATGTTGTCTAAGCTTGCGGAATATGACTTCTAAATCAGCCAAGTGATTAGAAAATTGTTTGTATTTGACCACAAAATCATCCACATAGCATTCAACAAACTTCCCTAAAAAGGGTTTGAAGATATGATGCATGGCACGCTGATATGTTGCGCCTGCATTCTTTAGGCCAAAGGGCATTACCCAGTAGCAAAACACACCCTGAGGGGCCCTCAAGGCTGTGGATTCCTCATCTTCTGGGGCCATTCAGATTTGATTATATCTGAAATATCCATCTATGAAGGAAAGTGCTTCATAGACAGCTATTGCATCAATCAAAAGTTCTGTAATAGGAACTGGGAAATCATCCTTGGGACAATGCCGATTAAGATCTCTGAAATTGATGCAAATTCTAATTTGTCTGTTCTTTTTCTTTACAGGGATAATATTTTCCAACCACTTGGGATATTGAACTTCTATGATGAAGTTAGCTTCGATAATCTTATCCACTTCAGCTTCAATTTTGGAAGCATAAGTTGGGTGTGTTCTTCTCGCGGCTTTCTTAAATCCTCGATGCTCTTATGGTAAACCCAAATGATGAGTAGCAACATCAGGATCAATCCCGGGAATTTCTGTATAGTTCCAAGAAAATATGTCTCGATTTTTATTTAGAAAAGAAATATACATATCTTGTTCTTCAAGAGTCATAGTCGCACTAATTAAAGTGTGGCGTGGATCTTCTTTTGTACCCATATTTATTTCTCTGAGTTCATCCACAGTGGTAGAGATACCCTCTTCAAATGCTGGAGGAGCATCTCTGAGATCTTCCTCTTCTTCTTCAACATGTGTTATTTCTTCCGTTTCTATTTTCATAGTATATGATGAAGCAAAATTTCCATGATTAAGACAGATGGTAAAATTTGAACATCTTGAAGAAGAGGCTTCCATTTCTGACCCAATTGATGATGAAGGGTCTTCCTTGGGTAATAAAGAGGAGATGATGGATTGAGAATCGACATCATTGTTCACCTCCGATGTCACTATCACTTCTTCTGGCCTAGTTGGCAAAGTATAGACTTGCTAGATTTCAACAAATGAAATGAAGACATCTCCATTTGAGCTTTCATCATTGCCTGGTGGGTTACCAGTTTCTCTCATGTTGTCTGGCTCAATTGCGGTAATTGACATTATGGATCTTTCCATAAGAGTATTTTGATTTGGGTTTACCCTATCAATTTGAATGATATGCAACACATAATCTATACTCACATGTGCAAATGGATTTACTGGAATCTTATCCAAACCATATGGAGCATTAACTTTGGTAATCTCTCTGGTTGTGTATTTATCCTTTCCCTTCATGTGATAGAATTCCACCTCAATGTATTGAGACTCACATGTCTTGAACGAGGCCTTATCACCATACAATTTCCCAACTTGACCATCGAAACAATATTTGAGACATTGATGGTATGATGAAGGGATAGCCGCATGTTGATGTAACCAGGGTCTTCCAAGCAATATGTTGAAAGTTGAGTCTTGATCAACAACCATGAAATCTGAATTGGATAAAAGATATCCAAACTGAGTTCTAAGTGTAACTTTGCCCAGTGGTTCTTGTTCATTTTTATCATATCCTTGTAACATCATGGTAGAAGGAGATAAATCATATTTTGTGAGGCCCAATCAACGAAGTGTACGAATGGGCATGAGGTTGACTCCTAAACCATTATCAATGAAAGCTATTTAGACGTATATTCCATTGACCTTTCCAGATAAGTACAAAGGTCTAATATGTCCATGCACGACATCATATTCATCTTCATCAGTAAAATATAATACTACATGGCATTCTGCAGGATTATTCTCTATGTGATAGACTTCAGCTGCAACAATTTCAGTTTCAAACTCCTGAGGTCTTGACAAATCCCCAATGAGTGATTCCCGAAGATCCTTTAACAGATTCAAACCATCCATAATTGATAACTTGGCTTGTACTTTGGCTAGGTGTTTAAATACATCATAATTTTGATCTAGAGGTCTGCATTTCCCAACAGGAACATGTGGTTTAGCAGGTGTCTTGGAAGCAGATGCTTTGGAAGTTGATGCACCTTGTATCGGGATAGGAGTTGGAAATATTCATGGTTTTGGAAGATTAGACCGATTAGATCCATTTAATTGCTGAGAGGAAGAATATGGAACCTTCAACCGGTCTTCCATAATAACTGTGCCAGTACTGAATTTTCTATTGGTAGAAGAACTTGCTTGTTCTTGCTGAGCTCGCTGAAGGGCTCTAACACGAGTTTCTACTACGTACACAGTTCTAGCAGGGGTAGAATTAAAATAGTGGCTTCAGAAAGATCCACGTCTTCCCCTGTATCTTGAGCCTCTGGAACTTCCTCTGGTTCCTCTATTTGATATAGGGAATTTGGGCTCATCATAATCGAAACTGCAACTGACATATAGATCTGTTAATTGAATCATATTAACAGAACCGAAAATCAATTCTTCATCCGATGAAGACTCTGCCTGACTATCCAATTTAGGTTGTGCCATTTGATGGGGCGGTGCCCATTGCTTCAAAGTAGAAGGAATAAAATCTTTTAGAGTCAAAGATAATTTAGGCTTTGACACATACCCATCTTCTTCTGATTGTTCCTGTTTCTTGGAATTATGCCGCCCTTTTGAGGATTTTCCCTCTGAAGAGGATTTTTTTGCGGTATTCATGGTAGAAGGCACAATTGGTTTCTTCAATTGTGTTCGCAAAATAGAATGAGTTTGGTTGATCGCCTTTCTGACCATCCAATCATCATATTTCTGCGCATTTTTGATTTTGAATTATTGCCACTCGCCTTCCTCCTCTGGAACTGTAGCAGTAACACATGCTACCTGAGCTGAAGAACCTTTCAGTTTGACTTGTCCTGAGTCGACCATATTTTTCAGGAGGTCCTTGAAGACAAAACACCCCAGGATGGTATGCCCTAACATTTTATGAAATGGGAAATAATTGGGATGATCTTAATCTCCTTCTTTTTTGGTCTCTTGGGCCTTGGTAATTGAACCAGATTATTCTCTAGGGCTGAAATGAAGTAGCTAGGAACTTGTTCATTTTGAAAAGAGTAAAATTTGCTCTTCAACTCATAAAACTATTTTTGTCTTTGATCTATTTGACCCTATTGATGAAATAGACTCTTCTGTTGATGCTCAGGAGGTGGAGCCCTTCGAGAAGATGAACGTTTTGAGGTAGAAGCAAGTACATGTGCTTGTTTAAGCATAACTATAGCAGTCTATGCTTTACCCATTCTCTTTCCTGAAGCTGATGGAATTACACAAGATTTATCCTTAGTCTATATAAGAGAATCTTCAATCTGTTGAGATATTGAAGTAAGGTCTCGAAACCCTCATGTGTATTTCACATGGATCAGTGGTGTGCGCAACTCATCACGCAAATTTTCCACATAGATTGGCAACAATTCTTCCTGAGGGAGTTCTAAGCTTAGAGAATATGTTAATCCCTTCCAACGAGCAATGAAATATAAGACCCTTTCATTCTCCCATTGCTTACAGTTTGTCAGATAAAAAAATATTGTCTTTGGAAACGTTGAGCTTAATTGAAGAAGAAATAGTTGACGGATATCTTCCCATCCGATAATTGACCGAGATTTCAAGCTTGTGTACCAGACAAAGGCTGGTCCTTGCAAGGTTCGCACGAAGCATCTGAGTTTCACTGCTTCTTGCTACTCCAAAGTTCCCATCATAGGATCGCAACAAGACATGTAATGTGTCAAATGTTGTTCAGGGTCACCTGATCCATTGAAAATAGGGAATACAGGGTTCCCAAAACATGATGAGGGAGAGACTGAATCTACCCATTCAAGGTAAGCTCTCTTTTCTGGTTGAACCTGCACACACTTACCTTCCATAGTCTCTAACCGAGATGTTAATGACTCAATGGTAGTTATTAACTTTTGAGAAACATTCGGTTGAACTTGGACTTGGGTAGGTGCAATGATTGGAGTTTGGAAAGGTATGGTAGCTGATACTGCAACTGATGGCAGCACTGCCAATTGTTGTTCCACTTGACCCATAGGATTAGACCTGTGAGGGTGTACTGATAAAGGAGGATATTATTGATCCATCTTAGTAGCTGCAACAAACACCCTTGACTGGTTGGCTCCAACACATTTAGGAGGAAGACTACCCTGAAGTAGTTCTCCGTTCATCCTCCTCAATTCCTTCATTTCTTCATCCTGTTGTGCAAATATTTGCTCTATTGAGAGCGATTGGCCTTCTCTAGAGGAAGGATATGTAACCTAATTCTTTCCATTCCCCTTGTTTGATCCATTTCGGAGAGGGGGAAGTGGGTTATTTGAAGGAACATCCAGATTTTGGGTAAACCTTTGATTTCGTGTACGCACACCTTCTTCATTTGTGTCTATGTGTACAACTTCTTGAACATGAAATTCTTCATCTGATCCCTCTGAGTGAGCCTCATCTGGTGGATCAGCAACAACAGCATTGATGAAATTGATTGATGCATAATTTATTGCATCCCTCCTATCGGAATTCCTGCGATATTGTCTCCTTCCATGTCTTTTATGAGACATTTCCTTTTTTTGATTCGATCCCTCAGTAACTTCTTGATGAACCGTAATTTGGAGAGAATATCCTGATAATTTTGCTCTTCTTTCCTCTTGAGGTTTCTTTCCCAATCGAGAAAATACCGACCTTCTCTGAGGAGGGGATTGATGATTTGAAAAAGTCTCCATTCCAGTGGATTGGGGCTGTTCCTTCTGTCTTTTCTCAACTCCTCGAATCCTATTTGTTGATTCCGAGGGTTGGATTAAAAGAGTCCCCAGTATGGTGAGCTGGGGTGGCTCTTGACATGCTATGTCTGAGACTTTCTTAAAATCTATCCTGATCTTACGTACCTTGGTCTGGAAATTAGCTGGATGTATCAATCGACATCCACTTTTATCACCCAGTTCAAAAGACCATTGGATGATTTCTGACACTTCTATCACTTGGTGATGTGCTTGCTCCATATGAGAGGCATGTTCAATATTCTCGTTTGCTTGATGTAGGAGTAATTCAACAACGTATTCTATGTATTCTTGATTTTGAGAGGAACTTGTTGAAGCCTATTCTTGGGCATGATTTTGATTACAAACAAGGCTAGGTATTTGTGTCCGGCCATGGGCAATAACATTGCATGAGACCATTTTCGGCGGTCTTTGATGACTGGAGAGCACCGTGAAATGTAGTGCTCCATGAACACCCCATCCTCTAACATGAATAATAGATGGGGCATTGGAAATTAACTGCCGCAATATTCTTAGTGTGCCAAGGCATGAACGCTGAAGGGATCTCTGCTACTTTTCAGCCTTCAGATATCGAGAGACTGATAGAGATGCCAAGTCAATTTGACATTGTAACCCTTCTATTATCTTAACATGATTTTCATATTCATCATAATATAATACTTTATTTTTCAACTAACAAAGAGTTTTCTATATGTTGAGACGAATATCATGAATTCCATCTTCTGTCAACATCTCTGGAATGTCATACTGAGAGTCAGCCAGAGGCCAAAACATGACTGGCACCTCACCTTTTTCCAGTTTTTTTTCTCATGTTCATCATTTCCTCTTTATCATTCAATGAAGATTCTTCTACCTGTTTTGACCAGAGATGGTGTTTCCTTGTTTCTTAATTGTATTCAATAGTATTGGTAGAGAAATCACTGATCAAACTAGAAGATGCATGACTTAGGGGTGGTTCAGAGAATGACTTAAACCCTGGGCTATCTTCCGATTGAGAAAGTATTTCACATGCTAGTGATGAAGCATCAGACATGACTGGTTTCTCATTTGCAAGTGCCTTAATATAATAGGGCTTTCTTGGCACTACATTGTCCACTAGAGCATTTTCCGGGCAATGTGAATCACTACTGCGGAGAGGACTTTCACAGCGAAATTCATCATCATGGGGAGGACCACCATGGTGGGTTACAACAAAAGATGAGATATCTTGCTCCTTGGTCTTCTATCCACACAGAGGGTTATTGTAGTTCGCATCTGAAGACGAAACTTCGAGATCGACCGAATTGTCATGAATCAAGCCTTCATGAGGAAGTGTCTGTTGAAGACATTCAGAATTAATGTTCCCACTATTGTGAAATGAGGGAGTAGAATCTTTAATTCCAACAGATAACTGTCTGAGGGCTTCATGAACTCTATCATCGACCAAGGCCTTGTTACATATTGGATCTTGATCTCTTGACTGTGATGAGTGGGTCTTCTTCTTAGATGCCTTCTTACTCGCCTTGGAAACCACTTGTTGACGAAAGTGGCTACTCTGAGCAGGTTTATGTGCCTGATCAGGAGAGATGACCAGGTTATGCTGAAAATCTCTACTCAAATCAGGTATATGTGCCTAACTTGGTTGTCCGTATGATATGGGGGAGTATGCCACACAACCCTCTTGGACTGGAACAGATGTGTGTATCTGCTCCGGAGTGAACTATTGATGTGTCACTCCACTGGTAGGGATAGATTTATGTGTCTTTCCCTATGATTTTGCTGAAGCTGTTATAATATCCTGGCAAGCATCCAGAATATGGGCAGGGATTTGCTTCTTCTCTTTCACCATTTATAGAATATGCTTGGTGACTTCAGATGCCGGAACAGGGATATACATCCATTCCGTGCTTGGAGTAGGTGTATGTGCCTGCTCTTGTCATCCTTTTCCTATCAGTGAATCCTGACAGTACTCAAGTGTAGGGGAAAAGAGTTGAGTCTGCCTCTTGTTTGTCACAGGAGCTTTCCGACTGACTTCTCCGAATGCTACCAAGAGATACTATTGGTAGGCTTGATCAGTACTAGCAGGTGTATGTTACTGCTGATTGCACTTCGCCGAACATGGTTGATGAGATCCATCATATGCAGTCAGACGAGCCTGCTGACTAACTGATGATGTATAAATAGGTGTATGTTCCTGCCTATAGTACTCTGCCGGAATTGCCTAGCAGGATTGGCGTGATGCTTCTAGACGAGTCTGCTGGACAACAGAATTAAAACGGGAAGGTGTGTGTGCCCGCTCATTGCTTTCCACCAATTTAGTTTGGTGGACTTCTCTGAAGATGGAAGAGATGAGAACCTGCTCACTGTTAACTAGATTTCACCTCTGGCGATTTGTCTTGCCTGCTTGGGTTCGAGGAACCTGATCTGAACGCCTGGAGTCGGTACCCTCATCATGTTGAGGGCGCACTGCCGCACAAGTCTGGCGGCGATTGTTGGTGGGAGTCCTCAGGAAGGACTCTTGTTTCCTTGAATTAATTCCCTAAGGGACCTGCTCATTCACCTCCCTAAAATAAGGGAGCGAATGGTGATTGCATTCCGGGGATAACGACCCGAAACGGTTGGAGACGGTGGTTAGTACCGCCTGATTCTTGATCACTGGTCATCGTTGTCTGGACGACCGGTGTGAGTTGTTCACTTAGAGGGCTTGTCGGGCAACCTCCAAAGTTGGAATGGTACCATGTTGATGGTACTCCTTAACCACCGCGTTTGATACTGAGCGTTGAAGATGCTGAGTAGGTGATGTCGTCCTCAGAGCAGACGACGATCCAGCAGGAGTAGCAGTAGTGGCATTCGCAGCAGCGGTATTCATAGGTGTGAATTTGAGATCAACTGTTTCTTAGAATGCATAAAATCTTAGAAAAGAGTTCATGTTTGATATAATAGACTTAATCAAGATAAATTCATCCACTACATCTTTTGGATGAGCACATATGTCAATGATTTTTTTCCCTCTCATTGAGTTTTAAATAGGGGCCTAACAAGTAAGTAAAACATCATTTTAAGTTGGTTAAGGATTCACGTCGGGTTCACCATTTTTTGTTTCCCTATGGAATTGGGGATGATCTCATTGATTAAAGATTCAAACATTTCAAGCGGTTTCTAATAGGTTTGTTTGTAAAACCGGAAACATCCAACGATTCCATATCCATTTGAACCTACTTTCCAAAGGTAGGCGCTCATTAGTTATGAACTGATGAGGCTTAGGAATTTTCATTGGTCGAGAGGATGGGAGGTCGGACTCATCACACCTTTTTGAGGGGAATTATTGTCTACTCCGGGACTCTGTTTATAGATTTAAGTTATGTTCGTGAATCCTTATTACACTCCCAAGTATAAAATGAGTTTTCCTTTAGATCTGACAATCAATGATTGATATGTAGAAAATTTATAGAATCTTTTATATGTATTCAAGGTTCTTCATTGATAGAGAATCATCTGTATTTGTTACAGATTCATAGTCAATGGTCTCTTTTGATACATAAAAGTCTTTTGGTCATTATGAGGACTATACTGGTTTTAAAGTCACTCAGTGGGGCACTTGAAGTTTATTGTCATCCAGAAGGACATTGATTATTTCAGAGTTGGGATCGTACCCGCAGATGGGCTACCTACGTATCCTTTGTTTTGGAAAAGGAATCATAACCCACATAGTTCGAGTAAGGGAATATGATGTTTATGATTGATTGCTCAAAGAAAGATGTCATAATTACTTTTACACTCTAAGCTCACGTGAGTCATGGTCGGTGTGAGAAACAAGAGGTATTGGTAAAACCAGATAGTTGTGCCATGAAATATGCAATCATAAGAAATGATGTGGGGATTATGTATGTATGACTATCCAAATAGATGAAGATTAGGATTTACTTCAGGGAACAAATCCAGGAACAGGGTCCATAAAGGTATATGTACTTTATGGAGATTTGGATACTCTAATTTGGGGCTTACTCCTAAAAAGGAGGCCCAAATTAGGAGGGGACTTATGATTAGGTTTTACTCCTGAGAAAGAGATCCAGATCAAAATTAAATTATTTCTGGTTAAGAGAAAATTAAGGGACTTGGGGCTTACTCCTAAGGAGGATGCCCATATTTGAGACTGGGGCTTACTCCTGAAAAGGAGGCCGAGGTTAATGAGGACTTGGGGCTTACTCCTAAGGAGGATGCCCATACTTGAGAATTATGACTAGGGCTTATTCCTGAAAAGGAGGCCCAGGTTAAGAGTATTATAGTTGGGGCTTACTTCTAAGGAGGATGCCCAGAATTAATGGAAATTATGATTGGGACTTACTCCTGAAAAGGAGGCCCAGGTTAAGGGGTTCTCTCATCTTAAAGGATAATGTTGAATGAATGAAATCTCAATCTTTAGTGACATAAAGATGTATAAATCACTAGGTTTTGAGAGATATTCCACAGAATTCCTTTCAGATAAATAAGTCAAATCAAGAAATCATACCATAAATGGATTTGAAGAATTTCTTGAAGACTAAATATTTAATAGGAGAGGTGGAATGGTATAAGAGGGGATAAATGGGAAAGAAAGGCACCCAAAAAGGCAAGGGCGCGCAAGTCCTGGCAGGCGTGCAGGTACTGCATGGGCGCACAAGTCCTGTTCGCACAGGTGTACCTGCGTGACACATGGTTACTTGCACGATTGTTAACCTGTAGGGTAACACTTGGGCGATCCTTGACCAAAGCCTTTAGAATTATCTTGAGGTACTTCCAGAGGAGAGGCACACAAGTTTTGGTGAGGAAGTAGGGTGGCACGCAAGTATGTTCATTTCCCTTAAGGGTAAAACACATTAGGCGCGCAAGTGTTAGTGAATTCTAACACTTAGACCTTACTCCTCTTGTTTAGACCTTCCATTCTAGGAAAAGAATTACCTTAGAAGTTTTCTGAAGACCTAAAGAAGAGACTTGGGCATTCAGAGCTCTATATCTGAATTTTGGAAAATTTTCCTCTCCAATGGAGGGCCCACATGGTCTATTTATAGGCTGGAGAAGACCCCGGGCGGTTATCCTTTAGGTCGCGCAAGTCACTTGCGTGACCATTGGGAGGCACGCAAGTATACTTGTGCGACAGTGAGGGAACTTGTGCGGCGCATGTGCATTGTTCTCCTTGTTCATCCCTTTGTTGATTTTTGATGTTTCTTCAAAGGATGAGTCACTTTGGATTAAGTTTTTTCCCTTTACATTCTTTTAGACAACGTGACGAAAAGGATCGTCAACAATATCTCATGGGCCTCATTGACTATGATTCTAGTGACTTTGTTAAATCTATTTATATGGTTATTGAAGATAATTCTATCTAGTAAGGTCAATGAATAAATAAAGAAATGAAGGATGATGACATAGATTGTGAATCCCTCTTTATGAGATATCATGAGACAAATAGATTATATTACAAAAAGTAAGTTTGCAGGAGGTTTTTGTAGCTATGAAACCCCTTATTATTCTTAGGGGCCTTAATGTGTTACTATACACCTCTCTTGGTTTATGGGTATAACTTTCTACTATCTAGATAAGGACCTAGAGGGCCATGCATTAAGTGTATCCATAGGTTCCACCTATTCCAGTGACTAAGATTTTATGACGATGTGGGCGCTATGTATGTGGAGTGGTGAACATTCGAGTGTGAATGATCACATGTAAAATAATTCAATCATATTATTCATGTTTATAAAAATAATGATTGAATTTATTTCTCAAGGTATTCACAAGTTCTTTCATTATAAAATTGAATTTAAGAAAATACAATTTTTCAAATGAACTTCACATGTTCAAGTTTTATTAAATTATTTTTGGAGCTTACAAGCTAAGATAATGATTTGTATTTTATCACATAACATGTTAAAGTATTACAAGTGAGTGATAAAATTTTCATGAAATTTATGACAAGTTTAATTAAGTCATAAGTGATAATAAAGGTATAAAATGAAGTTTATTACTTTCCAGAGACCAAAGTACAATTTTGGAAAGTATAACCTAGGTATAAAAGCTCATTTTATACTCTTGAATAGTAATATCCACCATTTGGAATAATTTAGAGAGATATTTCCTCCTCTCCTCTCCTCTCCTATAAATATTAGAAAGAGAGAACACAAAGGAAGAGAAAGGTAATATTGATCCCGCTTCCTTGATTGAGTCCAAGTTCTTTACATGATTGAAGGTATGTCTTAAAACACTTTGATTTTCTATTATTACACCCAAGAATCAATGATTGATGATACAATATGTAAGGACCCAACTCCAGTTGCCCAGAGCCGGTGCCTTATTTGATTAAGTTGTCATACATACAAGGAATACGAATCCAGAAGGACC
Source organism: Viscum album (assembly GCA_963277665.1). NCBI lineage: Eukaryota > Viridiplantae > Streptophyta > Magnoliopsida > Santalales > Viscaceae > Viscum > Viscum album. Next base: position 97,561,427 of record OY728163.1, read on the forward strand.
AAGTAGTTTAGTATTATTGGAAACAAGTTACATACATAAGTTGATCATTACAACATGAAGGGAAAACAACACTAATTTATTCCACTAGCAACATCATGTCTCCAAGATTATGCTTGCATGTCATTCATAATTTACTTCTTCATATCCTGAGAAAAATGAAACATACGAAAGGGTGAGATAAAACACTCAATTAGAGTAAGAAATACAATGGAAGATAATATAAACATTAGACATGGTGAATTATTGAAAACACATGCCTTTAATAATAAACTTGAACACATTATGGCAGGAATATGAGCTGAGTAAATATTAACATAATAAAAAATAATCAAGGGTATTCAAATAGTTTAATATCCACATGAACTTTAAATTACTATATTTATAATGAGGGAAATGCATATTCCGGACATTCTGAATCATTTCGTCATTGCATCATCCAAGACATCTAGTGATTAAGGCCTCAGCCAAAATCCATATCACATTGGGAAAGGCCTCGGCCAATTCCACGTCTATTTGTCTCATGCGACCTACTGATTCATCGAGGGGCTATAGTGGGACCCACCCATCTCATAATAAGTCCAATGAATTCCTAATATGATCAGGGATAAACATAAACAATATATACATTCATATTGAAACTATCATATGAAATGTAACTAACTTTCCCCAATTATTGAAAGCGAACACTAACCATTCAGAATAATATGGTGAATGGTTTTATGATAGATCATCCACAATAAAGTTAGTCATAAAACATTAAATAAAATATGGTATATGAAATCATAAATTATTAACCCCAAAAATACATAAGAATCAACAAGAGTGTTGAATCAAACGAGAATAATCTTCTAAAATCATTAAGCAATTCTTGTGATAAATACTCTTTTATTTTGAAAAGAAGAGTTCTTTTGGTAAAATATTTGTATAAAACCAGAAGTTAAGTAAGATAATATTTTCATAATAAAATGAGTTATTTTATAAATGTAATGGTTTCCAAAAATAGATTATAGAGTGCCCTTGAAAATAGGTAAGAATTTGAGAAATTCCCTTGAATCGGGCTTGTATTTTTGAAACAATTTTGAAAGTTACTTTTAAAATGTGTAACTATCCATAAAACAAGGAAGGTTTCTGGTTTGTAAAGATATATATGATACTTACACAGAATAATGATGAGTACATAACAATACATAAGAATTTCATTGAGGTAATTAGAAAATGAAAGTATCCTGAATGAAAATGGATGTTCGGGTGGAAAACCCATTACCATAACTCCAAATGTGTTCCATTCTTGTACTTATGTTCCTAGAATATGAAATTATAATTGTTAATAACTTATTTAAGAACCTATTATAAATGTATTTAGTTTACCATAATTCTGGTTATTTCATTTATATCTTTATTGATAAGTTATTGTATTGAATTTCCTCGTTCTGGAGTGTTCGTTTTTTTATTTTCATATTCGGTTCACCTGTTTTTAAGTAATGAAGTTCATGTGGAATGGTTATAAATATCTAGGATTGGAATTATATATTATTAATGAACATAAAGAATTGATAATGTTAATTTCTATCATTTGGTTACATGGAATGATGATGAATCATTAGATGACAACCACTTCGATTATTCGGCGGTATTTGGAATATTATGAACTAGTTTGGTCATATAACTTAATTATATGTACATATTATGGTTCCTGAATATTAATTAGGTTATAACAAATATATTATAGTCTTGTTCAACCATAAATATGGTTTCATGACCAGTAATGAAGAAGAAATAGAAGAATGAATCTTCGTCGTCCATGAAGGTTATAAATCGGAACATCATGGATGTCGATTTCGTTTATAAAAATAAAATGAAGGGAATAAGAATATTTATGATGGTTCTTCCATTAACATGATATAAATACAGTAAAGAGATGTTAATGGAGTAATAATGGTCATTTGGATAGAGGAGTTGAGGAGAGGATAACAAAAGTAGATAAATTGAAATAAAACCAAATGAGAAAGAAGGGTGCTTTACCTCTTGAAATAACCTCCTTGAGAAACTCCTTAAGGGAAGGGGTTTTGGTCTTTTGGAAAGACTAAGAGCTTCCCGGTCATGGGGAGTGACTAGGGAACGGTAATTGGGCAGATATTTGAGGATCTTAAAGGCTTATAGAAGTGAAGAGAAGAGGTAGTGGTGGGGGGTTTTATAGTGGAGGAGAGGGGTAAATTTTGAATATTTAATTCATTATTTTATTATATCCCTCAAGACAACCAATAGTGTTGTTTCATGTGACCCCTAATACTAATAAGTTCATGTGAGGTCGAACCAAGTGGCCTTGCATCACTTGTGATGTCATGAATAGTGTATTTAACTGATAAATTGAATATACAGTATTTTATTGTATTTCACTATTCATCAAAAATTCAAGATTTTCAGAAAAATCACAAAAATTCAGCCCTACCATTTTTCGATGTGTAGAATTCAAAAGTGAAATCCATTTTTGAAAAATAATTTTCTAAATATTATTAATTTAATTTTTATATGAGGTCAAAGTTAATTCGAAAAATAACAATCTTGAAGTGCAACTAGTTTTATGTGACATTGAAAAATTAATTAAGATCCCATTATCATATTTCCTTAAGAAAATAAAATAATATCATTATTTACTCTTCAAGGGTCATATTACTATTCATAAGGGTATGTTACTATTCACCAAAAATCAAGTTTGTTTTATCAGACTCCAAATGACTTACTGAACACAACTCTAGATGACCATTTCTTGAAATTCAAAACATAAAAGGGACAAAGTTTTGTTTAATGGTTAGATTATAAAATTTCATTCTATATTTATTTTCAAAACCTTGTGGTGTTACATTCTCCCCTCCTTACAAAAATTTCATCCTCAAAATTCACAGAATATTACCTAAAAAGATCCAGGTATGTATTTAACAGAAGGTCCTCAGGCTCCCATGTTGCTTCATCTATCTTATGGTTCATCCATAGAACCTTCACCAGACGAGTCATCCGATTTCTCAATAATTGTTCTCTAGTATCAAGAATCCTAATAGGCTCTTCACATCAAGATAAATAAGGCTCAAGTTCCACTTCTTCATAAGTGAGTACATGTGTTGGGTCTGGCATGTACTTTCTTAACATTGACACATGGAACACATTGTAAACCTCGGAGAGACTTGGTGGCATTGGAAAACGATAAGCTACAGCTCCAATTTGGTCCAGAATTTCAAAAGGTCAGATATACCTGGGACTTAATTTTCCCTTCTTACTGAATCGTATAATACCCTTCCATGGAGATACCTTTAAGAAAATGTGATCACCTTCTTGAAATTACAAATCCTTCCTTCGATTATCAGCATAGCTATTTTTTCTACTTTGAGCTATTTTGATATGGTTCTGGATAATCTTCACCATTTCCATTGTTTCTTCAACAAGTTCTAGACCCACAAGCTTTCTTTCACCAACATCATCCCAACAAGTTACTGTATGACATCGACTCCCATATAATGCTTCGTAGGGTGCCATATGTATACATCAATGGAATCTATTTTTTTAGTAAAATTCTACGAGAGGTAAATACTGATCCCACATGCCTTGAAAGTCAAGTGAACAAGACCTCAACATGCCTTCTAATGTTTGAATAGATCGTTCTGATTGTCCATCAGTTTGTGGGTGGTAGTCAGTGCTCAAACGAAGATCAGTATCTAGGGACTTATGAAGACTTTTCTAGAATCTTGATGTAAAATGTGGATCACGATCAGAAACAATCGATAGGGGTACTCCATGAAGTCTCAAAACTTCATTAATATATAGTCTTGCTAGACGTTCAAGTGGTAGATCTTCTCTTATAGCAAGAAAATGTGCTGACTTGGTAAGACGATAAAAAATGACCCATATTGCATTGTTCCTTCTAGGAGTCTTTGGTAGTCCCATGACAAAGTTCTTCATGATATTATCCCATTTCCACTCAGGTATGGGAAGAGGTTGCAATACTCTTCCAGGTTGTTGCCTTCCAGCATTCACTTGTTGACAAACCATACATCTTGACAGAAAATCATCAATATCCCTCTTCATGTTATCCCACCAAAAATGTTACATCAAATCTCTACACATCTTAGTGTTACCAGGGTGTATAGAGAGATTGGAACTATGAGAATCATCCAACAATTCCCTTTTTAGATCAGGTATATCGGGAACACAAAGTCTCTTCCCAAATTTCAAAATTCCATCTTCATATACGAAGCCACTAAATCTCCCATAATTCATAGCTTTAATCTTCTTTTAAAACTCCTCATCATCAGCCTGAGAACTTTTTATCCTTTCTAGTAAATATGGTTTGGAATCCATTTGGAAAATCATTTATGTTTCACCTTCCATGGTTATTCCCATATCCACCTTTACTAGATCAATGACAATAGGATCCCTTTCAACTCTCATATTGTTTAAAACTCCATGATCCTTTCTGATCAAAGAATCTGCCACCTTATTTGCCTTCCCCGGGTGGTAGTGTATTGTGAAATCATAATACTTGAGGAGTTCAAGACATCTCCTTTGCCTCATGTTGAGTTCTTTCTATGAGAAAATATACTTCAAACTCTTGTGATCAGTATAAATCTCACATTTTCACCATAGAGATAATGTCTCCATATCTTCAAAGAAAATATTACAACAGCTAACTCAAGATCATGAGTATGATATTTTTTCTCATGAATTTTTATCTGTCGTGATGCATAAGCAATAACCCCATCATTTTTAATAAGGACACAAACAATTCCTTTCTTTGAAGCATCACTATAAATAACAAACTCATCATTCCCCGATGGTAGAGTCAATATAGGAGCATTGACTAATCTTATCTTCAGTTCTTAGAAACATTCTTCAAAATATTTTGTCCAAACAAATTTAACCCCTTTACGTGTGAGCTTCATTAGAGGGTTAGCCAGTTGGGAAACATTTTGTATGAAACGCTGATAATAACCTGCTAAGACAATAAAACTACGTACCTCAGTTATGTTTGTTAGCATGGGAAAATCTTGGATTGCCTTTGTCTTTGCAAGATCAACTAGGATTCCTTCCTTAGAGACAATATGGTCAAGAAAAGAAATCTCCTGAATCCATAATTCACACTTGCTAAACTTCCCATATAATTCATGTCTTCTAAGAGTCTTAAGGATAATGCGCAAGTGATTTTCACGATCTTCGCAGCTTTTAGAGTATAACAAGATATCATCAATAAATACCACTACAAAATCATCGAGATATTCCTTGAAAACTCTTTTCATTATATCCATAAATATAGAGGGTGCATTAGTCAATCCAAAAGGCATCACTGTAAACTCGTAATGCCCACACCTGGTTCAAAATGATGTTTTCGGAATGTCTTTCTTCTTCACACACAACTGATGATATCCAGATCGAAGTTCAATCTCTGAAAAGTATTGAGCTTCATGCAGTTGGTCAAATAAATCATCAATGAAAGGTAGGGGATACTTATTATTTATTGTAAAAGCATTGATTTCCCTGTAATCAATGCAAATCCTCATGGATCCATCTTTCTTCTTGACAAAGAGGACAGAGGCTCCCCATAGAGAAACACTAGGTCGAATAAATCATTTTTCACTCAAATCCTCTAGTTGTTTCTTTAGCTCCACTAATTCCACAGTGGAAATTCTATAAGGGGTCTTAGATATGGGCCTTGAACCAGGAATTAAATCAATGGAAAACTCAATTTCTCAATCTGGAGGATGTCCAGGTAAATCTTCTGGAAACACATCAACATATTATCTCACAATAGGTACATCCTCTATTTGAAAATTCATTTCCTCACCCATAGTTATTTTATTCTCTTCCTCCGAAATAATTAAATTTAGTTGAGCTACTGGGGTGGATCTAGATAAGAATCAGGTGGTGACGATTCTGCTCTAAAGATAAGGTGTTCTTTACCATCGTCATCAAAAATCATAACCACCTTCTTCTTACAATAAATTTTTTCATCATGGTCCGAAAGACAACCCATACCAAGGATTATATAAAATTAAATCTTGGGTATGATGATGAGATCAGTAGATAAAGAATATTTGTATGCCCTAATGGGAACTAATTCACAGAACTTTGTAGCAATGATACTTCCCTTAGGAGTTTTGACTGACAACTCCCTTGTTAAATCAAATTGGAAATATCTAATTTTCTTAGAGAACTGGGAAGATATGAAATAATGCGATGATCCAGAATCAAATAAAGAATTGGCTAAACTTGAGGAAACAATTAAAGTAACTGCCACCATGTCATTAGGAACTTCAACCTCTATAGTTGTGATTGTATAGGCTTGTCCCTGATCCCTTTCCCTTTTCTGTTGAATATTTCCTTGACGTTTTGGACAATCATTAGCATAGTGTCCCATCTCTCGACAACTATAGCATTGAACATCATTGGATTCCTTCTTCCCTTTGCAATCAACAGCAATATGGCCTTTATGACCACATTTGTAGAACACTCCTTTTCCTTTTAAGCATGAACCGGGGTGTTTCCTTCCACAATTGTCACATGGTGGAAACTCGACTCTTCCTTTCTTCCCCATTTCCTTATTTCCTTTCCCAGGGTTTTCAGGAGCCCTCTTCTTTCCTTGCTTTCCCTTAAATTCATAAGACTTAGAGAGTTATTTTTCTGTCTTTATGGCATACGAAACTATATCCTCATATGATGAAAAACTTTGGGAGACCAGTGCCCGCCGGAGGAATGGCTTTAGGCCATCAAAGAATCGATCAATTTTGATCCTTGGATTTTTTATTTAGTCTACAACATGTCTTGATAATCTTATGAAGTTAGCTTCGTACCTTGCAACATTCTCATATTCCTTCCACCTCAGATTCAAGAATTGTCTCTCCATATCTGCTCGCTGCTCATGAGGGAAATATTTTTCTAAGAATATTTCATTAAAATCCCTCCATTCCATCTCTTATATCTCTTACTCCTCCTTTGTGTTTTGGAATAATGAACACCACTGATCTGAATCTCCCGATAGATGATATACTACCATGACAACCTTCTCACATTCATTACATCCCAAAGTGAGAAATATCTTCTCAAGGGAACATATCCACTACTCTTCTACAAATGGGTTTGTAGTCCCCTTGAATGATGGAGGCTGTTGTCGCATAAAGCGATCTAGCATGGCTCCTCCACATGGTGGATCCGGATGCTCTATACGGGTAAGGTTATTATTCATAACCTGAGTAAGTTGTCCCAATATAGTTATGAGTTGCTCAGCACCAGTCACAGCACCAGAGCCAACATCATTATCTTGCGTCGGAGGAAAATCCCTACAAGGGACACGTGCATTCGTGCGATTTCCATTCCATCCACTAGGCTCTATATCTAGATAATGGAATACACTATATTATGTTATGAATCATAATGTATAATATTAACTAAAAAATACTCAGAAAAAAATGATATCCTATGCATGGATAATACCATATTCACGAAAATGGTTTCTTTGAGGAATATTTTACATTTCAATACTTTATAATGGCTTGTAAAAAATGTGAATTATCCTAAGTATATCCCCTAGGAGTGTCGTAACCAAGAGTGCAGCAAGGACCATTATCGTGCACTAGTTCCCATTCGAGTCTATCTTAAAGCGGTGTTTTTGGGTTTTACCCCTAGATACATCTGTACCAGAGCCGCCTCTACCTGCTCATATCCAGACAGGATATATAGATTGAAAGATCCACATCTATTCCTTAGCAAAATACCCGGATGCAATTGTATGTATTATCCTCAAAGACTAACTTAGGGACTCTTCCTTAATTCTAATTTTTCTAAATCTATTTTCCAAGTATTCTACCAAACTTCCTCTGATACAAACTGTAAGGACCCAGCCCCAGTTTCCTAGAGCCAGTGCCTTATTTGATTAAGTTGGCATACATACAAGGAATAAAAATCCTGAAGGACCGAGTAGTTTAGTATTATTGGAAACAAGTTACATACATAAGTTTATCATTAAAATATGAAGGAAAAAACAACACTATTTTTTTCCACTAGCAACATCATGTCTCCTAGATTATGCTTGCATGTCATTCATAATTTACTTCTGCATATCCTGAGAAAAATGAAACTTAAGAAAGGGTGAGATCAAACTCTCAGTAAGAGTAAGAAAAATAGCAGAAGATAATATAAACATTAGACATGGTGAATTATTGAAAACACATGCCTTTAATAATAAACTTGAACACATTATGGCAGGAATATGAGCTGAGTAAATATTAACATAATAAAACATAATCAAGGGTATTCTACTAGTCGAATATCCACATGAACTTTCAATTACTAGCTTCATAATGAGGGAAGTGCATATTCTGGACATTCTAAATAATTTTTTCATGGCCTCGGCCAAGACATCTAGTAATTAAGGCCTCATCCAAAATCCATATCACATTGGGAAATGCCTCGACCAATTCCACATCTATTTGTCTCATGAGACCTACCGATGCATTGAGGGGCTATAGTGGGCCCCACCCATCACATAATAAGTCCAATGAATTCCTAATATGAGTGGGGATAAACATAATCAACATATACATTCATATTGAAACTATCATATGAAATGTAACTAAATTTCCCCAATTATTGAACACAAACACTAACCATTCAGAATAATATGCTGAATGGTTTTATGATAGGTCATCCACAATAAAGTTAGTCATAAACCATTAAATAAAATATTGTATATTACATCATAAATTATTAACCCCAATAATACATAAGAATCAACAAGAGTGTTGAATCAAATGAGAATAATCTTCTAAAATCATCAAGCAATTCTTGTGATAAATAAGCTTTTATTTTGAAAAGAAGAGTTCTTTTGGAAAAATATTTGTATAAACCCAGAAGTGAATTAAGATAGTATTTTCATAATAAAATGAGTGATTTTATAAAGATAATGGTTTCTAAAAACATATTATAGAGTGCCCTTGAAAATAGGTAAGAATTTGAGAAATTCCCTTGAATCGGGCTTGTATTTTTGAAACAATTTTGAAAGTTCCTTTTCAAACGTGTAACTATCCATAAAATAAGGAAGGGTTATGGTTTTTAAACATATATATGATACTAAAACATAATATATGATGAGTAAATAATGATACATAAGAATTTCATTGAGGTAATTAGACAATGAAATTATCCCAAATGAAAATGGATGTTCAGGTTGAAATACCCTTACCTTAACTTCAAATGTGTTCTGATCTTGTAATTATGTTCCTGGAATATGAAATTATACTTTTTAGTAACTTATTTCATAACCTATTAGACATGTATTTAGTTTACCATAATTCTGGTTAGTTCATTTATGTATTTATTGATAAGTTATTGTATTGAATTTCGTCGTTCTGGAGTGTTCGTTTCCTTTATTTTCATATTCGGTTCACTTGTTTTTAAGTAATGAAGTTCACGTGGAATGGTTATAAATCTCCAGAATTGGAATTAAATATTTTTAATGAACATAAAGAATTGATAATGGTCATTTATTTCATTTGGTTACATGGATTGAGTATGAATCATTAGATGACAACCACTTCGATTATTCAGCGGTATTTGGAATATTATGAACTAGTTTGGTCATATAACTTAATTATATGTACATATTCTGGTTTCTGAATATTAATTTGGTTATAAAAAATATATTATATTCTGTTTCAACCATGAATACGGTTTCATGACCATTAATGAAGAACAAATTAAAGAACGGAACTTTGTCATCCATAAAGGTTATAAATTAAAACCTCATGGACGTCGATTTCGTTTATATAAATAAAAGGGAGGTAATAAGAATATTTATGATGGTTCTTCCATTCACATGATATAAATCTAGTATATAGATGTTACTGGAGTTATCATGGTCATTTGGACAGAGGAGGTGAGGATACGATAACAAAAGTAGATAAATTGAAATAAAACCAAATGAGAAAGAAGGGTGCTTTACCTCTTGAAATAACCTCCTTGAGAAACTTCTTAAGGGAAGGGGTTCTGTTCTTTTGGAAAGAATAAGAGCATCCTGGTCGTGGGGAGTGACTAGGGAAGGGTAATTTGGAAGAACTTTGAGGAGCCTTAAGGCTTAGAGAAGTGAAGAGAAGAGGTAGTGGTGGGGGGTTTTTATAGTGGAGGAGAGGGGTAAATTTTGAATATTTAATTCATTATTTTATTATATCCATCAAGACAACCAATAGTGTTGTTTCATGTGACCCCTAAAAGTAATAAGTTCATGTGAGTTTTAACTAAGTGGCCTTGCATCACTTGTGATTTCATTAATACTGTATTTAACTGATAAATTGAATATACTATATTTTATTGTATTTCACTATTCATCAAAAATTCAAGATTTTCAAAAAAATCCCAAATATCCACCCCTACCATTTTTTTATGTATAGAATTCAAAAGTGAAATTCATTTTTCAAAAATAATTTTCTAAATATTATTAATTTAATTTTTAATTAAGTTCATTGTTAATTCGAAAAATAACAATCTTGAAGTGCAGTTAGTTTTATGTGACATTGAAAAATTAATTAAGATCCCATTATCATATTACCTTAAGAAAATAAAATAATATCATTATTTACTATTCAAGGGTCACATTACTATTCATATTACTATTCATAAGGGTATGTTACTATTCACCAAAAATCATGTTTGTTCTATCAGACTCCAAATGACTTACTAAACACAAATCTAGATGACAATTTCTTGAAATTCAAAACATAGAAGAGAAAAATTTGTGTTTAATGGTTAGATTATAAAATTGCATTCTATATTTATTTTAAAAACCTTGGGGTGTTACATAATAGTTTTTGTGAATGTGTTTATGATCTAAAGGATTCCTATCTTAGTGCCTTTGATCTAAGACATGCTGATGATGAGCGAATTAAAGTGGTGTTTACAAATGATCATGGTACCATTTACGATGTCATTCAATTTTATTATTTGTAATTAAATTGAATAGTAAATGATCCTTTTGAGAAATTTGGGAAAGGGGTTTTGTGGATTCAATGATTTTAATAGGAATCTGAACCCTAAATTTTAAATTATTCATTTTTCATGCTTCTGCTATGCCTTGAGTTCCTTGAATTGGTACCAGAGTTAATGTGAAATTATTTGTGCCAAATAACTTAATTTTTTGATTAATTTTACTAAGATTTTGAAAAAAAGGTTTTGATAAGGCCCCAATGCAACTGATGGAGCATCGATCTAAGTTCATATGACCAAGATATGGCTGATAAAAGATCAATGAAATTTGATATAAATTGTGATGGAAATAAATATTTATTTGTGTATATTTGTTATAAATATACATATATATGAGTTTGACATGTTGATAGGGAGAATTTTTCACTTATGAATTGAAACTGACTTCTCATTTATGATACACATGATGAAAAATGGGTATATATATATTGTAATATATATAAATCTAGTTTACCCACAACACTTTCAAAAGGGAGAGGAAAAAACCCTTGCCTCCCCATTTAAGGGGAGGGTGTGTGTTTATAGCCACATCGTCGATTAGGGTTACCCAAGTATATATATATATATATATATTATAATACATTATATATTATAATGTTATATATATATATATATATCTTGGTTGTCTAAATGTGGTGTCCCCAAGGGGAATACCATCTGCATAGAGTTTCCTTGACTCAGACTAGATCGGGTTAGTACAGATTCAAACCGCCTGACCCATTAAGCCCATATCAAGTCTTAAATTTATATTAAGGGATATTCTCTAGGGCCAAATAGACATGAAAAATTGTAGAAATATTTTAGAAATTAAATTTAATTATCTGGAATTTTATGAAATTAGTATTGTAACCATGAGGTTAATATTGGATTTATTGACAATATATATTTGGAATTGGTGACCTGATGAATTGTCATACTTGATCATAAAAATGTTTAAATGATGATGCTTGGATTTTGAATTGGTTAATTATAAAAGAATTTTCTCCAGAACTATATTTTCGAAAATATAATTATTAAAAACATGTTGTGAAGGAGATTTGATGGTTGGTCTTATTTTAATGGAATTTTTCTTATATTTCATAGATTTTATGGCTTGATGAATTGCTATAGAATATAAATCTTTTTATGAGAATTTTACAAAAATATCTGCCAACCTAGCTAGAAATCCATGAGACCCATGAAACCACTGCTTAGGTGGGCACTAAGGTCAACCAAGGCCAACCAACATGGTGAAAGGTGGGTATGGTGGGAACTGAGAACCTTCACATGCATAGGGATCACATAAGTAAAGAAGATAAGACCCATGGCATGCCCAATGGATGATGGTGGTACAACATAGGGAGGCATGACCCATGAATCGGTGTGTGTGGTGTTCAAGAAGAGACCCTGTGCCATGTTCGAGTGGTCATTGGGGTAAAATTATTTATTAATGATCCCATAAACATGAAAATTTACAATGTGGTATTACATGATAATAGTGATGTAAATTCATTTAAAGGATATGCATATATCAGAAACTGTCCGACGAGATCAGTCTAAGCCATTCGATCAACACCACTCATGTATTCTACCTTCAAGACCTTCTGATGGTCATTTCATGTCATGATCTCCAAACTGAGTCCTGAATACTTATTATGTAACAATGTTACATGATCGATCAGATGAAACTACTTCACCTAGTTTCTCCTTCACAAAAATTATACACAAAGTCAAATACACTCATGATTTAGAAGTGGGATTATTTTTGAAACTGTGTGAGGGATAGTGGATCGCATGATGCACATATCAAGTATGGTAGTGAGTATGCCAAACTAATGATGATGAGAAAATCATTGGGAATGTAAGATTGTGTTGTCGGGAGTTTGAGTTCTGTATAGAAAAATTTCAATGACACCACACACATACAAGACCGACACCTAACTATCTTTGCTGATCATGTAAAGAGATAGATGTGATTGTACAAAGGATGAGTTAATGTCATGAGAAAATTAATGGAAGTTTACCATGAAACACCCTTTAGATAATGAGATACACCTAGGGAAGGTTGTCTATGATAGAGGGGGTTCAAAATAACTCTTGGTAATATGATCCTTCTTGTGAGCCAATACATGATCACATGAGTCTACATGGGTTACTTGACTCTCCCAAGATATGTGATTCCATCATTAGATCGATCAATGACATGTGATGGATCAACTTCACATCAAGTTTTTGCGATGAAGGATACAATGAGGATCTATTTTTGCTATTGGAGATAGGAAGAGAGTTTACATGATCATCTAAAGTCAATTCAATGCACTACCAAAGTTTAAGATAATGAAATGAATGGATCTCTATGATTATAAGTGGTATTAAGCTGTTACAATTTATCTATAAATACCCCTTGACATCCTCATTTTCAAGGTAATTCAAAATAGAGAGGAAGAGTTGTGCATCAAAGAGAGAGAGAGAGATATATATATATTGAGAAAAATGATAAAATAGGGTGATAGATCAACTGAGATCAAAATCAAGGCTGATGATCTATTATCATGTAAAGGATAAAAATATATCACATACTTAAGCATATGTGATGGAGTATAATAAGAATAGTAATTCCATGAGCCTCAAATTGTCTGAAGTATGGAAAACATGTAATATGTTTACATGTAGTGAGAATATTACACAAACAAGAAAGTGAGATTGAGAAGTATATAAAAAAGAGGAAGTTACTATATATTTTTTCATGAAATAATAATAGAAACACCTCATATCTATGTTGTTGTGAAAATTAATAATCACCATGTAATAATGATTATACAAAGAAGAAGTTGTTTCATAAAGAAGAAATATTCACAACTATTAGCAGTGTAGAGGAGAAGCTATCTCATGCTATGAATTACACAGAGGAGGAGGGTTCCATAAACATACTTACATGAAGTATAGACCATGATTAATTCACTTAAATGAACGTGAATAAGAGGATTACATACAACTTGTTACATAATATTGTGCAAAACTAATGAGGCAGTGTGGTGCTTGAATAGTGAACTGAAGAATAAACAGTGGATTGGCTGAAGATTTTATGAGATATCCATGCATAGGATAATTAGTTCCTAAGAGATTTTATTTTGTACATGCATGGATAGTGATATTAATTAATATTGTTGAGACAGTGTGTAAAACTCAAGTGATATTATGCACATACGATGAATGTGTGATATTTCATGTTTTATTCCCATTGAGAAATATATACAATAGTGCATGCATGTAAAGAAGGGGTGTTAATGTTGTATGATAATTAATTTACTAGTTAGAGACCTAGTTGGATATAAATATTTAGTACAATAGTGAGAGTGTATATTTTTGAATAAGAACAATGTGAAAGTATAGTAAAATGAAGTATTTCAGTGCAGTGATCATTCATGAAAATAAGAATAGGTCTTATTATTATATTAGGAATTTGAGGGCAGTGGTAAAAAACGATTTCCTTGATATATCTAGTGACTGAAGAATAAGATCATCATAGAATAATTATAACCTAGTAATTATCATCATTTTGAAGGAATGTGTTGCTGTAGTTGTTTAGTGCAATTTAAAGACACAACTAACAGATAGCGAAGTTGGTCTCATCTAGTTTTAAGAATACAATGCATCTATTTGGAGATAAATATGCAACATGTTAATGATTTCATTGAAGAATATTCACTCAAGTCTATAAAATGATATTAGACTTTAACAAAGTAGTGTGTGGAGGTAAAGAAGGGGGTGTGTCTTTTTTGGTGAGGAGTGACCAAATCCAGAACATGTAAAAGTTAGTGTGCATGGAATGGAGTGACCATTGTTAAAACTTTTTAATCCATAGAACTAGTGAAACATAGTGGGATTTGGAACATCACCACATTTTTTGTGTGTGATCCTTGGATGTAGTCCTTTGTAGTGAACCAAGTAAAAATATATGTGTTCTATGTGTTCTTTCCTTTCTTGAATATTTTCTAATGTTTTGGTGAATGTTCTAAAAAATAACATAGGTTGAACATATTTTCTACTAACAATGGAACAAGATCCTAAAAGTTAATAAAATAAGTAAAATAAATGTTTAATTTGACATACACTTTGATTAACCCCCCTCTCAGGGTGTCCTGAGGTCTAACAATTATTTCGGGTGCTGTATGATGCATAAAAATTTAATTAAAATTAATTTAATACAAGTTAAATCTTTAAAAATATACTCGAGTTTAATTTTAGAAATTTTAATTTTTCTTATGAAATATAATTATATGTTGACTGATCATGACATGAGACTAACCTATGAAAGTTTGGTTTATTATTTATTAAATTTAATTATTGAATTTCAATGATAAAATGTAACAATGATGATCTATTTATCATCCATTCCTCTTTAAAATGTATAAGGGATTTTATGTATATAATTGAGTGATAAAATGTAAATTTTCACTCCAAGTTTCCCTCAAATGCATGTGAGTGTACATCATAAAGATCAGAGGAGTTCTTGGTGACATAGTTTGAGTAATCTGAGTTAATATGGTTGTCTATAAAAAATACCACCTTATACTCTTAAAGTAAGGGAGATTCCATACTTCAGGCTATGATGAGAGGTTTAAGGATCCTTGATACTGGAATACTCAAGAGATTGAGTAATCTGAATCTAGTAGTTGAGGGCTACTAGGATTTGATAAAATACTAGGAGAAATTTAAAATTAATAATTTTAAAATTTATACCTATAATCAAGAAAAAGTAACAATATGATTTGTTTACTAGTTGTAGAACAAATGGAAACCAACACTAATTCAATTTCAATGAAATCAATTTTGGATAAATAAAATATCCTAAATGGCCATAACTTATATGAGTGGTGCAGATGATTGTGCATAGTACTAATACATTAATGAAAGCTTTATCTACTAGAATAATCACTACCTATTGATCCTTATTAGGGAAAAATTAAGTTAGTTAAATATAAATTTATGAATCATTTGGATGACACACTAGATGTCTAGTGCTTTATAGTGTCTTCTATGTCTACTGAGTTGCATAGAATTATTAAAGACAAAGATACTTTCCAAATTCTATCTTTTCTCTAAGAGTTATACTAGGAGAGATCTTAGTAAGAAAGATACGAGATATCCAGTGCTCTGTATAGATGCAAGGTAGTATAAGGAAATTAGTCATGACAACATGTGCTCAATATGATTAGGTATATTGAGATACTAGAGACCCTTGGGCTCAAAATGAACAAATAACTAGAAACCAATATCATTATTGCCTCTTTAGAACTTATCTTATCAAAATTAATCATTAATTATAATAAAAACAACATGAATAAATCACTCCAAGACTTGTTATATTTAGTTATCCAAGATGACAAGGATATGAATAATTCCAACTCTTCCATCCTTATGGTGAAAAGGAGAAGGAAAGTTAAGGCTAAGGTGTTAAAGGCTAAGTCTACATAAAAGGAACCAACACTCTCTCTCTACAGGAAGCTAAATACATAGAGGAAGAATAATGAGCATGAGACAATCAACTTTGCATTTGGAAAGGAAGGAAACTGGAAGAATAATTGCACAATTGGGAAGAGGAATCAAGGTGATGATTTTTCTTTAGGTATATTTTTCATTAAATTCAACCTATCCATATCTACATGTTAGGTATTGGATGCTGCATGTGGATCACACATTGGTATTCAAATAAAGGAACCAAGAAGAGTCAAGACAATTTCAAAAGGTGAAGTTGATCTCCAAGAAGAAAATGGTGTGATGATAGTAATATTAATAGTGAAAGATTATTATTTTACTTTACCCAGTATAATGGATATTGTATTAAATAATTTTTATTATGTACCTTTGATTATTGAAAAAATAATCTCAATGTCGCACTTAGACACTATTGGATTTTATTTCAAGTTTGGAAATATTTATTATCACTTTTATAAGTATAAAATGTGTTATGGTGTGGTTCATATTAAAAATTTATTGTATATAATTGAACTTGAAAATCATTTTTTTGAAATCAATGAAAATTATAGAGAAAATGAATCATATTCTACCCACCTATGGCACTTTAGTCCATGTCATAAAAATGAAAATCATTTAAGTAAAAGAAATCAAGTACGGTATGTAGAAACTATTGAGTTGAAACCCTTGGATGTATTCCACACTTGTTTATAAGGAAAAATTAATAAATAAACTTTCAGTAGGCAAGGAGAAAGCACCACTAAACTACTGGAGTTGATTCATACTAACAAATGTGGTCTATTTCCAGTAGAGGTATGGGAAGGTTCTATTATTTGATCACTTTTACCAATGAATTTAGCAGATATTGTTATATCTACTTAATTAGGTATAAGTTATATTCCATTTTTTTGTTTAAGTAATATCAAAATGAATTAGAAAATAATATTGGTAAAAATATTAAGAATCTCCACTCAGATTTTAGTAGAAAATATCTAAACCAAGCATTTATTGATCACTTAAGGGAGTGCGAAAGAGTCTTTTGGCTCACTCCTCCTTATACACCTTAGTGGAATTGTGTTAGTAAAATGATGAATAATACCTTTATTGACATGGTAATATCAATAATGAGTCAGGAAAGATTACCATTATCCTTTTGGGGATATGCACAACCTCCTGTGGCATATACACTAAACCGAGTACCAATTAAAGAAATAGATGGGATTCCATACGAGTTGTGGTATATAAAGAAAACCAGTCTAGCTCACATACATGTATGGGTATTTGAGGCATTTTTCAAGACTATATCTAATCACAAGCTAGCATCTTGAAGCATGAAGTGAATCTTTATAGGTTATCCTAAGGATACTAAAGGATATTACCTATATAACCCTTCAGATAGAAAAGTGATTATGTCAATAAATTCTATATTTATAAAAATGGAACACATTTCTAATAGAAATAGTTGTATAGAGATTGAATTTGAATAAGTTGATGCTCTATATGCATAAGGTACTCAAAAGCTACAACAAATAAAAATCCAAGAGAGTATTGTTTCCACTATTACATGGAATTAATCTCTCTAAGAAAATGTATCCATAGACAATCGAGTATATTGAAAGAATGAGTAGAATACCTTATTATTTAGTTATTGGATCTATCATGTTTTTGATTCCATGTACTAGGTTTTATGTTACCATTGTGTTAAGCATGGTGGGAAGATATCAAGCCAGTCAAGGAGAGCTGCATTGGGAAGTTGTAAAAACTTTCCTAAAGTAATTGAGATGTACGAAGGATATAATACTAGTGTATGGAGTATATTAAGAGATAGTTATGAGGGGATATAGTGATACTATATTATAGATATATCATGATGATCTAAAATCATAGTCAGGCTATATATTTTTCCTGAATAGTGGTATTGTAAATTGAAGAAGCTCGAAGCAGTATGTGGTCACCATTTATGTAGTGGAATCTGAATATATAATAGCTTTGAATATTGTTAAGGAAATATTTTGGATAAAAAAATTTGTATTGAAACTAGTTTTATACCTATTAGTTTATATCTAGTTATAGTTTACTATGATAGTACTACAATAATAGTACTTTCCAATAAGACCATTTCACACAAGAGGACAAATCATATATTTTATAAGTTTAATCTCTTGCAATATTTTATTACGAGAGGTGATGTCATGTTAATAGAGTTTTTACCTAGGATAACATGGAAGACCCTATGACTAAAACCATATCTTAGAATAAGTTTGATTCTCATGTGAGAGCTATCAGGTTGAAAGTTTCTAGTAGTTGGATCTAGTGAAAGTGGGATTATTGTGAATGGGTTCCCTATAACCAACTCCTATATTTACATTAATTATAATTACATGTATACAATTTTATATACACATGTATTTTTATTACCATAATATCATTGATGATTCTGCATCCACTATTTACATGTTAATGTCTTTAGATCACATGCCATATCCAAATTTTATAACAGTTCCAAACTATAATGATAACCTCAAGATACATTGAAAAAAAATATTAAATATATTCCCTATGGTCAAGATACATCATACTTATGGGACACAAATGATGTTATACAATAAATTTTTTGGATATCATAATCATTGATAATTATTTTCATGAAGTTCATACTTGGTGATCTTGAGTAGATTAGATTACAAGGATTGACCTTCCAATAAGAACACGACATGTTTCAGGCGTCATTGGTTGTTCCTATCTATGAACATGTATATCAGTCTCTCAAATTGAGATCATTATCAATGTATTATATTTGATTGTGTACTTTGGTGAAAGAAAAAAATCATGACATTGAATTCATTGTGAGGTAGCTTATATTGGGTGCTTCATTGGTGGTATGACAATGGTTGGATGATCAAGATAAAATTTGTTTATTCTGAGTTGAGGAAGAGATATCTCATGGGCCTAGTTGATCAGGATGGTAGTAATTATTAAATACATGGCCATAATGATTGAAGGTATGTCTATATAACAAGGTAAAATAATAAATAAATCAATAATGGATCATTACATAGAGTGTGTATCTTACTTTATGAGATATCATGAGACAACAAGATTATATTACACAGAGCATGGTCATAGGTGGTTATCATAGCTATAACATTCCTTATCTCTTTAGTATATTTGATGTATTGCTAGAACCCACTCTTGGTCTGTGGGTATTAATCATTTTTATTAAGATAAGGACCCATAGGATCACACACTAAGTGTATCCACACGTTCCACCTATTTAGATGAATATGAGTTTATGATTTAGTGGGCCCCACATATGGGGGTTGATGAATGTTCAAGTTTGAATGATCACAAGTTAAATAATTCAATTATTTTATTCAAGTTCAGAATAATAATGATTGAATTTATTTCTCAAGGTATTCATAAATTTTCATATTATAAAAGAGAATATGAGAAAATAATTTTTTTGAATGAACATAACACGTTCAAGGTTTGTTAAATTATTTAGGGACCTTACAAGAAGATTTAATGGTTTTTATTTTATCATGTAACATTTTAAAGTTCTAAAAGTGAGTGATCAAATTTTCATGACATTTATGAAAAGTTTAGTTAAGTCATAAGTGTTAAAAAGGGTTTAAAATGAAGGTTATTACTTTCTGGGGATCAAAGTGCAATTTTGGAAAGTATAACCTAGGTATAAAAGTTCATTTTAACCCATTGATTAGGAATCTACCCCATTTGGATGAATTTATTGAAATTATATCTTGTATCATCTCTTCTTAAGCTTAGAAATATATAATTTGAAGGAATAATCAGTTTATATTGATTCTGCTTCGTCGATTGAGTTTTTATTCTTTACGCAATCAGAGGGACATCCCAAAGCACTTATATTTCATGTGATAGGACTTCGGAATTGAATATCAATGATATAGGATTTGTGGTGAACTCTTTTATGATATATAGTATGCCTATCTCATAACCTTTTAACCAAAAAATGCCAAAAGTGAGTGAATCAAATTGGTGTTTTTATACAAACCAAGTATTGTTTACAATTTTATTTGATTTTATTATTTGTGCTTAAATTGAACTGAAAATGATCCATTTGAGAAAATTGGAAAGGTGGTTTTTTTCTAAATTTGTGTTTTAACATGAATATAAACCCAACATTTTTAATTATACATTCTTCACACTTCTGTGGTGCCCCGAGTTCAATCAGAAAGGCGATGATATTACGGTTGTTGGATGAGATTATGTGGTGATGGTCATAGATCTATGAAGGGATATTGTAGACTGTGGAATATTTTCCCAATAATGTGGAAAATGGTTGAAATAAGTTAAATTATAAAATATTTATTTTATAAAATTTATGAATAATGATCTATTTAATGAAATTTAAAAATGATATTGTTGGAATGAAATACTAAAGGATAAAATAAATGTGACTAATGAATAATAAATGGTTTAACGTTAACATGAAATAATGAACATAATATGATAGTTAATAATGAATATGAAATTTTTTAATGATATAATCAAAGTTAATTTGTAATTATTTTATGATTGTTATGGGTTTATTGCATGGTTGGATTGTATTATGGAAGTTATGGCAGCAGTAGTTGGTGTGATCTAGTTAGGTTGTTGTGGACGTAAAAAATTGTAGTAAAATGAATTTAGGAAATGGAACCTTATAATAAGTTTGTGGGGTATATTATATATCCATTTTATTTCCATGTTATTTATTACACACCACCACCCAAGTTAGGTAACCTTATCGATGCCCATATGGTTTTAGGTTCTAGGTGTTTTCCTCAACATCTAATTTATAGAGTGTACAAATGGCTAGCTAAAACCCCTTAATTTATCTATATTCTAGAATTAAAAAAGGATATAATGTCTTGTGGTTATGATGCATAATATATGAGGGTTTTATGTTATGATGTGCATATTGTAATTTCTTGAGGACAAAGTTCCTAAAATGTGGTTGTGATGTAGATGCAAGGAAGGAGGAGGGATTGATGTTGATTTCATTTATGTTCACATTACCCTACTATGATGAGGATGTGATGTTCAGTTATAATTTCTTGAATATAGAGTTCCTATATTGTGGTTGTGATGTGGATGCATGGTGAGGGACATGCATGGAAGGAGGATGGCATGAGTTCAATTTCATTTATGTTCATGTTAACTCACTGTGATGAGGATTTGATGTTCAGTTATGATGAATTATATATTTGTGTTACTCTTTTATGTTATAAGGTATGTGGTTTGGGGCATATATTTGTGGTATGATATGGATATGTGGTTATGTTTATATAGAAGGGATGAGAGTTCCATGATGTATGTTATTGGGATGTGAGAGTGATTAGTTCACTATGGAAGTGGTTGCAGGGTATCCTTTTCATATGAATTCTTTTGATACATGTTACTATACTTGTGTGTCATATTGTTTGAGTGATACTTAGTGAGGATGATTGATAATTTACTTGGTATATGTGATGAGTTGGTTTTGATATTTATTCACTAATACATTAGAATACTTCTTTCACATTTGCATGAGTGATTTTAGGGATGATCATATTGAGTATATGTATTTTCTAACCCCTATATATATATATATATATATTTCAGATTTGAAATATGGTGTAGGTGACTGGGCCGGGTTATACTAGCTTATCATGATCGTTGTAGTTTATACACTACCAAAAATTTGGGTTATAACCATGGATTTATAGCCATGGGAACAAATCGCCATGGTTATAGGTTAGGCTATAGCCACAGTCGAGATCGAATGTGGATATAGGTTTTCCCACACTAATACAAGAAAATTATTTCCCATGTGAAGGGAATGGGAAATCCCCTATAGCTACATGTGGGTTTTGCCTAAGTATATAAGTCACCTATAGACATGGGAACATCTACCTGTGTCTATGAACCCCCCATCCAGGGACCCTATAGCCACATTCCAACATACCCATGGATATAAGCCTCACATAGAAAGAATTTTATAATTAATTAAATAGTAATAAAATAATATATTTTAAAAATCTTAAACACACACATTTATGTATTTATATATACATATATATATACTTAAGAACTATTTTAGTCTAGTGGTAACAACATTTAGTCTGCTGGAAAGAGATCTAGGTTTGAAACATAATGGGGTTTATTTTTTTCCTACCTCATAGTCATGGGAAATTTCTTGTGGCTATAGGTTAGTGCTATAGACATGAGCCACTACCTATGAACAGAGGGTGAAGATGTGGACCTGGTTCTACAAAACAGCCTATAACTACTCCAATAACATCCACATGTATCCTAACCATGACTATAACCTATATAAACTATCATAAAGCTTATATCCAAGATCATGGACTATTAATGTAGCTTAATTTTTCATTAGTGGTAGATCTTAATAGTGTTGTTGTAATAAGAACTAGCGTTGATGCTTCCTCTTGGAGACTTTCATTTTATGTATGACATTATATACATTTTGGTATTATTGATAATTTTATATTTATATGGTGGAGTTGTTTTTTTGGATTTTATCATATATTCCTAGGATTTTTTGGGTAATGTGTGTTCTTATATACCCTTAGTGTTATTTTTGAACTCATGGCCTATCAGAGGTGGGATTTAGGGTCACTCTTGTTTTCACTACTGACCTAGGATGGGTTCTAGTTGGGGTGGGTCATGATAGAGCGGTATTAGGTATATTATTGAGAGATATGGTGGAGTTTGAAGTTATGAATTAGTGAGGGATACCTAATTTAGGTAGTGAAACACTTTTACTTGAGCTTAGCTGTGAGGTAGGCAAGGGAGTATGACTAGAAAATTGGTGTTTAGACCCTTATGATCTAATGTAAAAACCCTGAGCTTATTGAACATACCAGTTGAGATGATCCCGATTGTGGGGTGGAAACCTAAGTGTGGTATATATTGTTCAAAATTCACTAAAATGGGTATATTGTATTGTATGATATACCCTAAATCATAGCTACTGATATGGGTAGGAAAATGTTTCTATCATAGCATATGATTGTTTATCTATCGAAGTGTATGGTATACATATTATATCATGTGCATGAATTTTTCAACATCTTCCCAATTTTTTTCCTTCAGTTATGAATCAACAAGTTGATTCATTTTTGGATTTACAATTTGTTTGAAAATTTCAAATGATCTAAAAACTAATGGGAAAAAATTATTTGTAACACATGTTTACTGCCATGGGATGACAGATGATGCTCAACTATGTTTATTAAATAATGAGAGTCTATATAACGGTTGCAATCATCTTATTGAGGTTAATGAAATTATATAATACTATCTAGCCTAAATCAATACTCTCTTCATCCTAGTTCACCTTTTTTTTTCTAGAGAAGGTTCTAGCACACTTTAGGATATCACAGGGTCCTCTTGTTATGACCAAGAATTATAGTGGTCTTTGGTATCCCTATGGAGGTGAGATTCCATTGGCTATCTCAATGTGATCCCAATAAAAAATACTATATCTAAGAGTAGAATATAGATTTCACTATGTTTTAGGTATTATGGTTTATATTTATATTCTTTAAATTATATTTTTTTTATGACAGATGAAATACTTTAATGTGTTTCTTCTAATGCATTGAACATATGATGACCCTCAAAAACCCATAAATAGTATCAGAACCAAATTCATTAATGAATCAACATGTTCTTTACTATTTTGATTAATAACATGAAAATCATAATCTTCTTGAGGACATATCATAATAGATGATATAACATGGATTAATTTTGTTCATTGGATTGCTGAATTACTCTTTTTGATATTATGTTATAGGATAACATAACATGGATTTCAAGTCATTAGGCATGACTAATTTGAATCATATAGTATGATACATCAAAATATGAGGTTTTATTTTTTTCTGTAAGCTACAATATATTATATCACAATCTATAACTAAAACTTGGGTTGCATGAAAATAGAGCATCGATTCATAGTTAAAATATATCATATATCATAAATGACAACTCGACCATATGTAAGAGTCTTGAATTTATCATAGAGATGAAAATATATCACACATAAGGATCATGGAACAATACATAAGGGTCACTGCATTTTCTACAGAAGTAAATCCTTGATATATAAGGGTCGTGTCTCAATTCATGAGGTTCACTGCCTTTTTCACAAAAGCGAATTTACCATAAGTTAATTTCATACGTAAGGATCATTTACTTTATCATAAAATTGAATTTGATACGTGTGATTATATTTTTACCATATCATGGATTATAATTGATAATTCCCCTATATTAATCATAAAATATGATATAATCCAAAATTTTAAATATTTAATATATTTTATTATTCGTTTATAGTTTATAAATTGTTTATAAATGATAAATGTTCAACATTAAAAATAGTAAATTTTCATGATTAAATAAAAAATAAAATATTCATATTAATGTCATTTGTTGGGAAAATAAATAAAAATTTATTATTTATTTCTTTTGAATATTCATTTATATTAATATATTATGAAATATGAGTATTATTTATGATTTAATTTATGTGATAAATTACTTCTTATAACTTTTCATTTCATGAATTACATGATAGGTAGGACAACATAAGATTTAGTTTTTATCCACCTTGGCCTAGACTTGAAATTAAAGCTATTAACTTAAATTTATCTTTTGAATATAGTTTATACATATCAGGTGTTAGATTTGTGGTGAATTTTAATCACTATTGGGTAAAGAATCCCTAGGGAGAGGGAATTTGGGTTAGACTTCCCACTAGTCTGGAGTCTTATGCCTTATTCTATAAAGGTGGGGGTTGACTATATACCACTCTAGGAATACTCATGTGGGGTTGATCAATATCATATAATTATAAACCTTTATAAGAAAAGTTCATGAACCTTATGTATAATATTCATTTGAATGTGTGTAAATATGTTAGGATTTTATTATTGGGAAAGTAACAAAAATTGTGGGTTATGTAAAGAGGTACACATTAATATGGAATGGAAATATTAATTTTGTGGATGAAATGGGATTCCAAAATTAAATTGATTAGAATCATGAATACATAAAGGAATAAAACATGAGATAATAAATATTTCACATGATAAAATAGTTATGGATTTTATATGCATGTGATGGATATAAAATTGGTGAGACTTTGAATAAAAACCCCAATAATATTAAGTGTGATATTCCTTTAAAGTGAAACTTTTGAAGACCTCAATCATCTACAAAGTAGGTAATTTTATAGTTGAGTTCCCGTAAATTATATTATTCAAGGAAAATAACTAATAAGGTGATACTAATGGTTAGGTTCCTTTTTATTGTAATTTTCTTTGGGTTACATGTAAATGAGAAACCCTAAAAATTAGGATATCAGAGGAATATAGTTGAGTGAATCGACATGATGGATTTGTAAAAAGAGTTATTTTATAAACTATCCAATAGTCATATATGATATTATTGGGTTGATTCCCTATATAAATAACTATGTGGTGAAAGAAAAACTATAAAAAATCATTATTTAGTGAAACATGGATCTTGTTTCACTAAATGGTTATGATGTACGGGATCATCATTTTTAGTGGGAGTTTGTTTATTAAAAGTACTTGATGAAAAGATATAAAAAAAGATACTCATTGATAAATATGTCATTGTTTTAGATTATGACATGCATCATGTATATCATTTTGAGACCTCTTATAAGTATGTGATGAATATTTTGGAAATCATGCTATGATCCTAGATAGTGGAATAAAAACCCAAAATAGGTTGATTTACCTTCAATAGAATCAAAACACACATGAAAATGAAGAACATAAAAAAACAGAGCATACATGAAGACCTTATGTAGTGGTGTCCATGATCTTATAAGATGTATTATAGTTTGACAATGATTAAAATGGAAATAAACATTGGTTTCCTGCCTTTGTAGGTGATCCACTATCTGAAGGATCCATGATCATGTCATGAGGACTCTCAAATGTTGAAGGGGTGCTAGTGCCTTCACTACGGAATAATTAAATATGTTTTAGGAAGAAAGGAGATATAGAAATATTTTCATGAAACTGATGATCACCGCCAAAATTCTTCACACTTCTCAATAAAGGAACGCATTCTCTTTGTATAGGAAGTTCTCAATGCTCTTTATAAATGGATAACACATCGATGACATGTAATGAATAAAATTCATTACTTCCTTATAGTAAATCCATTGAACCTACTCAATGGATTTTCATAAATTATTTAATCCATTCATAATGGATTATTAATCATGTAAACTGCATGGGAGGTACATGGATGATGCATGCATCGAGTTGCATTGTATGCATCCAGGCCATGTAGGGTGCAATCTAGTCTCAGGCTGAGAGTTAAGGATATGTTAACAGACAATGTATTATTTAGTAATATGCATAATATAAAAAATATGAATATTATTTTAGTTCACTTCTAATAATCTCCCATTAAAAAAATCCATAAGTAAATTATTAATAACTTCACAACTCTTTATGAATCCATCCAAATCTAATTTTGAATACAATTTCATTAAGATCTATTCATTTTGGATTAAGCACCATATTAAAAAATTAATCCTTATCTAAATTACTAACTATGTGACCTATGGGAATTAGTATAATTGAAAATAAATATGAAATAAATATTTCATATAAGAAATAAAAGAGTGGACTCTAGAAAATAACCATTTCTAACCAAGCTCATAAGGGTTTTGGTGTGATCTCTATTAAACATACTCATATCTCTATATGGTCATTACCACCACAATACGTATCATATACATCATATTTATACCTATATAATCTCTTTTTTTTAATATCGAGTGACCACTAGACACAAAACAATGTTAATCTAGTATATGCCATATCATATTTTCTTGATTCTATAAAAAAGACCGAACAAGATGATGAACACATCACCTTTAATTCATCTAGTAGACAAGCACATAACATGTTCCTCATCCTAGTAGTTGAACACATAATATGTTAATCAACTATGCATAGAGATGAATTTCCTTAGTATAATTTAATCACAACCCAGATGTATTTACTCTTTATAAAATTTGAAAAAGCCTATATTAGTTATACTACAACTGATGACATGATTAGTAACATACACAACCCTCCCCTAATTAGTTAAGTTGCAATGATTTACATAAGAAATATATTAAAGTATGGAGGTTCTCATGTTATGTATCTTGCTAACCTCAATTAAAAAAGGATCGACTATAAGTATACACCCATATGTATATCAATGACAGCATGATATTCCAATAGATATACTTAATTGTGTCAATCCAAGTAATAAGTATATAATTATAATCCTTTATAACAAGTATATGATTTAATTCATGAAAACCTTAATAGACCATCATAACCCTTAAAACTCCATGATGATTATTGATTAGGGATAAATCAAAGATGTACTTTGAGGAGATATTATCATTTGATCATTCATATAAAATAAATTGTATCATACATGAATGAATGATAAATGGAGGTTGACTTTATTATAATAATATGATACATTATGAAATCATTACATCAATCTCTCAAGTAACATAAAATAAGAGACTCTATATGTCCATTATGCTTCTCCTATGATGATTATTTCATCAATGGATCCACTATTTTATCACATGTAGCCACCCTATAGATCTTTACAACACCCCTTCAAACCTTATCTCATATGAGATGTGCTGAATTGGTGTAGATCGATCTTTAGATGAATTTGGACCAATCATTGGTGGCCCATATTGCACCCCAGACCATAACTCCCAAAGCTATTGACATGGAACTATAGTTGTAAGAAATCACTGTAGAAACATAAGATAATGGTACTGTATCTCCATGATATTCATTATATTGATACCATAATAGCTTGGAATTGAGTGGTTGAGGTACTATAATATAGTGAACTTACTATTCAATAAATATAGTAACATGAATTTGTATTCACCACATTGATTTAAGAGATCATTCGAGCTAAGATTTTATATACTCTGCAAATTCACCTTGTAATATTTCTCCCGAACATAGTGAAGTGATTCCTTCTCTCTGTGGACATAAGGATTATTCCCAAGCCACATAAATCTATATGTCTCATGATCTTATTCTTGTTATTTTATTTTTTTATCTTTTAATATTCTTCTCAAAATATTTGATCGTTTATTTCTGAAAAAAAATTCATAATAGGATGGTACTTGTGAAGGATGTGTTTGGTCCTTTAGTAACACTAAGGTTCCTTATCCAGAGAAATGGATGCATTATTATCATAGTATATATCAATTTATCCCTCAATGTTAGGAACTAATCGAAGTTTAGAAATTAACTTATTGATCCAAATTGATTCTTCGATATCATCTAATATAGTGATGTATTCCACCTCCTTTTTCATGTATCCTATGTTGGATTTCTTGTAACTCTTCAAATTAATTGTTCTATTATTTAGGTAAAACATGAAACCTAATTGAGATTTTATATCATCTCTGTCAAATTGGAAACCAGAATCTATGTAACCTTTTACATAGATCCCATTTTATCTTATAAATATCAAGAACATATCATTAGTATTTTCCAAGTACTTAATAATATTATTTATAGTAATTCAATGACTCTTTCCAAGGATAGATGGGCATCTACTAGATATGTTTAGATAATATGTTAAATCAGGTCAATTATAATATGGAATACATGGTAAAACCTATGGAAGATTCATGGGAAATTTTATCCATCCTTTCTAACTCTTTAGAATGATTTTTAATCTTCCAGAGATTCATTCCATGTAACGTTTATTAAAACCTATTCTTTCAGTTCTCCATGTTAAACCATATCATCACTTTAACAATATAAGTGTCCCAACTAAGTCTAAGAAACCTCTTAGATCCATCTATACAGATCTTCATAACCAACATATAGGTAGCTTCACCAATGAATTTCATTGAGAATCACTTACCAAGACATATTTTTATAGAGTGAAGTGTCGAGAGGTCATTGCTGTAAAGACCCACACTTTTATAGGTTGTTAATTTCATAGGAAAATTGAATTTTTAATATTTATTAAGGTTTAGTTTTGTGAATCATGGTTAGTATCATAATTTTGAGAGTTTTAAAATTTTAGAATATATTTTTGGAAGTGTATCAAGGCATATAAGTTGTTTCAAGTGCTTGAGTGGTTGACAGAGTGAAGCCAGGTGAACCTGCTGCTTAATTTCACTATAGGTGAAAACCATAGGGAGGACCATACCATATTGGAGGGAGAAACTCCTAGGTCAGGGATGTGGAACCCTGAGATAATCATGGTTCTTGGTAAAGTTACATATGGTAAATGGGTAGGGTTAAACACCTGTTTCCATGGTTATGGTGCATGGAAAATGGGAAGGAGGGTGGAACTATGTTTTGGTGGTTGTGCGTGTTAAGCCTAGGGGTATCATGGGGGAGTTCTAGGTTCCCAGTGGCCAAACTGGCCACATCCACTTAGTGTACAACTTAATTTGGCCATTTTTTATATACCATGGGGATCTCCACACTGTGATCTAGGTCATAGAGCTTCTCGAAGGCTCCCTGTGTGAAACAATAATGTAAAACCTCATTATGGTGCTCTCTGGGGTGGTGCTTCAGTTGTTTTGGCCAGACCATGGTGAGATCAATGCTTTGGATCTTTATATAGTTCAAGGGGTGGATACACTATGCAAAATTATGAATGGGAAACTCAACATGGTTCTACCATAGTCCCTACGGTGGCTAGGAGGATTTAAGGGGCACTACACTATGGTCTATGTAGAGAAAAACATGGTGAATCTTGGAAAGGAACCTGGTTTATTTTTTAGAAGGCATATTTTGGTAATTTTTGGTGGATATTATTTGGAACCCCTTAGGATTCACTTACCATTTATTACTCAAACAATAGGGGATAACCCTATTTGTATCTCTATCTTCATCTCTTTATCATACTCTTGATTTGAGTGATTCATGTTTTTTTCACATCAATTCATGGTAATATTTACCCTTTATATTTATTTTCCCTTCCCTTGTTATTTTAGGATTTTTTAGTTGTCTCACTTAGGGTTTGGTTATGATTTACATTATAGAATGGTTGAAATCACATGATATGATGGTGATTTTTCTTGGCGTGGCTAGAGGATGTCCTAGAAATATGATTACACACTATTGTACGACATTTCGATGATGGTACTCCAAACAATGGACATTACTAAGGTCATTTCCTAAATTAAATTAAATTTTCTATTGAAAAGATGTCAAAAAATAGGGTTTTTTCCTAGAATGGTGTCTATAGGATGTCATGGACCCTCAATGGGTGTTTCGTCATGGTTCTAGTATGATAAGGCATCTCTATGCATTATTCAATGATTATACCTAACCAATTTAAATTATAAAATTAATTTTAATCATATAATTAATTATAATTTGATTATAGTTAATTAAATTTCACATTTTGGATTGAGTTAGGGCCTTGTGTGGTTTAGTAATGGTCTGTTATACTTGGGGAAATCTTCGGTGAGAGTCATTGATCTTTTTTAAAAGGGAATAAATCTGTAAATATGGTTGGTGGTCCCTTGAGCAAACCCCCATTGGTAAATTAATTTTATTCATTTATTCACATGATATATAGTATTTCAACTGAGGGTGATTGAAAATTTTAAATTAAATAAATTTTTAGTTACAAATTAAATGTTTTTAAGGAAATTAATAACATTCCAAGGGCTTCAAGGTGCCCTTGTGCACTATATTGATGCATTGGATACTGAGGTTTTATGACTTGATTATAATTTTGTGCCTTGTGATATATTATAACAACTGAAAACCCAATACCCCTGAGTTGGAGGTCATTTTATTACAATGGTATAGATGCAATAGATCACATAACCAAGGATCAATAAATTTTGTATTCTTGAAGAACTAGATACATACATGGTTCCCTTATTACATTGGTAATTAAACATAGAACATAATAAAAGAAAATAAACTAATTCTTGACTCCTATTCAAAGATTTCATCCTCATAACATGGGGAATAAAAAAATATAAGGGTGAGATCAAATGATCAATAAGAGTTATATGAAACAATAATAAGTTAAGTAAATTCAATAAGGAATAGTCATTACGGAAAGTTAAATAATCTATAAACACTTTATATCAGTACGCTGATAATGAAAATGAAACCATAAATTTTTTCATAGTGAAGATATCATGGAAAGACATAACTGAATATTGAACGAATAAAATGATTATTTTTTGGAAGCCATGAAACTGGAATATGAACCACTATACCATCAACATGGTTTAAGTCTATGGGTAGAATCCCATTTTCTTAGAAACAAACATGAAGGTTTTGTCGCCAATTTTTTTGTGTCATCAGACCTTTCAATGCATTTAGGGTCTATCTATAAATAGGCCACACCCATAACTACAAGTATAAATAATTATTTATACATAGATTTAATTAATGAACAATATGACTTATCAAAATATACTTATTGAGTAGAAAACAAACATTTATCAATATTTCCCCAGTTAAAAAAATTAAAAGAAAACATTGTATGTAAAAATGGTATACATCTTAGAAAATAATAATATCCATGATACAAAAATATGGATATTTAATGAAATATTCAATGAATTATGATCATAAATAAAAGGTAAGTGTATACCACACACAAGGAATAAGTGGTTAATAAGGAATAACCAAAGGGAAAATACTAATGATATTCATGAAAGAGTGGATTTAAATCATGCTTGGACATTTATAAGGGAAAATTGGCATATATCATGATACCTATTGATGAATTGAGGATATATATATAACCAGGCCCCACTCACCACTTTAAGTCCAAATAATTATTAATATATATATATATATATATATTTAATTTGTGAATAATATTACTTATCAAAATATCCATATTTAGTAGAAAATACTGATTTATCAATATTTCCCCAGTTAAAAAAAATTAAAAGAAAAAACCATATGTAAATATGGTATAAGAATTATAAAATAATCATAAATATAATACAAAAAATATGGATATTTAATAAAATCTTCAATTAATGATTATAATAAATAAAAGATATGTTTACACCACACATAATGAATAAGTGGTAAATAAGGCATAACCAAAGGGAAAATCATAATGGTATCCATGAAAGAATGGATTTAAATCATAATAAGACACTCATAACATAAAATAGGAATATATCATGATAAATTATTTCAAACTAAAGTGAAAACATGTAAAAATAGTGTTTACAAAACTTTATAAATGAGCCACTTTAGTGCAGTTTGAGGAAAAATATTTAAGATCCTTTATAATAGAAAAAGGTATAATTGTTTTCATAGAAAAAGAAATAAAATAATATTGTTTTTTTTATAAAAAGTGTGATTTTATCAAAATATTGGTGGCTTAAAACAGATTATTGAGTGTACTTGAAAATGGGTAAGAATTTAGGAATTTCCCTTTAATCAGGCTTGCTTATCGGGAGAAATTGAGAGGGAAACCTTATAAAACATGTATTTACCCATCAAATAAAGAAGAATTCAGATATGTACATATGTTTTGAACTTACACACATAATTTAGGAGTATTAAATAATAATAGTTAATAATTAAATTGGGGTAAAGAGGGAGAAAATGAAACCCGAAGGAAAAATGGGGGTTCAAAGAGAATCTCTTGCCTTCTGTCTGAAAGTGTTTTGCACTTGCACATAATGTCCAGGATGAAAAAATTAGATTAATTAATAATTGAATTTAGAATAAATTAAAAATTTATTTTATTTATTATAATTTTATTAAGTACATTTAAGAACTTTTTTATGAGTTATATGAATCTATTTCCCCGTTCGGGTGTGTTCCTTTCCTTGGTTCTTCATAATCGGTTCACTTGTATACAAGTATGAAAGATCATGTAAAGTGAGAATAGTTATCCCAAATTGAAATTATATGTTATTAATGAAATTATAGAATATTAAACGGTCTTATATATCATTTTTACATATATTAGTATGATTCATTAGATAAAAGGTTAATGATAACTGTTTAGATTATTTTGGTGTTTTTTCAACCATCAATAACAAGTTTTGTTTTATTAATTAATATTATGTATACATACTAGTTATATAACACTAAATAAGTTATAATATAAATTTTACAATCTTTTTTGAAAATTATAATGTTTCTATGAACATCCTTGAAAGAGTTATTAGAAAATTAAAAAACATCATCCATGAAGGTGGTGAATCGACACCTCTCAAACGATGTTTTCATTTTTAATAAAAAAGTGGAAGAGAAGAGAATTGATGGTGGATATACCATTAAAATAAAAAAATTCTATTATATATGTGATACCAGAGTTATCATGTTATTTTGGGATAGGGGAGATGAGGGAAGGATAATAATAGAAAATAAAAGAAAATAAAATAAATGAAAATGAAAAAGGATTTTACCTTTTGAACTTATTCTCCTTGAGAACCTCCTTAATAAAATTGGATTTGGACTTTTGTTGAGAAAAAATAATCCTAGGCATGGGGTAGATACTTGGGAATAGTATTGGTTAGAAATTGGACAATCTTCAAGGCTTGGAAGATGTTAGGATAAGGGGTGGTGAGGGGTTGTATTTATAAAGGAGGAGAGGGGTGTTTTTTGATTATTTTATTCATTAGTTTATTATTTTGGATCAAGAATATAAATAATAATGATTATAATTACTAAATACATAAATGATAAAAGTATAGTTAGATATAATTGTGTTTACATAATCCATATATCATTAATGACTCAATAATTCATGTATTTAGCTAATACTGTAAATTACTGTAATTCAATATTCACAAAAAATTCAACTATTTTATAAAAATACAAAACATTTACCATAACCATTTTTAGATGTTTATAATTAAAAAATAGACTCAATTTTATGAAAATAATTTTCTAGATATGAGAAATTTAATTTTTAATTAAAATCATCATTTATTCGAAAAATACCGATTTTATAATTATAACTGATTTTATGACACTTTGAAAAATTAATTAAGTTCTAATAAAATTATATTATAATCATAAGAAAAAAATATTAATTTATGAATATATTTTGTGAAATTAAATTTTCTTTTAAAATATTATATTATTTTTAAAACTGTAAATAAATATTTACGCTTTACAAAAATGCCAACACTTAATTTATCATTCTAAAAAAATTATTTTCTTATTACATGATATAATTATATCATATTTTCATTTATGAGGAACCTAAATTTTATTTATAATTTCATTGGTGAGGTTATTATCCTAATGGTCACATTACTATTCCTAACGGTCACATTACTATTCAAACAGTCATGTCAATATTTAATAGTATATTATGATTTGTTTAAGCAATGTAAACTATCAAATAAATTGAATTTATTTATAAATATACACACCATAAAATATTGGGATGTTATATATATATATATACATTGAGTGGTGATACATAAATGATTTTAATGAGTGTATTAGACTCTGATAGGCTCCATTATTCCCCTTGTGTAGGGATGAGTATTGAATTGGATTTATTGGCCCTTGTAGGACTTAATGGACCCTTGAGATGCCATTAAGATTTCATGATGAATAATATGAGTGTGGAGTAAGTTATTCCTCCCTAATAAGGTGTGAATACCCAATAGGGTATTACTTATATAGGATGGGTATACATATAGGTTGGACGTGTGATACAGACTTAGGATGACTTGAGAATTGAAATCAATTGTGTGCTATATCTCTTGAGTAATTTCATATGAATTTTCCTATATGAATTATGTGTCTATGTTATGATTTTGATAATTATTGTTTTTCTTCTAATTATATTTTATTTTAATTATCACAAACACTCTTTAAAGTGTTTAATATTTTATTTTAAGTGATTTGCAGTTAGGTTTGACAAGAACATGTTAGATTCTTGTACAATACTTTAATAATCCTTTATGAGATCATAATAGAATTATTTAAGTCTTAGAGTAATGTTCTTAGAACTTCAAATGAATGGAAGGAATGCAAGAGGTCCTTGAAGATGTTTGGACATCAACAAGCATCACCAACTAGCCTGTGACATGAGGTAGTAGCTTCTATTTTTCAGAAGACCCACTGACCGACCGATGGAGTTCCACTAGCTTATCAGTGGTGAAGGAAATAACCTCCTAGAGTATAAATTGTCCACTAGCCAACCGGTGGTGGAGCACCAAATAACTGATGGTAGAAGAAATAAGTAGTATATTTCCTGGTAATTCAATAGCTACCCGATAGTGGGTACCTAGTAACCGATGGCATCGAGGAAGATCCTCCCAGACTAGTGTTTATGATGGTCAAAATGCATATATTGTATTATTAAATGGATTAATCACACCCAGTAAATTATAGAAGGCTCCCGATGGATTTAAAGTCTATAAATAGGTTCCTTTGGTGCCTTATAAAATCACCTTTCTAACTTCTCAACATTATCCAATGCTAACATTCTTCAATTGCTAAATATATATCAAAGTTATCTCTTTTATAAATTCTCTATTCGTCATCTAGAGTTTTGTGACTATTATAATATCTTATTACTATTATCATTATCTCATTATCTCATAGTGTTTCATCATATTCTTTTGAGATAATCAATACTAATATACAATTTAGTTGCTTCTAAAAAATCTATCTACTCCTCCAAATTATTCTAATATTTTTTCTCATTACCATTAAAGTGATGAATTCCATTAATTGATAGTGTAAGGGAATATTATATTTGAGGTCTTAGCTATACACATTAAAAATATAGTATTAATTATAATTCTAATTTCTTGCTATAACCTAAAAAAGAAATGGATTTTGGGTATCTTGGCCACTATTAAATCCAAGGAACTAATACATTAAATCTTAGATAAATTGAGATGGTATGCATACAAGATATTTTAGATATATTTCCAAACGTCCTTACCAAATATTTATACTAATTTAATTTATTTATTTTATTTATTTATCAATTTCATTCATTCAATTAATCAATTATTTAAATTCATCAATAATTCTTAATTTACAAAAAATTTCTTTATTTTATTCTTCTAAATTTTATATACTTATATAATTATATCATTGTGATTTTTTAGTTTTATTCTTTTTTATCTCCTCAAAAGGATTTAATCTTTAAAAGATAGATTTTTAATCTTTAATACTTTAGTCTTTTTCGCTTTGTTTTTAAGGGAAAATTAACTCCCTCTTTCTATTTTACCCTACTCCAACCTACATTTGGTATCAACAAAGTCTTTAATTTCCATATTTATTTTTTATAAAATTATTTCAAATATTATTTTGTTTTAATAATCATTAACTATTTTTTAATGAAACATTTTTGAAATATAATTTTCAAACACCCATGGTGCTCCTGAAGGACACTCTATGGGTTATGCTCCCTATTTTGATGGTAATAATTATTCATATTATAAAACTAATATGCATACTTTTATTATATCTATTGGTTATACCATATGTAAAATTATTATGCATAGTTATATTCCTACAACTAAAAATGAAGACAAATAGATCCCGATGATATTTCTAATCTTAAATTATATGATAAAGAAATTAATGCGTTGAATTGTGGTTTCGATCCAAATGAATTTAATAAAATTTATACATGGAAAATGGCTCATGAAATCTATAAACTCATATAATTAACTCGTTAAAGAATTAAAAAAAGTCAAAGATACCCATTTAGATATATTTATACAAGACTTAAAGTTTCTCTATGCATCATAGAGAATATATCAGTAAAATGTTTACTCAGTTTACTGATATTAGTAATGGGATAAATGCCCTTGGTGATTCTCCTTCTAAAGAAACCTTAGTCAATAAAATAATTTGGGTTTTACCAAGTTTTAGAAGCCAAAGTTACTAGCATCCAATAAGCTAAAGACATAACGAATATAGTGTTTGTGGAGTTCATCGATTCTATCATGTGATATGATATAACAATGAAAATATAATCAAAAAAAGAGGAAAATGAGGTTAAATAAACTAATAGTACTATTTTTTTTTCAAATAGATCAATAATGAATCACCTAAATGTGATATAGAGATTGTTTGTCTTCATAAAATGGTAAAAAAAGTACATGAATAAGAAAATATATACCCAATGATTCAAAATTGAAAATCAAGAAATTAAAGTTACTAATGTTGGTTGTAGAAAGAAGGTCCACATAAAGTTGTATTACCCCTTGAGAAAAAAATAAGAATCAAGTTAATAAAGATGTTAATATTTCAAATTGGAGTGATACTAAGGACTAAATTTGAATTTATAAACGAAGCAATGAAATTACTAAGTGTTAATGGCCAATGTCGAGGTATGTGACAGTGTAAAGTTTTCATATTACAGTTCTTATTATTGTACTACATCAACCTATTATTTAATCTATTAAGATATTATATATGTTAGAGATCAAATTCAATATGGTTTTTGTGAATTTATTTAAAAAATTAAAATATCTTGAAAATAATTATGATCAATTTTTTTTGAAAAAGATTTACTTTTAAAAGAAAAAGATGATTTGGTTTTAAAACTAAAAGAACAACCAAATATTGATAATTTTTAATTTAAAATTAAGGATCTTAGAAATAATATTTCTCATTTTATATAAGGTGAAGATACCTTGAAAAATTTTTGGCATCTCAACTCATTGTTAAAAGTAAATTATGGACTAGTTTTTCAAAATAATATAGTTTTCCCAAAAATTATAAAAATACTATTTTAAAGAAGGAATTTTCATAATAAACTTTTCAATTATTATAATAAATTTATCCATATTTTTTATGAATAAAATTATAAAAATTATAGATATGATATACCAAATAAAATTCATTTGTCTTCTAATTTTTCTAATGGGAAAATTTATACCAAAAAAGTTTGGATTCCAACGTCTTTATTGGAAAACTTAAGTAGACCCAAGATATGGGTACCAAAAGAATTAGTTTCTTAATATTTTGTAGGAAAAGGGTTTCATGAGAAAAACCTGAGAAGATACTTGGTAAATGGATAGTCGGTGTTTGAGACACATGTGTGGTGATCCTTACAAATTCAATTTTTCTTGAGGAATTTTAAGTAGGAAATTTCACATCTAGAGATGAACCAAAACGTAAAATTATTGGTGTAGGTATGATTGGTTTCTAAAACTGTTATTTAATTAAAAGAGGTTTTATTTAAAAAAGTTTTGAATCGTAATTTTCTAAATATTAATAAATTATTTGATAGCGGTTTTGAAATTACTTTTAAAATGATTTTTAATGTTTTTAATTCTAAATGAAAGCTATTATTTACAAAATATTGTTTTGAAATTTTTTATTTTCTGATTTAAAATATCCTTCAAGTAAAAATGTTAAGTGTTTAAGTTCATGAGATAATGAATCTTGGCCTTGGAATCGGTTCCTAGGCCATTCTAATATTCATTCTCTTGTCAAGATTAATCGTAACTAGCGAGTATGAGATTTAATAAAATTTTCTTTCAAATATAACTTAGTTTGTGAACCTTTCCAACAAGGAAATAAAGATAAATATTTTTTAAATCTTAAAAGGTTATTTTTTTTCTAAATCCTTATAACTAGTGAACCTTGAACTTTTTGGACCAACTCAAGTTTATAGTATCAGAGGTAAAAATTCCATCTTTTTAGTTATCTATGACTACACTATATTTACATGGGTTTTCTTCTTAGCTTATAAAAATGAGGCTTGTAATGACTTTATCAAATTTTCAAGGAATGTTAAAAATGAAAAATTATAAGAACTATTTTCCCTTATAAGTGAAAATTATGGATATTTTGATAATAAATACCTTGATGAGTTTTATTATTCTCAAGGTTATCATCACTCCTTCTCCACTCTTAGAATGCCTCAACAAAATGGGGTTTTCAAAACAAAAAATGGGGCCCTATAAGAAATTTTTAGGACTATCTTGAATTATTCTAATATTCCTCAATTATTTTGGGATGAGTTACTAAACACCAGTTTCTTTATCCTTATCCATGTTCTTATAAGACCCATCTTAGAAAAATCCCCTTATGAACTTTGGAAAATAAAAATTCAAAATTTTGTCTGCTTTAAAGTCTCTGGTTGTAAAAGATTTGTCCTCAATACCAAGGATAATCTTGGAAATTTTAACCCAAAATCTAATAAAGTTATATTTCTTGGGTACTCAAACTAATGCAAATCCTTCTGAGAATTCAATAAGAGGACCATGAATTTATAAGAGTCAATTCACATCAAATTAGATGTAAATATTCCTAAATTACATCCTCAAAGTGATGATTATGTTGACCAAACTAGCTTGAACTTACCTAAAAATCAATGTTCTAATGTAATTAAATATGTTCAAGAATAAAATTATAATATTTTACTCATGGAACAAGTTTAAAAAAAATACCATCCCCTTAAAAATGTTATTGGGAAATTACAATCCGAAAATCATACTAGAAGGTTAGTATTAAATGGGGTTGAACATCAAGAATTTATCTCTAAAATTGAACCTCAATACCTTTATGATTATATTAATGATAAAAATTGGATACTTTTCTTGGAATATTAGTTTAAACAATTTCAAAAGAATGAGGTTTGGACTCTTGTGAAATGACCCTATAATCATCTTCTTATTGGAATTAAGTGGGGGTTTTAAAAGAAAATTGATAATCATGGAGTTAGAATTTTTTTAACAAGGATTAAAATGTTTCTAAAGGCTATAATAAATAAGGTATTGATTATGGTAAAACCTTTTCACCCATTTATATAATATAATATTTTAGAATCTTTTTGTAACTTTCTAGTTATTTTAATTTTAAACATTTTCAAATGGAAGTCCAAAGTAATTTTCTTGATGGTTTTATTCCTGAAAGTGTTTTTATGGATCAACCACATGGTTTTGAAAGTCTTAAATTTCCAAATCAGTTTTTCAATCTAACCAAATATCTTTATGGTTTAAAATAATCCCATAGGTCTTGGCATGGGAGTTTGACTAAATTTATATTATCAAATGATTTCAAAAAGGGAAAAGCTGATTCCCCTATTTTCTATTTTTTTCAAATGATTTATTAATTTTTTAAATTTATGCCGATGATGTTATTTTTTGATGAACTAAAGAAACTATTTTTAATTAATTCTTCATTTTAATGAATAAATAATTTGAAATGGATTTTATAGGATAACTGAAATTCTTCCTTGGTTTTCAAATTCCCCAAAATTATGATGGAACATTTTTAAACAAAAGTAAATATAATAATGAATGTATAAATAAGTTTTTCATGGATCATGATAAGGAAATTAAAACATCCATGACTATAAATTGTAATCTAGTGTTGGATAAAGCTGATCAATCAGTTGACAATAATATTTATCAAAGTATGATTGGAATTATACTTTACCTTACTATAAACTGGTCAGAAGTCGTGTTTAGTGTATAACTTTGTTCTTTTTTTCAGTAAAATAAAAATAAATCTCATTTAAAATACCTTAAAATAATTTTTATTTATTTTAAAGGTTATAAAATACTTGGTTTATTTTATCTGAAGGAATCCAATTTTGAATGTACTTTATTTTTAGATACTAATTTTAGAGGATGCCAACTAGATATGAGAACTTTTCATATAATAAGAAAATTCATTACCTCCTTGATTAATAAGAAGAAAAACTACATTTCTCTTTTTACAGCTGAAGCAAAATACATAGACATTGGGATTTATTACGATCAAATCACATGGATGAAACATACTCTCTTAGAATTTAGGTTAACATATTCTCATGTCCTTATTAAGTGAAACAACAATATTAAGTATGAAAACACTAGTGTGATTAGTATATATAAAAACCCTATCCAAAAATTTGACACTAAGAACATTGATCCAAGGAAAAATTTTCATCAAGGTCACTTTCAAAAAGGTGATATTGTTCTTGAATTTATTTTCAACAACCTTCAACTTGTTGATATCTTCACTAAACACCTTCCTCTTGATTGTTTTGAATTTATTAATGGTGAGTTGGGAATGATTATATTTTGATACTTATATATTAATCTTGGAAAGATTTATATTTTTTCAATTTAAAATATATTTTAAAAATAAAATATTTTCTTTCTTTTTATAAAAAAGTGTTTTCAAACTTTTAATAATTTTGTTAAAGTTAAGCGAGTGCGATACTCTAAAAAAATATTCTTGTATCGATATAAAAAAGTGGATGTTTTTATTATGTAGATTCTACTAAGGATTTATCTCAAAAATAGTTGATTAGGTTTTAACCCTATTTTCATCTAAGGCATGATGAATAGGCCTTACTACATAACTAGTTTGACACTTCCAGGGAATTTTCTTTTGTTTATTGACACAATATTTTCTAAACCTCAATGATGGAATGA
This sequence comes from Viscum album, assembly GCA_963277665.1. NCBI lineage: Eukaryota > Viridiplantae > Streptophyta > Magnoliopsida > Santalales > Viscaceae > Viscum > Viscum album. The sequence continues at coordinate 97,603,353 of OY728163.1, forward strand.
TTTTTAAATTATTTTAAAAACATTTATTTAATTATTTATATTTATTTAAATATTTATTTTCCCTTTATCACAGCTTATACATTATTTTATGGGAATATTGTCTTGTTAATAATGAAATGATCCTATAAGATGCACCATTTTTTTATTTTTCTAGAATTATTTTTCAATGTTTAAATTTTCTCTTAAGATATATATTTTAAATAAAAATATTTGTTTTCTCTCATATTGAGATTTAATTAAAATATCAATTTTTATGTTTTTGAAGTTTTTTCAAATTGTTCAAAAATTTGTTTTCTTATCTATCAAAAGATCGTTAATGTTGGAAAAAAATCCCTCAATGTAAAGTTGCAGTGTTTTTGGGTTGATTTTTTTATTGAAAAAGCAGGTTTCCATGGTTAGTTGTAGATATACAAAGAGATTTTTGAAAATTTATATTGAAAAATATCCAAGACAAAGTAATGGATGCTCTAGTGGAGGTAAAAAATATGCATAAATAAGGTGGCACCATTACCCAGTGTTTGCCAAATTTTTGGGGTCCAAAATTTAGAGATTGAAAAATTTTGTTTTTTGAAAAAAGAATTTGCGTGCAATATTAAAGGTGAATATTAATGTTGAATACAAGTCAATATTCAGGATCATCACATCAAATATGGAAAAATAAATTAGTGCATGAAATATTTTCAAGTGCACAAAAGAAGAGTTTGTGGGACAAAATCAGAGTTGCGTGCATCCACAAAATAGAGATAGATCTTGAGCACCAAAGGATTTCCCACACCAAATGCAATGTCAAATTGAGATCTTCAATGCTCAGTAAAGTATTACATGTGTAGATAAAGAAGTGTAAGGATCTTGTGTGTAGGGTTAGCTGGGTATAAAAATTAGCAGCTACCCCCCTCAGTTCGGTATCTCAACACTTAGAGAAATCAAGGATCTGAATTGTGTAAGAGATTCACACAAATAGAGTTTCACATAAATAGAGTTTCATGCAAAGAATTAAAGTTTCACGCAAGATTTTTTTCTGTGATAGTGTATAAATTTGGGTGTTCTACACCTAAACTCAAATGTTTCTCCCAAAGTGTTAAGTTACACACAAGACATCGAAAGTTTGCACTGAATATAGATGTTTCCCAATAATTATGTGGTAAAGGGGTATTAATTAAGTGGATGAAATTGAAAATTAATGATACAAAAAATTAGGTTTAAAATATACTAATTCAAGAGATCAAAGTGGATTATTTTGAAGGCGTATTGAGAACACTTTAGTTGAGAGATCGATGAGCTTTCAAATTGGGATTGGTTGTTAACCAGGAGGGATATTGAGTCCTATATGAACATTGTAAAGGTAGTGATCCTAGGAATAGAATTGATCTATCCCGAACCTCTTTTTTCAATGAGCCTTAGTGTATTTGGTACATCATAACATTGTCATTGAATGCTCGTTGGATGTAGCCTAGTGAGGGTGAACCAAGTAAAATTATTTTGTCTCGTGCATGATTTCATCTATGTTCATACATTACTATGGGAAAGGGAGAGAAGAACATTTTATTCAACAATGAAACAAGATTTTAATTGGTTTTTTTTAATCTATCATACCCTAATTTACCCCCCTCTCAGGGTATTTAACCTAGTTGGGCTAACAATCAATGATGATAAATGCAGTTTTTAATTTTTTTATCTTATTTTACTCTAACACCATATTGAATAATTTTTGATAATCTCAAAGGGGGATACATTTTTTGGGAGGAGTCTTATATTACGGGGATAAGTTTTATATCATGGGGAGATGTTTTATGTTATTTTTCAAAGGTTTAAGCATCTCAAGTATTTATAATCTAATGTGTACATTATTAAGAAAAATATTTTTAGGGCTTATCTTATTTTATTCAATTATTATTTAAGTGTTTGTGATCAATATAAATGGGGATATTGTTGTGATTCTCACCATATTTTATCTTAATGATCATAAACACTATTTAAAGTATTTAATGTTTTATTTTAAGTGATTTGTAGATAGACTTGATGAAAAATTGTTTGATTATAATAAAATTCTTGAAAAACCCTTTTTGAGGTCATAATAAACTTGTTAAAGTCATAGTGAAATTTTCCTAAACCTTTAAAAGGAATAGAATGAGTAAAGGAGTTCCTTGAATTTTTTTGGACATCAACATGAAGCACCAACTAGCCGGTGCAGTGCACCAACTTGTTGGAAAAATGAGGTAGTAGTTTTTGTTTTGTAGATGACCCAGTAACTAGCTTATGGAGTTTCACCAGCTAGCCAGTAGAAAAGTTAGTATCCTCCTCTAGTAGAATTTTTCCACTAACTAACCTATAGAGGAGCTTCATCTAACTGGTGGTAGCAGACAAAAGCAGTAAAATTTCAGGTTGTCCCCAAGCTACCCATTAGAGGCTACTAGGTATTCAATGGAATTAAGATAGAGCCATAAGTACTAGTATTTATAATGGTCAAAATGAATTTAAAGTAGTCTTTAACAACTTAATTAAACTTGAGGAATTTCATAAGGTTCTCAAAGGATTTAAAAGCTATAAATATGATCATTGAGTGCCTTATAAACCTAACTAGAACCTTCTCAACATTCTCCAACACCTACGTGGTTCGATCGATAAATGTCTCTCAAAGTTATCTCTTTTCTAAATTCCCTATTCTCCCTAGAGTGTTGTTCCTATTGTAATATATTATTACTCTCATGATTTTATCTTCATATCCTTCTATTTATTCATATTATTTAGAGATAATTGATACTAAGCTAAAATATGTTTTCTTCTATGAAATCTCACTCTTCCAATCCATTCTTATAATATTTGTGAATACTACCGTTAAAGTGATAGATTCAGGTTTTATTTCCATAAATATTAAAAATTTAAGGGACTATTATCTTTTATGTTTCTAAACACGTCCATTAAAAATCTCACATCAATTTTAATTTTGGTTTCTTGCTATAACAAAAAATAAAGTGAGTTTTTATAACTTGGATATTGTTAAAGCTAAGACTAATATATTAAATCCTTGAGAAATTGAGGTGGTAGATGCAGGGTATCTTTTAGATCTATTATCAAACTTCCTTACCAAATATTACACCTTATTTAATTTATACATTTTTTTTATTTATCAATTTCTTTCATTCAATTAATAAATTAATTTAATCCATCAATAACACTTAAAAATTTATTTATAAAATCCCACTTTGTTTTATTCTTCTAATTTTTATAAAATTATATAATTATATCATTGTGATTTTTTACTTTTATTTTTTTTCACTTAAAAAGGTTTTAATATTTAAACAATAGTTTTTTAGTCTTTATGAATTTAGTCTTTTACACCTTTTTAAAAGAAAATTCACACCCCTCTTTCCATTTTACCCTACTCCAACCTACAATGTCAAGGGATATTATGACCTCCGAGTTATGGGAATTTACCTAAGATATGAAATAAATATTGAGAAGCCATTATAGGGTGTCCCATCAATAGTGTTACTTAGAGGACCCTAGAGGGTACCCAAGTGTGATGTTGATCTAAATAAGGGTAGTTTTGGTAGGCAGATGAATCGATTTTGGGTGTCACATTAGAGACCAAATTGATAATGTGAGACCCTTGATGTCATAGTAACTATGATGTGAGATATTACTATAGGGAAGCACTTACCTCGATATGTTAAGTGGATTGACCAATAGGTTACCTTGTATTTAACCATTTGGTCTAAATGGAATGCCATGGTTGGTCACCCAGGATTTGACTGTTGAGCCTGATATATTTTGATATGATCCTTAGAAGATATCATGACCTTGATGACTATATAGAATGATACTATGGAAAGAGAATACCCCTATAATTATTATATTCCTGGTAAATTATCCTTGGATTTGTGTGTTGAGTTAGATATTATTGGATGTGTAGTACTCGATCATAGTATCAGACTATTAATATTGATACTATATTAATGACTTGGGAAACCTCTATTGATTCAACCTTTAGGTCTATATGTACTACCCATGATGATGGGATTTTAACTTTAGGTCTATATGTTTCCTAGGGTCATCCCCCTAGTAATTATATGTATGACTAAGTCTACTATTTGATCGTATAAGGTTATACCCCAATGAATCAGTTGTATACTTGGTATAATTTGGATTTCCTAGGGTAATCACCCTAGGAATTAGTGATTAAACCAATTTCCATATGGTTTTTGGGCCTGATACTAGTTGGTATAGTTATTTTATGTGATAATAGAAACTAAAAAACTTGAAAAAGTAAATATAGTCAATCCTGAGTTTCATGTTGAAACCTGTGGATTGATGATGGTTATTTTTTTTACACTTATGAATTGTATTTATTTATTCAAATAAGAATTTCACTTGTGGATAAATTTCATCTATTGGTTATATAAAGGATCAGATTGATGGTTTCCTACTAATTTTTACTCATACCATACTTGGGTGACCATGGAACTTGGGTACCATAGTATACTTCACTGATCACATGGTTTGTTTGGGAAGAGGTTTGGAGTAGCACGACCGAGTAGGATAACTCAGAAAGGATTGGATATTTGGATGAGGTGAAATTCAAGGATGGATAGAGAGCCTCAATGTATTTTTATTCTTTTATTTACCTTTTATATGTGATCATCTATGTGAGAGATCCATTGTATATGATGGAATGACTATGATTCTATATGATTTTATGCTTTTGTATTCATTTTTTTATTGATAATTATTATTTATTTCTTCCATCTAATTTAATTTATTATTATATATATTGTTTTGTTATTTTTCCATTGTTTCACATTCTGATATTATGGTATAATATCTCTATGGAAATAACCTTGACCCTCATTGCTAGTCAGTACCCTCTAGAATATGGGGAAGTAGGCCTGAGGTCATATGACGATCTCTAGTTCAAGCACTGATTGAGTGGCCCAACTGTGGGATATCAAAAAGTGGTATAAATGTATCCTTTTTTTACTATTTAAGATATGGTAGATAGGGATAAGGGAAATGTTAGATCTTATGACAGATGTCGAATTAGTGCGTCATGAACACTTTTCCCAATGGGAAGTCCAAGTTACCATGGATTTTGGATTATTAGTTTTTTATGGTAAAGTTGTATGATTTCACCTAGTGTGACACCCTTTATTTTTGGATTTATAATTTATTGGTTTCGGATCTTGTCCTGTCGGCGTGAAGCACATGAACATGCATCATATTTGGAATAGGAATCACATGACTTATGCATGCTCACCTATTATTGATATCATCTATGATATATGGTTCAACTGTTTAAAATTTCAATAAAAAATTATATGATTTTATCTCATATAACCTATTGGTGGTATTCTAATCAATGGGACCATGATATATTTTTTCCTCCTGATAGAACATGTGAATATTATGAGGGGATGCTCCTTGATGATGACTATGAATTCCCCTTGACTATGAATTGCCCCCATCATAGTGACACTTAGTGGATTGATATAGGCATTTGATGCCATGATTTTAGTTTTCGAAAGAAAAAAGGGGTCTTGGTTACTTAAATCATTAAAAAAACTTATACGATGTTTTACCATATAACTTATTGGTATCATTCTACTTAACCGAGCCATTTGACTATGGTGTATTCAGAACAAATAATCATGATATGATGTCCTTAAATATATATATATATATATATATATATATATATATATATATATGTGTGTGTGTGTGAAAGATATCATGGTATTTATGTGAGTAGACTATAGAATAGGCCAACATTCCTTGATTTTAAAGACAAGTGTCAAGGGTGATTCTAGATTAATAAAACTAAAATGTAAGGGGAATGATAAATAATTTAGGTATGAGATCCTAGGTATGATGGTGTGAAACTCATAGTATTATGAGTCAAGATATGTGACTAGGTGGTACAGGAGTGTACACCCATTGGTTTTAGATGATATCAAGATAGTACACGCTGGTTACACATGATGCTATTGAGTTATGGGTGCATGAGTGGTTGTCTGCATGATGTGGACTAATGGGTTTGAAAAAATTATTGTGGTCTTGGTTTCCTATAGTTTCGGGGGAAAATGTCCCTATGTGGTGATGCTAACATCATGGATGATGTGGAGTCAGGAGTTGACAATATGGATGAGTTTGTCTCAGGAGGATCAACAAATGTGCAAGGATGGAACATATTGAGGTTGTTCTTGAGGATCCGTATAAAGGAAGACATACGGTGGGGGAGTGAACTATTGTCCATAGTAGGGTGAAACCCTTAATTTGTGTTGAAATTTTATGGATTTCAAGGATAAAATTTCTAATTATTCAAAAACATTTAAGGTTTTATGTTTCATATTGTCACTTGGGCATGAGTGGAGCATCCACATCTAGGCATTACATGGAATAATGGACATATCATGGGTCATGGAGTTATAACCCCATCCATCCACTCATGAACCTGAAACACTTTATGGGCCATGATACACTTCCAAAAACATCTCCTCAAGATATTTAAACTCTCAGAATGTAATTAATGGAAAATTTAGTTGTCTTGGCTAGGTTTAAGTGATGATTTACACCATATCATGAAAGAAATCATCTGATTTTATGGGGATTTTTCTTTGTGTGGATAGAGGATTTCCTAGAAGGTTGATCACACACTATTTTATTCCATTTTGATAAAGGTACATCACCTGATGGATTTTTCCTATGTTTTTATCCTAAATTAAATTAAATTAGTTATTGAATAGGTTTTTGTTTATAAGGATTTTTCCAAGATTGTTTTAGGAGGACACTACCGACTTTCTGCGAGTGGTTGGTCATAGTTTCATTGGGATGATGTCTCTAAATGATTTATTTGTAGATTATTCATGATTTCTTTAAATTATAAAATTAATTATAATTGTTTAATTAATTATAATTTTTGAGTTCAAGTATAAAAATGGTTATGTTTGGAAATTTTCATAACAATCATTCCCTGTGCACCATAAATATAGATGGATACATAAACATCATTTGAACTTAGAGACTTTGGAAAAATGGAAAAATACTTTGTGTGTATGCCTGAAGGCTAACGTAATCATGAATCCATATAAGCATGTGGTCTCAAAAGTATCATTTTATTATATGGATGACCAGTATATAAGTGTGACAACCCAGAAACGCATTACTAGATCCAGTATGAATAAAACATAATTTATATACTCGATTTGATACCAACTATTGAATCCCAGACATAATTTTCCCATAATTACATGACTTAAAGAAAATATTTCATTACATACACTCCCAAGATATTTTAGGTTTATATATTTAGATAATTTTTAAAAAACATAAACTAGTAAAGCCAATGTCTTTCTCCACTCAATGAATTTTTTTCCATGATAATAAACTATATAATCTATAAAAAGTATTCAACATATCCCTCAAAATCTGCACATAAGATATCCTATTATTCATATCATGTGTAATGCCTTTATTCATAAACTGGGGAAATGAAAACATAAGAAGGGGTGAGCTTAAATGAGGAGTAAGGGAAAATAAACAACTAATGGATTCATGGAATAAACATGACATAAATATTATGGAATGAGTAATTAATCATCATAATGCCATAATCAAATAAAATTGATAGAATAATATATCCAGGGATAACAATAAAAATAAATAGACCACATGGATAAAAATAACCAAATTCACGGTGATGTAATTAATAATGTTGGAAATCTTGATATTAGAACCAAGGCCATAGAAAAGACATCATAATTTCCATCAAGTCCATATCCAACACATCATTCTTATTGTCAAGATTTATGTTAAGGTATCTTGTTGAATTGGGTAGACATACACCAAATACCCAAATATGTTTTTCTCATGAGTTATACCAATAAAATCAAGGGGATATATAATGATGGGGTCTACTTGTCACTTTTTTAAGTCTAATTCATTTATCACATAAGATAATGAGTAAAAAATACACTATCAACTTTTTCAATGATCATCCACATTGAAATAATAATTTATGAAAGGCCAATACTTTTCCCCATGTTAGTAAAAGGGATAACATGATCATAACCCATATGGAGAAATAAGGTGGATGGTCAAAAAATATATAATATACTTTCTAATAATAATTTTTATTAGAGTAGGAACATACAAAATTCCAATACTATTACCCATGTCAATAGAAAAACATTATTTATAGATGAACATCATACAATATTAATTATGTAAAATATAATGTTCACATTATATAGAGAAATGGGTAAATAGATAAGTTAATAATATAATAACATGACCATAATACATCCATAGAAATAATTCAGATATTTTCAAAATTACATATCCCTAACATAACAAAGGAAACCTGAAAGGATGTTGACATATATGAATAACATCCTTGCAAAATAATGATCTGAACTGTATCACACAAGAAAGGATTAAGAATTGAATTGTTTGATACAGTAAATTCAAAACCCAAAAATATAAATATATATTAGAATATAAATCATGAAATATTAACTCTATAAGGTAAAATCCATCTAAATATGATAAAAAAATGGAAGCGAAAATATAAAATAGTTTAAAAACTTTTTTAACATTGGCATAAGAGACATAGTTAGGGGCCACTTTAGAAAGTAATTTTAAAAAGGGTTAAGTGTAAAAAATTGAAAAAATTAATTTTAAAAATAATATTAAATAATTGGTCCTCGAAAATGACATAATTATTTCACAAAAGAAATGTGGTGTGGAAGACAGAACACATGGTTTTTAAAGGGAAAACCTTTTAAACCATATTAGTATACCATCATTTTTAAACCCATGATATAAAAATATTAGTAAAACCTTATTTATATTAAAAATTTATTTTAAAAAAAAGATTATAAAATAACATATAATAAAATATTAGGTTGAAATAAACCAATAACAAAATAAAAAATTCTATGAAAAAACTTTACAACTCAAAGAAGGAGATTTGAGTTACCAATAACCATTAACAGAAACATATACCAAGAAGTGAGAAATATTTGTCAAAGGGTTTATGTGGTAGTAATGTATATCCCTATAAAAAAGAGATAATACCAAAAAGATCAATAAAAGGGTATAATGTACCCAACTTATATGAAATAAGTTTTAGAGAACGATCTGAACTCACTGAATGAAAGTTGAGTTTCCAAAATTCCTTACTACTAGAGGAATAAATGAATCAATATCCACTTTAATACAGAAACCTGATTTGGATATTAAATCTAATGAAATAAATAGAGTAAGATAAAAATATAACCATGGGATGAAGAAAAATATATAAAGAAAACATGGTTCACAAAATGTATTATGTCTCAAAGAATCAAAATTATGACCAAGAAAAACTTAACAACATTAGAGACTTTCAAATCAAAACCCCATGGAGGATATGATTTAAAATTAAACATAAAATATCATGAATAATGATGGGATCAGGAAATAAAATATTAAATGGGTATTAGTTGCACCATTCCAAGGAAAACATGGTCTAAAATAGAAAACATATCTGAAGTGGTAAAAATTGAGACAAGAAACCCTTATGACTTGAGTAATATTTTAATTAAAAAAACTTAAAGGAGAGGTATTTTAATTGAACTTAAAAGATAAAAATTAATGTATAATTTATGATACTATATATCAAATAGGTATTATGTGCACCTTAGATATAAAATTAGGTGCATAATACAAAACATGTCTCAAAGGAAAAAATTTGAGACTAAAAAACCCTTACACTACTCGGGATTTGTTTTGAACATATTACTAAATTATTGAATAATAAATTTAAGATTATTAGATAAATTATTATTAACCTTATTATTATATATTTAATTTAATACAAACAATTTATTATCATATGCTATTATTTTATTATATATATATTTTTCTTATGTTGGTATGAAAATTAAATCGACATCGGCTTATTTTGGTAATTTTAGCGACCAAAGATGATATCTTAATAATAATTTAAATACTTAATATAACCTTTATATTAAAAAAACAAATATTTTATTACTTATTAACTTTTTATAATATTATCATTTAGGTTACCATAGTCATCCATGATAGAGTTTTATAACTTTATTCAAGTTGGTGGTCAAACTGACCCAAACATGAAAATGTTATATCTATTTGGGTGAGTATGGTTAAGGAAGTGTATAATATAATTATAAAAAAATAAAAATGATATTATTTAGATTATTTTAATTTGGTGAATCATATTTTAAGTGGTTTATATAAATAAATAAAATTAATATGGAAAACAAAAAATGTTACTTCATGGAGGGGGTAGTCCACACAACCCACATTTAGATTTCTTTTATTTTTATAAGTGAATTGAAATGAATAAATAAAGGCTGATACATGCATAAATTTTCTGAAAAACTCATGTGTAGTCATTTGATTGATGGAAATTTGATTAAGGGGCTAGGTGACTGTGCCTAGTGGGATTATTTTATGAAAGATGTACCCTATATTTAAGTAGAGCATTAGGTTCTTTCACTTATGAGTAATTATTCCATGGATAAAGATACAACATACGGTGATGGAGCTCTCGGCGGTGTTTTCGAGACCGTTAGGGTTCTCCTTCCTCAAATCTCTTCGGTGTGATGAAAATTTCTAGCTCTCGATTAATATGGCAGGCTTCGTTGCGCACTGGGAATGGGAGCTCTCCTTTGCAAAAAATGGGAAATTGGCGAAGAAGGAAGATCCTGTACCAATCAAAAAAATAAAACCAATCTCCTTCCATGAAGCACTTAAAGGCTCAGATATATGCATGGACACGTCGAAGAAACCCTCTTCTTCCAAGAATTTGGATGATGGCCAATTCGTGGTGGAAGCAGATCCAGAGGCGTTGTAGCAACGAACAGATCTTTGTAAGTTCTTGGTAATGGGTCGTATTTCCTATCTGAAAGGTGACAAACCATGGTCGGCCATGGAGATCAAACTGAGAATTGCGCACATTTGGGGATTCAGTGATTGGAAGCTCGTCCTCATCGGACGCGGCTACTTTCATATTCTTTTAGGCTCGTAGGAAGCATACGATCGTGCCTGGAAGCTCGGTAATGTTCAACTGAAGCAAGGAATCCTCCGACTTTATATTTTGGATTTCTCTTTCAATCTAAACACCCACATAAATACAATGGTGAAAATCTGGGTAAGGATTCATGGGTTGATCTTTTTCTTCTGGCATCCTAAAATTTTGAGTGATATTGCCTCCTGTATCAGAACCCTAATGAAAATAGACCCTCGAACTCTAAATGAGGATCTGGGGATGTACGCGAGGGTGATGGTGGAAGTCAACATAGAGCATAAGCCTCCTGAAGCCATGACTTTTAGCGCAAATGACTACAAAATGGATGTTCACTTTGAGTATGAACGACGCCCTCCATTCTGCGAACTGTGTAAAAATTTTGGGCATTCCTTTCTGAATTTCCATGTGATAAAGAATCAAGCGCGGAGTCAGGAGGACCAAACGATGGATGATGAATGGACGCAAGTCCGTAAGAAGAAGAAGGGTCCTGCAATTGATTTTGGAAAGAATGGCCCCCCTATGAAAAAAGTTGACATATGGGTAAAGAAATCACCACAGCTCGGTGAATCCTCTGGTGCTAAATGGTCGGACTTGGTGGAGGAGGAGGAGTCTGATAATGTCGATGTAAATATTATAGAGGAGATCGAGTAGAGCAATCATACTTCTTTGGGTGTTAATCTGCAGACAGAGTCTTGTAAGGAAGCCCCTGAAGGCCCTGCCTCATGTCAGACACCCTCGGGGGATGGCCTGCAGGCAGTGTCTAATTTGGATGCGCTAGGTGACACAGGTACACAAAACATGAACATTGCTGCAGGTACATCTCCAATACCTTCTTATTGTGTGAATAAGGACCACACAATTGTAGGGAATTCACAATACACCACTATTGATGGTGACCAATCTAATGGACCTCTTTCCCAAACTGATCAATCCGCTATCATTTCTAAATCCAAGTTGATAGAAGCAAATGACCAGATAGTGGAAGTGGACTCTTTGGTCACTATGACTGTCTCTTCAAACACCTCTGATGTTTCTAAACCTGATTTGATTCCAAAACATTGATCAATGATCCCATGTGATCCTGTAATCCCTAAAAAAATCAGTATGCTGATAATAAAAGTACTTCTAATGTCTCTTCTCCCCCTTCTAAGAATAAACAGGGGAATAAATCCAGCCCAGCTTCCTCTCATGGACCCAGAAGGTCAAAAAGGAACAAGGACTCAGGTGGTGCAAAAAAAGGGAGTCCTGACTCCAAACGCAGGTTTAAATGAATTGTTTATTTTGGAATTGTCAGGGTATAGCAAACTCTGACACTTTTATAGTGCTTAAGAGATTTCTTTTGACTCACAAACCTAAATTATTTGCTATTGCTGATCCAAAAATTAATTTTTCTCCGAACTACTTGAATTTAGGCTCATTTGGATATAATTTTCTTGGTGCTTGCAAGGATGGAACTGCTATTGAAACACTTTGGATTTTTTACCATTCATCTTTGCAATCTATTAATATTGTTAAATTTTCTGATCAAATCTTAACTTGTGATTTTTCCTCTGTTGGTGTACATACTTTTTTCACTTTGATATATGCTAAGAATAGGTATCAAGAGTGAAGAACCCTTTAGAATGACCTTCTATCCCTCTCTAGATTCATTCAAGAACCCTGGCTTTTGGTTGGAGACTTTAATGCCATTCTGCTTCCAAGTGAAAAGATTGGACCATCACACTCTTATATCTCCTCCCGAGAATTCAAAGCTTCTATTGAGGATTGTGATCTTATAGAAATTAACCTCACTGGGGATAAGTATACTTATTATAGAAAGTACCTCAATAGGGTAGTGGCTAGAAAAATTGACAGGTCCTTCACCAATTGTGCTACCCTTGATAAATGGGTTTCCATCTCTAGTATTACTTTACCTAAGATCAACTCTGAACATTATCCCATTCTTGTTAGTTTTTTGTCCAAGGGTTCCAAATATTCTATCCCTTTTAAATTTAACAATGCTTGGGTTGTGGATCCAGATTGCTTCAATAAGATAAAAGATTTTTGGGTTGTCATGCAATATCAAAATGATTCTTTTTCTTGCATTACTAAATTAAATCTCCTAAATCAATGCCTTAAGGTATGGTGTAACTCTAAAACAAAACAACTTGACAAGGACATATCCACCTTGGAGAATTACCTTATTCGCATTCAAAGCTCCAACACCAGCTCTGATTTTTCTATTGATCCTCAATCTGAAATTAGTACGTCTTTGAATCTCAACTCCCTACTAAAGATAAAAGATAATTTGAGAAAGAAAATCTTCAAAACCAAATGGCTTTTATATGGTGACAAGAATACTAAGTTCTAAAATTCTCTCCAATGGTTCAAGAAATCCTATAGGCCCCTTTCCTTTCTCAGAGTTGAAGACACTCTTCTTGACCCTGAGGATGCCATTTCTAATAGTGTTGTAAATTACTTCCATAACATGTTCAATGGTCCATAGGTTTGCAAAGATCTTCTCCCTGACATCATTCCTAATATGGTCACTGTTGAGGACAATGACCATCTTTTAAGAATCCCCCTGGATCATGAAATCAAGGACACTGTTTTCAGCCTCAACCCTGACAGTGCTCTGGGACCTGATGGTTTCAACAATGGTTTTTTCCAACAATACTGGGAAATAATTCATGTGGATGTGTGTAAACTGGACAAATCCTTTTTATCCACTGGTTTCCTTCCACATGGGATAAATGCTTAATTTCTTACTTTTATTCCTAAGGTGGAAAATGCTGCGGAAGTTCATCTTTTCCAGCCTATTTCCCTCCTCAACACCATCTTTAAAATTATTACTAAACTCCTTGCCAACATATTGGCCCCCATTTGTAACAGAATTGTTTCTTGGCATCAATTTGGCTTCATCAAAGGTAGATCTTTTCAATATTGTATATGCCTCGCCTCAGAATGTACAAATATGCTGAATAAATTCACCAGAGGAGGCAGTTTTGCCATCAAACTTGACATTAGGAAGTCATTTGACACCATGTATTGGAGTTTTATTTTAATGGTTTTGAAAATATTCGGGTTTAATGACTCTTTTACCACTATGATTTGCTCCTTATTCAATTTGGCTTCTATATCTGTGCTGGTTAATGGGACTCCTAAAGGATTCTTTACATGCACCAAGGGGGTTTGGTAAGGTGACCCTCTTTATGCCATCCTTTTTTCTATTGTTGAGGATTACTTAAGTGGACTTCTCATGAGCCTTGTGAATGAAAACAAGATTAACCCCATCCAGGCTTCTAGAAACTTAAATGTCCCTACCCACATTTTATATGCTGATGACATTTTTTTAAAGGGTGATAAAAGGAACATCCCAAACCTCACAAGTGCCCTGGCTCATTATGAAGATTTCTCGAGCCAAGAGATAATTTGGAGCAAATAATTTGTTTTCTTTGGAAAAAGTTTTTCCCCCAACAGAAAAAGATTTATTATTAATTATCTAGGCATTAAAGAAGGCTCCTTCCCCTTTACTTATCTTGGGGTTCCTATATTTTGGGGAAGACCTAAATCCAGCTACTTTCACAGTATCGTTGATCAAATTACCCATCAACTCTCTTCCTAGAAGGGTAAATAACTTTCCTTGGATGGCAGAATTTTTCTTGTCAAATCTACCATTATATCCAAACTGGTTTACTCGATGATGGTCTACACTTGGCCTGCTTGTCTTCTTATGAAAATCAACGTTTACATAAAAAAATTTGTTTGGACTGGTAGTACAATTGAAAGAAAACTTGTGACCATACCTTGGGCCACTTGTTGTAAAACTCTGGATAAGGGTGGTCTTGGCATCAAAAACCTTAAGGGTTTCAATGAATCTCTTCAAGCCAGGATGACTTGGAATCTGATTCACATCAATTCTAATTCCACTGCCTTTCTCAAGTCTAGATTCATCACCAAGCTTAAAAAGGGTAATCTGAGTTACATCACTTATTTTATCTGGCCATCCATTAAACAATATTTCTTTAATATCATGAACAACTCTAGATGGACGGTTAGTGCTAATTCCACTATGAATTTCTGGCTAGATAATTGGACCAGTGTCCCCTTAATCTCAATGCTCACGTCCACCACTCCTCCTGGCAATACCAATTCCTCTATTAGGGACATTCCTAACTCCCAAGACATCACCCTTCCTGATGACATTGGTCTTATTATTGACAATTATATTTTCTCCAACACTGATGATTTCTTTATTTGGGAACCTTCTTTTAATGGTGTTCTTGATTCCAAAAGTTTTTACAAAAACAATTTTAGCAATTCTGATTCTAGTTTGTCCGGGTTGAAAACTTTTAACAAACCTTGGATCAAACCCTCAAGATTTACTCTTATCTGGCGTATTTCCCATAATAGGTTTCCCACTGATATGTGCCTGCAATCCTTTGGGATTACTCTTTGCTCTAGATGTCTTATGTGTAATAAACACTGAGAGGATGTTAATCATTTATTTTTGTCTTGTGCTACAACTACACCTCTTTGGAATTACACTTTTGACATTTTTGGTTGCAGATGGTCACTTCTTGACTCCATCATCTCCCAATTACAATGTTGTGTTAATGGGGCTTGCTCCATGCAAATCAAGAATCTTTTTCTGACTGCAGTGGCGGAACTCCTGCATGTGATCTGGTATGACAGAAACAATTTATTTCACAACAATTGTTCATTCAATCTCACTGCAGGTAAAACGCATATTCTCATGGCCATCAAGGATGTTGCCTCTCTTCAGAAAGATCATTGTGACAATTATATTGGTGACTTTATGACCCTTCGTCGTCTTGGGATTGAGGGATCTTATAGACAGCCTCAGTGCACTTTTGAAGTTTTCTAGCAAGCCCCGCTTCCAAGATGGATCAAAGTGAATGTCGACGGCGCCTCGCGAGGAAAACTGAGTCCGGAAGGTTGTGGTTCCATTTTTAGAGACCATCTTGGCAGGTTCCATGGCTACTTCTTTTGTGGTTGTGGTATAACCTCGGCTCTAGAAGTAGAAATGCTAGGTGTGATTCATGCAGTGGACTTTTCCAAAAAAAAGGGGTGGAAGAAGCTATGGATTGAAAGTGACTCAACCAATGTGGTACAATCTATTTGGAAGGGGGTAGTGCATCTTGCTTGGCTGCTCACTCCTCTTTGGATGCAATGCCTTGTTTCGCTCTTAGACCTCAGCTACATTGCCACACATGCTTACCGTGAAGTGAACATGGTTGCTGACAATCTTGCCAATAAGGGAGTCAACCAAGAGATTCCATGGCTTGATGATTTTCCTGGTGATTTACTCCCTCTTTATGATAAGGATTGTAATAAGATCCCATCTTTCAAACTTTTGTAGCCTCCCTTCTTTTTATAAAATAAATTATGCCTTGGTTTTTGATTGAGGCACCACCTTCAAAAAAAAGTAGAGCATTAGGTTTGACAACCTAATTTCATTGATGAACCATAAGTTTGAATCAAAAATTAAGTTAGAATACCTAAAATTTGGAAGGTGAAACCTACATTGGTGAAAATGATCCCTACATTTGGAAGATAAATCCTATGCTATTTAAAGCCTGATGTTATTACTATGGTGTGCCTAACCCTACTTGAGCGATGAATAGGGGCTTGTCTAGGAGAGATTTCAGCATATATTTCCTCTATAAATAAATATAGGAACTATAAAGGATCTTGAATAGAATGAATTATTAGGATTAAATACCCTCACATTATATGTGATTCTATTGTGACAGTTAAAGGGAAAATTTTCATCATTTGACCATGATTGAAACAAAGATGAAGAACCAACCAAATATTTTCACCTTGGAAATTAGGCTATGAGTTGGTGATTGATGGATATTTTAATTCTTGAAATTTATTTTATGATAAAAATGTAGGGGATCATAGAACATAGGGGCATAGGGAGGTAAAGGAAAATAGACACACAAGAAAAGGACAGTGAAAACAGATCATATATAGGAGAACCAAAAAATATTATAGAAGAATAAAAGAGTATCTATTATCAATCATATGGATGATGCTATATATTGGAGTTTTCTTATTCACTTCAATCATGTATGACTATATTTGTTGCATCTATAACTATTTTATTCGAATGGTGATGTATTTCTATGTTTTCAATTATTTTATTTCACAATTATATTTTTCTCCAGGTTATTGAACATTTAAATGAAATTATTGATTAATATTTTATTATTTTATTATTTATTTAATTATTTTATTCCATTATAAGTATGAAAAATTACCAATTGGAGTGTTTTTATATCATAATGTGGCTTATAAATTCAAGCTAATTAGGATCTTGAAGTCGATCCTCTTTGTTTAAATTTATTAATCATCGATCAAGGATTGTGAGTACAGAGGGAGTTGACTGTGTCATTGTACTTGGTGACCATTGAGTATATTTATTGACTTTTACTAAAAGAAGATTTTTAGATGATACATTGGCTACTGAACACAATATAATAAAATTAATTAAAATCACAATTAGATATTTCAATCTATGTGTTTAGGGATTTAAAATTATGAATTTAATTTAAAATAATTAAGAGAGACTGATCCATGAGAATTTCTAGTTTAGGTCATTGATACTCTATTATGTTAGATTCACTTTTAGTTTATTTACTAATATTTTATTATTAATTAATTTATAAAATTAGTTTAGTGTTATTGTATTAACAAAACACCCCATATAAATATAAAAGTAATAATATCATTAAAATCATGACATACAAACTCCTAAAATGAATCCTCAAAGGAGATAACCATGAGTGTTGCATTATTTTAGTATTTAAGAGATTAAAATTTGAATTTAGGTTAAAATGGGTAAAAACTTCATATCTTCAATTGTATTCATTTATGAGGAGGCTTCTAAGGATTTTAAGAAACAAAAGTAAAAATATTTACGATCTTCTTACAAAAAAATTGTTAAAAAAACAATCAAATTTATTATTTTATGTTAGGTAATAACCTTGAAAATCCATAAATAGAAAATTATTACAATCCAAGTTCCAGAATAGTAGAAAAATAATTTTTTTTTTGAATTTGAAAATCTATAAAAAGATGAAATATCAAAAAAATAATCACTATTTTTTTATAAAAACAGAACTCATTCCAAAATTAGAAAAAATAATTGAATAAAGAACAATAAGTATCTTATTGCTCCTAATTTTGAGAACCAATTTTTTTTAGGCTGTCCTGATATATCCCCAAGTTTTAAAATTCAATCACCACTTATTGAAATTTCATGGTTCACGGAGTGAGGATCCCCATAAGCACTTAAAATAATTGGTGTGAATCACCATGAAACCACAAGGGGTTATTGAGTAAAAATACAGACGATGGATTTTTTTTTTCTCTTAATAGGATGGATAAGGTGTGGTTATACTACTCCAAATATACCACCATAAGTAGTTGACACAAACTTAGGAATTTCTTCCTTGATTTTTTTCCCAACCTCTATGACTGCCACACTTAGAAAGGATATATGTCGGATTTTGCAGTTACAGGGGGAGACTTTGAACGAATAACGAGAGAGATTTAAAAAAAATTGTGTTATCTATCCTCACCACTAAATTTAAGATCAAATGTAAATCCAATATTTTTATGAGGTTTTAGTCTTGATGGATATAAGTATGATAGATGTTGTTGCTAGAGGATCCTTATTGGATAATACTTCTCTTGATGCTAGAAATATCACTTCAAATATGTCCTAGAATTCACAAAAATTCCATAATAGTGGATTAATTCATATCAAACCAACAATAAAAGTATATACTTTCAATTATAAAAGTGTCCAAATTGAAATTAAGTTGAGTTATCTCACTAAACTTTACAAACTCAACCAGAACCAATTTTTACCATCTTGATGAACTGTTGCATTTTATTAGATTCTAATCATTTCAATGATCAATGTACTCATTTTCAAGAAGCACCTGAATGATATAATGGGATATTCCTTTGAAATCCTTTCTAGAATAACCCAAACAGTCAATTTCCCAACCAAAATAGTTAATCTTATCCTTTTCAACCAAACCAGAATTTTAACCAAGGCTATAATTACTAAACAAATAGGTTTAGGCAACATGAAAAGCCCAATATGTATTTATAACCCTAAAATTTTAATCAATATCCTAGGTATAATGAGGTTTAATTTAGTAACCAAGTTGGGGGGAATTTAAAAACTTTTTAGAATTAAGTTAAAAAACAAAATAATCAGAGAAATGATTCAAATATTGAAGAAATAGTTAATAAAAAATTACAAATTTTTCTATAATAGCAAGTAATATAGCATAATATGGTAACTTAAATGGGTCAAATGAAAACCAAAATTAATGGTTTGAAAAACCAAATAAGTGGTAGTTTTCTATCAAAAGATGATTTTAAGCTGAGAGGAAGAGAGAATGTTAGTGAAATAACTTAGAGAAGTGAAACTAAAATTCAGAACCTATAACCTAAAATCAATGAACACAAACCTATAAAGAACAATACAACTTTTTAAACAAATGAAAACCACAAGAAGAATTTACAAAACCACATACTAAAACAGTTTTTGAACCTGCTGAATCTGTATATAAACCTTCTATCTATACACATATGTAATAAGAAAAAAAATTAAGAAATCTAATTTGAAATAACTTATATAGATTTTTTTAAATTTAATATTTTCTTTAAAAAGTAATAATAAATTGGAAGATGGCCTGAAAATGTATAAATATACACTACCTTACCCTATGGGAAGTTCTCCTAACAAAAAAATATTAAAATTGAAATGAAAAAAGAAGTTCTAGAAAGTTTTAGGAAAGTTTAGGTTAACATACCTTTATTAGATGTGATGAAATAAATCCCTATGTATGATAAATTTATTAAAAAATGTGCACCCACAAAATAAAGTTCAAGGGAGTTGAGAAAGTTAATTTGGTATGGAATGTTTCTTTTATGATCCAACACTCTCTCCCTATTAAATGCAAGGATCTATGTATGTTTACTATTCATTATGTTATTGGAAACCGTCAATTTGAGCATGAAATGTAAGATTTAAGATCCTCTATAAATGTTATAACATATTATATATTTTCAAACATCTGGTTCGAATATCTTAGGAAGTCTGGAATTGTAATTCAACAAGCTAATAGACGTTTAACTAGGCCAGTTAAAGCCATTAAATATGTTTTGTTAAGGGGATGTTTTTCCTTACTGATTTTTATTTGTTGGATATAGATTCTAGAGTATTTATAATAAATTCACCCTTTATATTAGGAAGGCCATTTTTGGAAACTTCTAAGGAAATTATTAATGCTCATAAAGGGACTGTTTCTTTAGCATTTGGAGGTAATATGGTTAATTTTTATATCTTTGAATCAATAAAACACCCTCTGAAAGATCATTTTGTAGAATAAGTTAATATTATTGATTGGTTTTTATATATTTGTTTCTAGATTTTATTAAATATAACCAACCACTAGCTTCTTTGGAAAATAAACTTTTACCAAATAATAAATATTCTAGAACTGAAAATTATGAAATTTGATGTAATTTTTTTGAAACCAAGTTTAATTGTGAAAAAACTACAAGCTGTTTTGGTAATCCAGAACATAATGATGGTGAAACTTATAAGGTTTTTATTGAAAATGATATTGAAATAAATTATTAATTTTATAATTTCTCTAAAAAATATTTAATTGTATAAGAATATGAAATTATGTGCGTAAATGATACTAAAATTATTAAAACTAAATTAAATAGATATTGCACATGATAATTCTATAGATAGTATTTATTACTCTAATAAAACATTATGTAATATTTTTTAAGAGTCACCACATGTTTTTGAACTTGAATATGAAATTTCTTTTGAGGATGAAACATATTCTCTATTTGAGAAAAATTGCTTTACTTTTTTTGAGTTTTGTGAAGCTGTTAAGATGGATAATGATGCAAAGGATGAAAGAGAAGTTAAAAACCCGTAAAACATATTTTTTCTAAAGGGAACAACTTGAAAACCCTAAAAATTAAGTCTTTATGAAAAAAAATAAAGTATTAATACTTGGGAGGAGAATAAAAATTTCTTATCCTAGTTGTAAGTGAGATGTATAGTGAATAAGGGAACTAACTTTTAGATGTCCATAGGGAGAATAATAAGGCCATAGTTTAGTCTTTAGATAATTTAACAGGAATTAGTCCTTCAGTGTGTATGCATAGGATACTTTTAGAAGATAATTCCAAACCCGTTAGATAATCCCATAAAAGATTTAATCTTACCCTTATTGAATTGGTTAAGTAAAAGATGACTACATTGTTGGTTTTGGGTATAATTTACCCTATTTTCAATATCCAATGGGCACTTCTAGTTTATATTGTTCCTAATAAGGGATGGTTCATAATTTTCAAGAATGAATCTAGAGAATTAGTTCCATCTAGGTTACCCAATAAGTGGATGGTATGCATTTATTATTGGGGGATGAACTTAGTGTCTAGAAAGGACCACTTTACCATTCCTTTTCTTGAACAAATCATTGAAAGGTTACCTGGTCAATCCCATTATTTCTTCATGGTTGGTTTTTATAGATACTTTGAAATCCACATTACCTCAAAGGATTATGATAAAAAAACTTTCACACATCCTTTTAGTAAATTTTATTATAGAAGAACTCTGTTTGGACCATATAATTCCCCTGCCACCTTCTAGAGATTCATTATTAGTATTTTCTCTAAATTTCTCAAGGAATGTATAGAGGTGTTTATAGATGATTTCAAAATGTATTTTTCATCTTTTGAGAGTCATATGAGATTTTATGGGTTGTTCTAAGAGTGTGTATTGAAAAGAAACTTGATTTGAACTATGGGAAATTCCATTTTATGGTTTAGAGTGTAATTATATTAGGTCATGAAGTTTATAGGAATAGAATATGAGTGGATAAGTCCAAGGATGAAATTATCTCTTTATATAAATATAGTGAAGGATATTATCTCTTTTCATGTCCATGATGGGTTCTATAGGAGATTCATAAAATATTTTACCCAAATATATTTTCCTTTGATAATAATTATACATAAGTATTTTACTTTTTTATTTAATAGTAGGTGTGAGGAATACTTTAATCAACTTAAATAGAATCTAATGACCCCACCAATTGTTCATCCACAAAATTGGGACTTGCATTTTGAGTTAATGATTGAGGCTTCATAATTTTATTTAGGAGATTTTCTTGGGAAGAGAGTAGAAAGGAATCCAAATTTCATGGATTATGATTCTATGACTCTATATTCTACCAAGTATAATTACACAATAATAAAGAAGAAATTATTAGCCACTATTTTTTCCCTTGATAAGTTTATGTGATATATATTAGGGTATAAAGTTGCGGTTGTCATTGAATATTAATCTATTAGATATCTCATTAAGAATTAAGAATCAAAACCAAGGATGGTTAGATAGATCTTGTTTCTCTAAGAATTTGACATAGAGATTCTAGATAGGAAATGGATTGAGAATACTGTGGCTGATCATTTGAGTAAGATACCTGCCATGTTTTGTTTAGATAAATAATCTTATAAAACTATTATAGACTTTCTCCCAAGGGATGGTTTATATTATAATACTATATATAAGAAACTATAGTATTCATACATAGTGAATTACTTTTTTGGTGATGTAACACCTCACTGGTTTTCTAATTAGTAGATTGCTATATTGATTAGTGAGTTAAAGAAATATGTTTGGGATGATCCTTACTTATGGAATTTGGGAAGTGGTCAGATTATTAGTGTCTCAAATTTATTTATTTTTCAACGTTGAGATCCTTCCATAATTTTATCTAAGGAGGTAATTTTATTCCATAGAGGGCTTCTTGAAAGGTTTTTGATTCAGGCTTATTTTGGTTGACCATTTTCAAATATTCTCATGAGTTTTATAGGGCTTGTAAAATTTTTCAATTCCAAGGAAACATTTCTCAAAGACATGAGCTACCAAAACAACCTTTTTTGTTTTGTGATATCTTTGATATTTGTAGAATGGATTTTATGGTAAATTTTCTCATTTACTTTAGATATTAATTCATATTACTAATTAAACTCTATGTCTCAGAGTGGATTGAAGCTGTACCAACCAGGCCTGGTGATAATAGAGTGGATTCTTATTTTTTAAAGAGTAATTTTTTTTTATATTTATAATTTTAAGGTTCATTATTATATAAAAAGGAAATATTTTGGTAATAAGACATTAGAATATTTTATGAAAATATACGAGGTTATTCATAAAGTGTTTTCACCCTAATATCCTAAAACAAATGGAAAGGATGAAGCTTGAAAAAGAGAGATCAATCATATCCTTGGGAAACTAATCAAACCAAACAATAAGGATTGGATATTAAGGAAAGAGGATGATTTGTTGCATATAGGATAGCCTTTAATATTTCAACAGGTATTTCACACTATAATATAGTTTTAATCAGAGCCTATCATTTTTATATTGAGTTAGAGCATAAAGAGTTTTTGGTTGTGAAGTCTTTCAAGTTTAATTTTTCTGAAGCTAAGATAGAGGGGAAGTTCTGTTTTCAAAAGTTAGAAGAAATCATGATTAATGACTCTGATAATTTAAGTATTTTTAAAGAGAAAATAATGTATATTCATGAAAAGTTGATTTTGAACAAATAATTTCAAATTGGAGATAAAGTACTGCTATAAAATTCTATGCTTAAGCTATTCCCAAGTAAATATTATTCCAAATGGGATGAAACTTTTATCGTAGATTATGTTTTCCCTTTTAGTTCTTTCTAGATTAAATATTCTAGGTAGTATATTCCATTTAATGTAAATGGACAAGGGATCAGACTATTAATAGAATAATAGTAACCTTTTGGGGAGGAGTTCATTTTTTTTGAAGTTGAATACCACTGAATAATCAATATTTTATCTTCCTTTACTATTTGTTTTTGTTTAAAATATGTATGGGGGAGGTATTAACTTTTTCTAGTGTTAGGTTTTTCTTTATTTTATTTTATTAGTGAATAAAGTGGTATAGTTTTAAGGTACCAATGAACAAATGAGGTGTTTTAGACTTAGTAGAGAAGAACCTTTTTAATACAAGAAGATCAATTGAAGCTACATATTGAAGAAACTTGGATCAAAATACTTAATACTTAATATATGGTTATATTTTACTTGATTCGATATTTATGAGATTCAATATTAATTTTTTTCATCTTTATATGCTTGATGATAATTGACCATAGAGACTTACTTCAAAGGAAAGAAGGCGTGTATTTGAGTTTATATAAATGGAAATAAATATTTTATATCAAGGGAGTTTTTATCTATGATTATGCTCCTTTAAAATTTATTTAATAATATTTTCTACTTGTTAACACTTTGTAATATCATTGAATTTTAAATTATATATGATATGTATTTATTTATCAACATGCTACCTAATAATAGTTTATTTTAAAATCAGTTAAAATGATAATTAACAAAATAATGTACCTTTAAAATTACTATTTTTATAGAAAATTATTCTTGAATTTTGTATGACCCCCATTTATAATTTTGAATTTATTAGTTGAATATTTTTCTAAAAGAATTTTTTAATGTTTTTCTTCCACCTTGAATTCAAAATTGGGTAAAATTTTGAGCCTTAAGTGTGAGGTAGGGGCCTTTAATGAACTTAATTGTGTTTAAATTTGAACTCACCAAAACCCCCTATTTTTTAAAAAAATATGTGAATATTTAAGAATCACTTGGTAATTTTTAGTGGGTGAAAATTTTTTCTTTAAATTGAGGGTTTTGATGACAATTTAAAGACATTAATCCTTATTACCTTATTGATTTAATTTGGAAAATATTTTTTCTTTTCCTCTTAAACATTTTTTTATTCAGTAAAAATTTTGGAAAATGATATAAAATAATTATTTTCTTTGAAAATTTTAATTTGGATTTAACTCATAATATATGTATCCAAATAGATTATGAAATAAAAAACCTAATACAAGTTGAGATCCTTATTCTTTATCTCTTAATTATTTATTCATATAATGTGAGATGAGTTATTTATTCTCTCAATAAATTATCACTTAAACCCATTCAACAGTGTGTTTATTTATTATGATTTCTTAAATTATGTGAGTATATTCTCATGGAGGTACATATAATTTTAGGCTTCCAGTTGGATGCAAATTGAAGTTTGTTAAATTAATTTTAAAATTTATAATTTCTAAATATTTTCTATAAAACAGTAACTACTTTTTCACTGAGATAATTCATTTTTTTAGGGAATTCACATTTTACTACCTAAGATAATTCATAAGGGAAAATATTTATTAAAATAAATTATTAATTGAATTTTTATTTTCAGTATTAAAATTCATTTTATTATACAAAGTTTTGTTGATTTTTTTCTTAAGGAAAATGAAAAGCTTAGTATGGGGGGATTTGATGAATTCTATTTGTTGGGAAAAAATCCCTCAAGGTATCATTGAAGCATTTTTGAGGTGATTGTGTTTGTTGACAAAGTGGACATATGTGCTGTGATTGTTGACAAAGCAAACAATGACATACAAATTTTTTGACAAAGAGGATTTCATGATGGAATGTTGAGTTCAAGAGTTGAGTTCAATGATCCATGTTTGATTCAAGAACGTCGACAAAAGTAATGGATGATCTGGAGGCGGTACAAAAAGAACAGATACAAGGTGGCGCCGTTTTCCAGTGTTTGCCAAATTTTTGGGCCTGAAAATCGACAAATAAAGAAAAGTGGTTTTTGGCAAAGGGACCTGCGCGCCGTGTACATGAAGGCTTGGAAACTTGCAAGCCATATGTTTTTCAATATCAGATCATCAAAATATGGAAAAGTAATAAGGTTCGCGCCAGTTTTGGTGAGGTTGTGCAGGTGACTTGCACGCCGATGCCTTGGAAGCTTGAGAACTTGTGTGCCTATGTTTTTCCAAGATCTGAAGATCAAAATATGGAAAAGGAAAGAGGTTCGCGCAAGTTTGGAAGTGGGTCGCGCAAGTGACTTGCAGGGGAAGAGACCTGTGCACTGAGACTTTCACGTCGTCGCGCAGGGTGGTCAATTTGCCTATAAATACTGGACCACCCCACCTCATTCTTAACCGGAGTTCAACACTTTGAGAAATCAGATCTCCCTTCGCACAGGTGTGGTGGTTGCACAAGTGGTGTGTGGGTTGCACAAGTGAAGTTTCACGCCAGTGGTTGAAGTTGCGCGCCAGTGTGAGACATTGCGCGCCGGTTGGAAGTTGCACGCCAATATTGGTTTGGGAGTAAAAGGAAGCGAGTTGTGCAAGTTTGGAGTTGGGGAAGATTTTGTCGCGCAAGTGTCTGAGGTGGACTTGCGCGCCCGTTGTGACTTGCACGCCGATACTTGCACACTGAGTTAGACTTGCGCGCCAAGTAAGGTTTAGTTCCGGCAGTGATTTTCAGGCTCCGTGGAAGCTGGAAGATTGCCCGATACCTTCTGTGCAAATAGATATTCATCTACGGGTGAAAGTTGTACTTCAATAGAGAATCTACACACAGAGGAAGATGCATTCTTTCATGAAAATGAAGATACCTACAGGTCTATAAACTGTGAGAGGATCCTTTCCAGAGCAGTGAGCGAAGGAAGAGGAAAAAGGTGATCCTCTCCACCGGCAGTGAGTTAGAGAGAGAGAAACAGGGAGTGACCCTTGGGAAAGCAGTGAGCTGACCCTAAAACCTTGTAAAGGCAGTGAGCCTGGGACAGAGTGACTGTGCCCGAATATTGTAATCCACAGCTAGTGAAGTATAGTGGAATTTGGTACGACCGGCAACCTGTCGGTGTATTCTCCTTGGACGTAGCCCTTAGTGGTGAACCAAGTAAAATTGTTGTGTCCTGTGCTTGCTTTACTTTCTTTTTATATTATGAAAGAGGAAAGGGAGAGAAGAGTGTTTTTCTTAATAGTGAAACAAGATCAGAACAAGCTTTAATTTTAAATTAGTCATACCCTGATTCACCCCCCCCCCCCTCTTAGGGTATTCAGCCTTGTGGACCTAACAATATTTTTTATGTATTTTTCACATCATTTTAATTTTATTTTATATGTTTTTTACTTATTAGTCTTTAAATAGTTAATTATAATTTTTAGTTAATTTATAAAAATCTTTTAAATTAATGTAAATTATACTACTCATGATCATTTTTTATAAATAATTTGATCTTGTTTTTAATTAACTTTAAGTTCCATGAGTTAAATATTTAAAATTAAATTGCTTTTCCTTGTAATTTAATTATTAATTTTTCTTTGAATAGTTAACATA
Organism: Viscum album; assembly: GCA_963277665.1. Classification (NCBI taxonomy): domain Eukaryota; kingdom Viridiplantae; phylum Streptophyta; class Magnoliopsida; order Santalales; family Viscaceae; genus Viscum; species Viscum album. Next base: position 97,630,711 of record OY728163.1, read on the forward strand.
TTTAATTTGTGATTTTTTCCAAGAATGGTCAATCCATGCACATCTTTTCTGACAAAGGCAAATGTAGTTGTTTGATTTATGGAGATTTGACAAAGGGAAGAGGGGGATGTGCCTAATGGGATTATTTTTTGAATGATGCAACCTACTTTTATGTGGAAAATGCTGTTTGGAAACCAAATGTTTGTTTATGAACCCTATGTTTGAATCAAAGGTTAGGTTAAAAAACTTAATATTTGGAAGGTGAACCCGATGCTGGTGAAAATGATCCCATTGTTTAGAATATGAATAATATTCTATTTAAAGCCCAAAGTTACTACTACCATGTACCCGACCTCACCTGAGTTAAGAACATGGGATTAAGTAGGAGAGATTTCCGATTTTTTTCTCTCAAAATTTATATGGGAACTCTATAGGAGTTAAGAGATGATGAAGTAGTGGGATTAAAACCCTCACATTCTATGTGCTTCTGTTGCACTAGTTAAAGGGGAAAGTTGTCATCACACAATCATGATCGAAACAATGTAGAAGGTGAAACAAAAAATTTCTACCTGGGAAATTGGATCGTGAGTTGGTGATTTCTATATTTTTTTTTCTTGAATGTTATTTTATGATAAAAAGGTGGGAGATCATATAAGTGAGGTACACAAGTAGGTGAAGGAAGATAAACACAAAACATAAGGAGAGAGGAAACAAAGCATGAAGAGTAGAACCATAAGATCTTCGGGATTACTTGATGTGGATCCATTATCGATCATCTAGATGAAGTTGGAGATTGGGTTTAGTTATTTAACCTCAATCATATCTGGCTTGATTTTTTTGTGTCCATAACTTGTGGATTTGAATGGTGGTGTCTTTATGAGTTTTCATCTCTTTTATTTTATAATTTAAATTCTATCCAAATTGATGATCATTTAAATTAGATCATTTATTAATTTTTAACTCTTCTAATATTTCATTAAATATTCTCTTTCAATATGAGAATGAAATATTATCGATTTGAGCGTGTTGATCTCTTACTACGACTTATAAATCAAAGGTGAGCAGAATTCCATACAATGTTTAAATTTATCAATACTTTATCAAGGATTTTACATGTAGAGTGATTTGACAATATAATTGTACTCAGTGATCATTGAGTGCATCGATCAACTATTATTAAAAGGAGATCATCGACCAAAATCTTATCTATTGAACTAAATATAATAAAATTAATGAAACACATTATTAAAGGTTTCAATATATGAATTGAGAGAGTTATAATTGTGAATTTATTTTAAAAAATGATTAGATACTAATCCATGATAATTTTTAGTTTAGGCCACTTCTCCTCTACTCCATTAGATTCACTTTTAGTTTGATTACTATTGTTTTATTCTTCATTAGTTTATAAAATTAGATTAGTTTTATATAAATAAAACAATTCCCACATAAATATAAAAGTAATAATATCATTAAAATTATGATAAAGAAACTCCTAAAAGGAATACATATAGAGGACAACCTTGGGTGCTTCTTTACTATAATATTTAGGAGATTAAAATTTGAAGTTATGTTAAAATGGATAAAAAACTATCTTATTTAAAGGGGTTTTAATTAAAATTAAAATATATTTATTAAAATATAATTCATGATATGATATATAAAATCTAAATCATATGCCCCTTAGAAATGAAATTAAGTGCATAATAAAAAACACGTCTCAAAGGAAAAGATTTGAGATGAAAAACCATTAACTTATTCAATATTTGTTCAACACATTCACCCAACTTCATGAATAATCAAATTAAATTTAGAATAAAAATTCTTAGGAACCTTATTATTTTGTATTTAATTTAATATGAACCATTTATTATCATATTATATTTATTTATAAGAGTTTTTTATGATGTTTGTGTGAAAAATGAATCGACATCAGCTTATGTCAGAAATTTGAGCAACCAAAGATGGTATTTTAAAAATATGTTAAAATTTTAATATAAAAATTATATAAAAAACCTATATTTAATTTATTATCAAATTATAATAATATTATTATTTAAGTTACCATATTCATCCATGAGAGATTTTCATAACATGATTTAAGTAGGTGGTTAAATCAACCCAAACTTGAAAACACTATATATAAATGGCTAAGTGTGGTTAAAAAAGTGTATAATATCATTATAATATAATAATAATGAGATTATTTATATTTTTTAAGTTTATTAATCATATTTTAAGTGTTTTAGATAAATAAAGAAATTCAATATGAAAAACAAAAAATGTTACTTCGTGGAGGCGGTAGTCTGCACAAAGCATGATTAACATTATTTTGTTTTTATAGGTGGATGTAAATGAATAAATATGGTTTTTTATTAATATAATAAAAATTAAGTATAAAAATATGGTAAGTATAATTTTTTAATATAATTACTAATAAGAAAATGTTAAGGATTAAGTAATACTCACATCGGGACTTTGAACTTTCTCTTCAAAGTATCCTTGGAAACAAAGTGCTTAGGATAACTAATTAAGACTATATTCTTTTGAAATTGAGAGAAGATTCTAGGAGGAAAAAATTAAAGAGTTTTAGGAAATTATTTCATGGAATTAGTGTGACATTAAAGGGTGGATGAGTTCCCTTTTATAAGTGAAGAAAAGAGAACTTTTATAAATACACATTATTTTTCAATAATGGAATAAAACTATTCAATAGTAAAAGGCTCAAAAAGTGAGAAATAATAGTTTTTTAGTGATATAAGGTTTATAAAGACCCAAAAACCCATTTCCCACATGTTTTAAATATTTTTAAATCTTTTTAATACTTGTTTTTTACATTTTACCAATTTGGGTTTTTCTTGGTAACTAGTTTTTACCCTAGTAGTTTATATTTTATTAAAAATATAATATAACCCTTATAACCAAATATAAGTTTGTTGAAACTAAATTTAATCTTTATTTAATCTAATCAAATTTATAATTAAGTGAAAATTATCTTTTAAATTAAATCATTTTATCTACAAAAAACTATTTTGTAGAAAAATATTGGTTTCAACATTAAGTGTTCTTAATATTTTTTAGTATTGATTACCAATTTAATGAGTGATAATTTATTTTACTATGAGATTAGTTTTTTTAATTAATTTTATTAAATAAAAATTACACAATATTAATAAAATAATTCTTTATAAAAAATAGTTTTACTATTATCATGGTCATTACCTTTAATCTTAGTAATCATAATTTTATGCCAAAAAATGAAATTGAACTTATTATATAATATAATAATATTTATATAAAATATTAAATATTTTTTTTTTGGATTTAATTTCTATAAGTGATTAAAAATAATTTTTATTACAATCGAATAAATCAATTTTTGGAGTAAAATATTACTTATGTTTCCAAAATGATAAACATGGGGTTTATAAATACAAAATAATAATTTTGGATGATTTATTTTTGTCATAAATATATATATTTTATATAAAAATGTTTCAAAAACATTTAATTCATTCATATATTATGATAATTTCATATAATTGAGTTTTTTGAAAAATCCACATTTTTTCACTATTCACTTAAAAACCAATTATTTCAGAAAAAATACCAAAAATTAATATTAAGATAATGTTATCATCAAAAATACAAATATGATGTTAATTTTTTCAAATTAAAATTCTATAATTAATAGATTCAATTTTTAAATAAAATCATAAAATATAATGAAAACTCGTTTTTATTGGAAAATAAAATTTAAAAATATTAACTATTACTAATATAATTTCATAACATTTACCAACTAAATTTGTGTTTAATTTATTTTAATATAAATAATAATTTATTATCATTAATCATATATTTCTTGAAATTTAAATGCATATCAATGAAAAAGGTAATTTTTAGAAAAATAATTTTATAAGCAATAAATGATGTTATTTTTCATTTTTGGTAATCTAATTGAATTTCAATCATATTAAAAGTTACCTTAATTTTATTTATACATATATTTCATAAATAAGTTAATCTTATTAATTTTCTTTGATTCAATGGATATGTTTGAATGATCATACTTAAATATCTATATTTTTATCTAAAAATATAACTGTTTCATTTTAGTTCAATGTTGAGTGTGGATAAAGCTATCAAACACATTTGTATCAGTTAATGTAAGTATTATATTAAATTATGAGGGTTCTATAGTAAGTATGAATCCTCTCTACGTACGCATCAATCTGGCTACGTAAGCATGAATTATTAGGCTGTAAGGATAATTTTTCCATAAGGATGATTTTTATAAGGGTCATTTGAGTTGCATCATAAATATAATTCCATGAGGTATTGTAATAAAGAACATTTCATAAGTATGATATCCTGTAAACATGAAGTACTGTGTAAAAATCACACCTTAGAAAATTTATGTATTTCCGTTGGTTAAAATATGAGTTTCCAGAATTTGAATTTCCTTAAGTATTTAAACTAGGAGATACAAGATCCATTCTTTAGCGATCAAATAATCACATTTAAATTGTGATTAAAGATGTATAAATAATCAGTTATCTTCATTCCATGAATAACATGACCAATTATGATAAAAACCAATTGAGATATACTCTTAATGAAACTGAATCTATTTTCAATAATAATTCACTTGTTAAATAGGATAATACTTTACTATTCTTCTGTTCCTAAATCTCATGCAAATCAAGTTGTGATGAAAGATAATATTTTTGAATGTCTGAGAATTTTTTTTAAATTGTATTTTGAGGTGATTGGAAATGTAGAAAAATTCATTATGTCATGAACAAGTGAAAAAAGCTAAGAATAAATATTGGTATAGTGAAATCAAAAGGGAATTTTCGTTGAGTGTTTTTAAATCACACAAGAATATTTTTATTGATTTTTTATATTTGAGTTTTCAATCCAAATATACTTGAGTGGTTTGGTTATTATTTGAAGAATAAAAGTGAAGTTCTGGAAATTTTCTTTTAAAATAAAATCATGGGAGACTGAACCATGTGAATATGTTAGTGAAAAGTGCATTAATAGTTATGAGTGTTAAAAATGGGTATTTTACAATTATTCTCTATGATACTAGGATTGAGACATTTTTTAATATAAAAATAAGAGTAAATAGAAAATGACATGAGAAGTCAACATATCTTCTATATAGGACAAGTGATTTCTCAAAGAGAGAGATTATGGCTGCTTAGAAATATTGAGGCTGTTGAAAATTTGAGAGAGAGGGAAGAATAAAAGTAGATATCAATACTTTACAAATTTGTGTAAGTAAGTGTGATTAATCATAAGAGAATACAAATAACGTTCTTGAAGACGAGATTATGTGATCTAATAAAAATCTATATAACCGAGCTATTTGAGTTAAGAAGGACAAAAAACTGATGCTGAAACTAAGGTTTTTTGTATTTGAAGATCTTTTTTCCCATGTTTACAGTGTTGGGTCATGAAGGAAAAAATTTAGACCCTTTAAGGGTTTTCATGAAGTGATAAAGGGAAGGTTAATATTTTTCTCTTAGTTTATAGTTTTTGATATTCATTTATTGAAAAAGTGAGATTTTTATTTGTGTATACTATATTAAAGAGTAAGATCACTCAACATTTCCTAAAGCAACCAGTATATATTGAAGGTATTTCTCAGGTGGTAAAATTTATATTAATTTCAACCTTCAGGAGATATTATAACATGCAAGAGTATTGTATGTTCTAGGAAGTATGTGTATTAGGATAATACTCAACCTAACCATTTGTATTGATGAAAAGATATTCGTGGAAAATATATAGTATGGGATAAAAAATAGTTGTAGAAAGAAGTAAGATCTCACATTGTGTCAAAGCCTTATAAAAACATGTGTGTGAATTTTTCTTATTTATCATTCATTTCACTCAGTTGAGGTTGATATTTCTACTTTAGAGGGTCATATCCTAACTGACGCTAGAGGTTTATTTTAAAGAATAAAATTGGAAAAAGGTTACACCAATTCACCCCTTCTTAATTTAGGCATTTGAATCATTGGGACATTCAATTGGTATTAGATCAGACAGTTTCCTATTTCATATTCTCTCTTTGTGAAGGATGGACCAAATCAACTATGTGAATAGTTGATGTGTGCTCAAATTTGATGGAAAATATTTTTATGATTGAAAAAATAGAATGCCTTCATTTTTTTATCTCTGAGTCTTGATGTTCTTGATGCATCCACAGAGGATTTCCATCCATTAAAAGAGATGAGAAAATGAAACTTTTGGATAAAAGGAACCTTGATGTTGATAGTAAATCTAGGGATGTTATTTTGATGTCTCTCTTTGATAATATTCTTACCAAATTGATGTTATTACAAACTACTAAATTTATTTAGGATAAAAATGAAAGTAGTTATTAAGGAAATGTAAAAGTGAAATAATTAAACAAAATATTTGGAGAAACATGTTTTAAGATATAAAGATTATTGAGGAATAATCCATTAATGAAAACGTCACTAAATTTAATGAGATTTTGAGAAACATAATAAGATTTGGTGAAAAAATGGATGATTCTATTATTATAAAAAAATCACAAGGAACTTTTAGAAAAATTTGATCCTAATATTTTTTCTCTAGAATTTTGGGAGGATCTCTCATTGGATGATAGTCAAAACGTTCTTATTGCATATTTAATTAGAAAGACACCTGTATTTAAAATTAATGAAAAATATGATATGGGTTTTGAATCTTTGAGAAATATAAATCCAAAAGAAGAAGAACCTAAAACTTATGGAGAGTTTGATGAAGATTATGAGTGCAAGAGAATCATATCTCTTATCTCTAGAAATTTTAGAAAAGGAAATAGAAAATACAAGGTCAAAATTCCCTTGAAAATATTTAGATGTGGAGGTATTTAACACATTGTAGTCAACTTTCCAAAGAATAAAAACTATGAGTTTGGCATTAATAACCAAGAAGAGAAACCAAAAAATAACAAATGTAAATTTTTTTTAAATTAGTTAACAAGATAGGTGACATCGAGAAAATATATCCATGAAGAAAAAGGATAATCTTGATGAACAATGAAAAGAGAAATATTCTTCCTCTAATAGATAATCTAAATATGAATCACCTAAAAATGTTACAAACTTTATGTATCATGTGGAAGACCAAGAAGCCTCCTCAAATAGTGATGAGGTAAGTAGTGAAGAGACTAACATGGAGCATATGATCAAATCTAAGTTAGAGGTTTTTCTTGAACAGAATAACAAGATGAATAAGTAAGATTAAACTTTGAAAGAATGTAATGGAAAGTAAGTTGAATAAAATGAATAATATCTCAAAATAAAGAACAATCTCATTAATGAACTCAACAAATTCAAGCTGAAGGTTATTGAGTATGAAAATATCAAGAAGGATCTTGAAGGAAAATTTTATTGAAAAAAAAAGAAATGGGAAACAAGGAATAAAAAATCCTTAAAACTAAACATGAGTTAAAAAGGGAAAGAAAAGACTTCAATAAATACATTGAATACAAGTAGTTCATGAGGTTTACTTTGGCCGATACATTCTTCTATTCTTTCTTGACTTACACAGGGCTGTGAGAACCTAGTGTAGTAGACCATAGAGAGAATGGACATTGAGGGCTTCTCCAGAGTGTCTATTTTACTTATGATGCGAGACCATATGGGGAATTGACGTTGAGTGCTTCCTCAGAGTGTATGTAGTTCCTCGATGTGGGCCACATATGGAATGAGATGTAAGTGATTCCCTAGAGTGCCTTTAGTTACCAATACGAGACTATAGGGAGAATTGATGGCAAGTGCTTCCTCAGAGAGTCTATTCTTAAGCTAAACCAGAGGGGTTAGACTGAGTGTACTGCCTAGAGGGTTGCTTGTACTTGTTAGGTAGGACCAGAGGGGATAAGCTGTGAGTACTTCCCAGAGGGTTACCTGTTGTGTTATCCGTTTTCTTATGTCGCTAGGTAGGACCATATGGGATAAGCTATGGGTACTTCCCAGAGGGTTACCTTTTGTGATTATCTACTTTGATTAGATATTGCTTGATATTTGAAACTATGGATTGTTACTGCTGAGTACTTCCTTGTTTACTTATTTTTTTACTTTACCGGCCATATATTCACTGACTGTTAGACATAGATATTGTGGTGGTTACCTACTTGGATTTAGTCTCACACCTTGTTTGGGCCATGCTTTGGGCCCAAAAAGATTATATTTTTGCAGGTATAGATAAGGTTAAGCACCCTTCTACTTCAGGTACTTGATTTTATGTAGAGTTGGAGAGCATGGGACCAAGTTACAGCTTGCGATGCTGAGGATTTGTTTACTGCTTTTCTTTTGTACTTGGCTTAGTACTATTGTATTCCAACATTATGATTTGTTTTGATTCTTTCCTAGACATAGGTATCATGCATCATTATTATATATATGTGTGTGTGTGTGTGTTAGTTTATTATTTTCCAGTCTTGTGTTGTTTACTTTTGTATGGATTATTACTACTTCTGCTATTGCTATTGCTTTCTTCTGTTGTGTTACTCTGCCAATGAGGGAATAGTTTCCCCACTATTACACCCAAGGCCCTCACTACTAGTCGACAACCTTTGGCATTCAGGGAAATTCACTTAAGGCCATGTGACCCACTGAGTACGAGGCGCCTCTGGGTGGCTTCCGGAACTGGGACGTTACAAATTGATTAGTGATATGCTAAACCAAAGGGGTTAGACCGTGAGAGCTTTCCCAGAGGGTTGTTGTGAAGAATTTAATGATTGTGGCGAGTCACCAAGCCAAAGAACATGATTGGAATCAGTCTTACTTGATTGTTTAAATGGCCTTCTAAGACATCTGTTGTTAATATTACATGGAGGGATACAGAGATTAGGCTAGAACCCGTGATTCATTATTCAACAGTTTGAATAATTAATAAATGAAAATTAATGTAATTGAAAACTATAGGATTGTTTACTTTTGAGCACCTCTATGTTTATTTATTCATTTCTGTATATTTCTTGATATATATATATATTCACTGACTTTTAGGCACATATCCTTTGGTTTTTGCCTACTAAAATTCATCTCAAACCCTATTTGGGTCATGGTTTTGGACCCAAAAAATTATATGGTTACAGGTATAGATAAGGGTAAGTGCCCTTCTTAATTAGGCACTTGATTGCTGTTAGAGCTGGAGAGCCTGGGACCAAGCTGAGGCTTGTGATGCTGTTGGAGTTTACTATTTTTATGTACTTTGGTATAGTATTTTATTTCTAAAATTGTGAATTGTTTGGATTCTTTCCTAGAAACACATGACATGAATCTTTTATATATATGCTCATGTTGTTTTATTACTATCTGTCTTCCATTGTTTACTTTGTTTCATGGTATTACTACTTCAGCTATTGGTTATTATTTGTTATTCTGTTGTGTATACTCTACCAATGAGGGCATAGTTTCCCCATTTTCAGACCTTGGACCTCACTTCTAGTCAGCAGCCTATGGCATTTGGGGAAATGCACTTGAGTTCATGTGACCAACCGGGTACGGGGCACCTTTGGGCGGCACCCAGAACTGGGACGTTAAAAACTGGTATTAGAGGAGTTTTCTTTTCTACTTTGTTTTACTATTTGTAGCCTATATACAGGGATAGGAAGGAATAGGTAGTTGGTAATAAGCTATGCCCGGGATTAGCTAACCCGTGTATAGGGAAAATCCATGTTACCTCAAATATTGTAATTTTTATGGATTTTTAATTCTTACAGTTGATTTGATTTCATTGTTGGGTGATTCACTTATTCTATGTTGTTATGATTTATATCATTGAGGTTCTATTTCTGGTTCATCCTAATGAGATTAGGGTATTCCATCTCATGCATCATAGTGGCACTTTCTAGAGATCACTTGTCATGCATTCTTGTCATTCCATTTAGGATGAATTACTGATTGCATGTTGTTGTGATAGATGTTGTGCAAGATATGCATGCTATTGTGATAGATTCCATGATAGAAATACCTAATATCTTGAAAGGGTATTGGTATATGTAAATTTTATTTTAGGATGGATGCTAAACTTTGTCCACTGAGGTGTTATTAGCCCTATTGGATCAGAATTTGGTGGATCATGTGTGAAATTTAATTGAAATTTGTCAAGTTATAATATGAATAATGATGCCAAACTTTGATTTGTAGGAGTATGGGCTATCACGGGTTGAAAATTGTCAGGCCTTGGACAAAATTTATTGTTTTTAAGGGTTCCAGAGAAGTTTCAGAGGCCTACTCTCTGGAAACCCAGAAAACATGGTGTGTGGTGTTGTGAACACACACCATGTTCACTTCTGATCTAGAAGAACTAAATTTTCTTAATTACATGCTCTGTAACATATGTAATTTCCACGTATTTGTTGACAATGTGACTTAATTGTGTGAGAAGAGACAAAGGGTTGGGAAACTTTTGGTAGAACACTCCATGTCTATATTGTACACACCTTGTTGTAAAGAACTGTATATCTAGCCATGTGACCAATGACACAAGTGGAAGGAACTTAGGTTGTACACACCATGTCTCATTCATGCACTCCATATCGTTATCAACCGTGTATTAGGACATGTGAAAAATGACATGGGTAAAAGGGACATCACTATTATACGCTGTGCCTAGGGTGAACACGCTGTGTATTATTACACCTACATAACCGTGTGGTTCGAGCCGTGTAGAAGTACTTGGGCAGGAGGGAAAATTCAAGTACATGACATGTTATAGGAGGAACATTCCATGTGTAGGGGTGTTACAAGACTAGGATTGGTAGAGGTACACTTCCATGTAAAGGATTAAATGGAACACACCTTGTGGTTATTATGCACGTCGTGTAACCATTTTTTGTAAAACTTGAATTTTTTCCTTCTCATGCTCCATTATTGTAAATTTAAGTTACTTTCCTTAATAATATTGTACTGAGGTGTGTGATTTACCTTGCAGAGTCATGCCACCAATATTTCCTCCAGTTGTATGCCAAATACTGGGAAACGATGAGACATAATAAATGGTAGATCAAGGACTACCAGTAGATCCTCCTATCATTCCTATCTTGGAACTAGTTGTTATACCATACATAGGTGCTGATGCATAGTTCGGTAAAGGATTTATGAGGTTGATATAGACTTTCCAGGGAGCACTGCATCCTGCCCCGACTATGGTAGAGTTGATGAGGGTGTTCCAATAGCAGCATCCTCCCACTTTTTTAGGGAATGGAGGACCACAGGCTATAGAGTCATGGTTAAAGGCCATTATTGCTATCTTTGAGCATCTAGTGATGCCTACATAGAGGAGGGCGAAGCTCGTGATGTAAATGATATGTGATTCTTCCAAGAGATGGTATGATGTTGTCTCATAGGTGGTACGTGGTCGGGATATGGATTGGGAAGAGTTTCAAAGGACCTTATATGATTACTTATACCCCAAGACATTGAGGGAAGATCGATCCCAATAGTTCATGAATTTAGAGCAGGGTGATCTTTTAGTGATGGATTACTCATCTCGCTTTACAGAGCTTCATCGCTTTGTACCTATTCTGGGAGGGACGAGTTATCTTTAGCTAGGAGGTTTGATTATGGTCTCAAGTATGACATCCAATCGTAGGTGAATGTTTTCAGGGTTTCTTTGGTGACAGATATAGTAAACTAGTCACTGATTACTAAGTGAAATATGAGGGATTTGGGATCTGTGAGTTAGGGTGGTTTGACATCTAGGGTTGTTACTCTTTTATTTTATAAAAGGAAGCACCACAGGGAGCCTTCACACAATGATTCTAGTAGTAGGTATGTATCTACATATATCCATGTGAGGTGGTACTAGTGCGGGAAGAGTGAAAAAATAAGACCTATGTTCCCGAGAGACCCAGTTGAGTGCCGATCTTGGGGAAAGATGGGTCATCTTCAGTGTTTTTTCCAGTTTTTCTCACCAGCAGTTGGTGAATAGGGATCTATTATGACTCCATGTTTTGGAGAAGGACCACAAGTTTCTCCTGAGTCATGTAACTGGAGTTCGGTAGGTTATTCAGGATGAGGAGGTGATTGTGGCCATGGTATACAGACGAAAGGTTTTCCGTGACAATAGGGTGGATCATCTTAGGGTAGTCAGGCGGGGTCGCAGGGTTGCAGTACAGGATAGAATTTTTTAGTGGAGCAGACCCAACAGAAGTAAGATCCTAGACCCACTATAGTTAGAGGTACGATTTCCTCTTTTTTAGAGTATGATCTTTTTGATACAGGTTATTCCTTTATTTTTAAATCTTTTGGCGTTATGGAGAGCCTTGGGCTCTGCATCCTTAATTCTGATAATGTTATGATGCTAGACACTCTATTGGGGATTAGGATGGATATTGTACACCAGTGAAAGGAGTTCCATCTTGTGGTTTTTGGGTGTCACTTCTTATGGGACCTTTATATATTAGAGATGATAGGCTTCGATGTCATTCTTGTAATGGACTGGTCGGTCTCTTGAAAAGACTTTATTTACTTTTATCATCGCAGGGTGAGTTTCACATCACTAGAGGGTGGGTCTTTTCTACACAAGGGAGAATGGGATGTCCAGGTGAGCAGAGTGGGACCTGACCATTAGGGGTTGAGAGGAATTATAGGCCAGATTTCTAGTTTATATCTATATTACTAGGGGACTTCACAGATGGACTTTCCTCTTATGGTGGATCATTTAAAAGATGTATTTCTAGACAACTTTTCAGGTTTACCTCTAGAGAGAGAGGTAGATTTCTCTATTGAGCTTGTTCTAGGAGTGGAAATGGTGTACATTCCTTCTTATAGGATGGATACACCAGAGTTATAGGATCTTAAGAAGAAGTTAGAGGATTTGTATACAAAGGGTTTAATTTGACTCAATAATTATCATCGGGGTTTTCATGTCCTTTTTGCGAAAAAGGAAGACAATTCCCTCATACTTTGTGTGTATTATCGGAAGCTGAACTAGTCGACAGTCAAGAACCCATATCACTTACTGAGGATTGATGATCTCTTTGATCAACTTAGAGGATCCTAGATGTTCTTAAAGATTGACTTCAGATTTGGTTATCATCAGTTGTTCTCTTGAACATTAGATATACCTCTTAGAGCCTTTAAGAGTAGGTATGGTCTATACGAGTATTTGGATATTCTGTTCGGTCTCATGAATGTGCAGACAGTTTTTATGGCACTGATGAACTGAGTGTTCCATCTTTTCTTGTATTATTTTCTGGTAGTCTTCATGGATGATATATTGGTGTACTCTCATAATCGATAATACCATGCCATCCATCTTGAGATCATATTGAGTACATTGAGAGAGCATCAGTTATATGTTATGATCTCAAAATTCCACTTTTGGATGGACCAGATTCACTTCTTGGGTCATGTTATCTCAGAGACAGGATTATCAGTAGGCCCATAGAAAGTTAGAGTAGTAGTTTCCTGGGAGAATATGAAGAACATATTTAAGGTATGAAGTTTTTTGGGGATAGATGGTTACTATAGGTGCTTTGTACATGACTTTTCATGTTTAGTAGTGCCACTGACGGGCCTGACTAAGAAGGGTGCGAAGTACTTGTGGATAGATTCATGTGATTTAGCCTTTTAGGAGCTGAAAGGGAGATTGAATTCATTATCGATACTGATTTTTCTATAGTCGGGAAAGAGTTACACCATTTACTATAATGAATCATGTATCAGGCTGGGAGCAGTGCTTATGCAAGGGGAATGAGCTGTTGCGTACATGTCTCAGTAATTGAGGCCACATGAGAGGAACTACCCTATGCACGATCTAGAATTGGTTGCAGGTGTACATTCTTTACACTGTTGGAGACACTATCTTTTGGGAGATCATTTTGGGGTATACACTAACCACAAATGTCTTAAGTATATATTTAATAAGTGTTATTTTAATTTGAGAAAACTAAGGTGGGTTGAGTACCTTCAGTCTTTTGACTTTGAGCTTGCCTACACACTTGGAAAGGCAACACAGTGGAAGATTAGTTTAGCAGGAGGACTCAGATACAGTAAGTTCAGAAGGCCAATAGTGAGTGTAATATTATGGATCTGTTCTATGAGATGCATTTGGAGGTGAAAAAAAGACATGGGTAGACGTTTATTTCTTATATAGCTATTACCTCTATTATTCTGGATTGAGTGCGAATGATGGAGATATTAGATTCTGAAGGCTTAGTCCTACGAGAGAGTTTGTTAGGAGAGGACCCTACTCCTAGGTGGACCATAGATGATGATTTGGTTCTGAATTTCCATGGGTGTGTATGTGTGTTAGAATACATACTTGATGAGATTTTGCGAGGTTTTCATTCCTCAGTTTGGGCAGTTCATCCTGGTGTCACCAAGATGTAATGAGATCTACACCATCAGTATTGTTGTCCAGGTATGAAGAGAGATGTATCTAGGTTTTTTATGAGATATTTCACCTTTCAACAGGTGAAGGTGGGGCATCAGAGACCGACATTGATTTTCCAGCAGTTTCCCATTCCCGAGTGAAAGTGGAATGATGTCGCGATGGATTTTTTGAATGGTTTACCAAGGTCACCTAGAGGGAATGACATGGTTTATGTTGTTTTTGATAGACTCACGAAGGTTGAAAATTTCTTTACAATCAAAGAAAACTTCAGTGTTGATGAGATTAAAAGGTTGTACATATGAGAGATTATATATTTTCACGGGGTTCCACACTATATTGTTTCAGACAGGGATGCCTAGTTTACTTCTCATGTTTGCAAGGGAATATAGAGGGCTTTGGTTACATAAGTAATTTTGAGTATAGATTACTATCCTCCAAAATATGGATAGTCTGGGTGCACCAATCAGGTTTTGGATGAAATTCATCGAGCAACCATCCTAGATTTTGGGGGCTCCTGGGAGAGACACATAACCCTAGTGGATTTTGAGTTCAATAACAATTTTCAGGAAATGATTCAGATGGAACCTTATGAGTATTTTCCCTATGTTGGTTAGAGGAAGTAAAGGCAGATATACTGGGACCACATCTTGTACAAGAGACCCCTGAGAAGGTGGAGTTGATTCGAAAGAGGATGGATACTGCACAATCTCACCAGAAATCTTATGTTGATCGATGGATATGACCTCTAGAGTTTGTGTTTGTAGATAACGTTTTCTTACATGTCACACTGAGGTTAGGATATAGGAGGATTAGGAGACATGGTAATCTTTCACTAAGATACATCAGTCCATTTGAGGTTTTGGAGAGAGTCGAGCTGGTTTCCTATCAGTGGTTGTTACCTCAGAGGAACCGGGATATGCACGAAGTCTTTCACATTTCTCATCTATGACGTTACTTTTCAGAACCATATCAAATTTTTTAACCCAATGAGATTGAGTTAGAGGTGGATGCATCCTTAGAGGATCACACTATATAGATTGTGGATTGCATCAGAAAGGTTCTCCTTGGCCAGTCTGTTCCTCTGGTATGGAATCTATGACAGAACGGGCGAGTATAGGATGAGACATGTGAGAGGGAGGCTGACGTACAATCCCAGTGGCCAAATTTGTTTAGTGTTTCTTCTTCACCACCCTTGGAAGGGAAATTTGGGGACAAATTACTTTAATGGGGGAAGTTTTTTAGAACCTGGATGTTCATTTCATGTATGGATATTTATTTTGGGTTGTTTTTAGGAAAAAGGAAGAATTGGGAATTTTCTAAGTATACACTCTTTACCTAGGAGTACATGTCATGCACTCGGTTTCCACGTGTAACTGTGTACTGGCTGTGTAACGGTCGAGTACATGGATGTATAAGTGACCTAGCAGACTGCCTAAAGTGGGGTCTAGTTGAGTCTAGTACACATCGTGTACATTAAATGAATACGCTGTGTTATTTTATTTTTAATTGATAAATCAGAGTGGGGTCACGTCTCATCTCTAGAATACACTTCTTTCCCACTCAGTTCGTACAGGAGAGCAACAAACAACCAAATAACTTCAAGATCCTCCCGGTTCTCCATCCAATCTCCAATTGAGACACCATTTTGTGTGTTGGATTCCCACTCGTGAGATATATCTTTCTCTAGATAATATCTTCTTGATTTTCCTCCCTCATGAGTATTTCAAGGTTTATCATTTTTAACCTTTTTGTAGATCTATGTCATTCTAGGCCGATTCAAGGGCCTACATTCAAGAGTATCGATTGTATGATGTCGAGGTAGGTGGATTGTGCCTTTTGTCGATTGTCTTTGGATTATATATGCTTAAAGTGTCAAATACCCATGTTTCGAGTATTTCGTTTTTTGGAATTTGACCCCTTTTAATGCCTTCTATGTTTTTTTTGATTGAGAAAGGGAAATTGCTTACGCATAAGGTTTTATAACTTATTATGGTACACCCCATTGGTGTGTTCCCTTGATTGACTATTTATGGACGTTTTTCCTTGGTTGCTTATGAGGCGTACCTTGTTTCCATGCCTTGAGTTTTTTAGGATGGAGTTTTATGGATTATATGAATTACATGTGTTATGCTTGTGAATGTTATCCATGTAGTAGTTATAGATTACATGTGGGTCCTTATTATGTTATGCACACTATTTTTCCAATGGACTATGAGAGCCTTAGAATAAGAAAACTGTTGGGGTTTCCATGTTTATTTACACAGGACCATGAGAGACTTAGTTTAGAATTTGACCTAGGAGTATTGACTGTGAGAGATACTCAGGAAGTCATTTATGTTTTTTGTGCTATGTTGACTAGGGGGTATTGACCGTGAGAGCTACTTGGAGGTTATTTATAATTTATTAATTCCATGTTGACCTAGGGGTATTGAACATGAGAGCTTCACAGGTGGTCATTTGTAATTGAATGGTGCTATGTTAAACTAAAGGGGTTAGACCATGAGATATTTCACAGAGGGTTGTTGTGAATAATTTAATAATTGTGGTGAGTCTCCAAGCCAAAGAACAAGCTTGCACTCAGTCTTACTTGATTGTTTAGATGGTCTTCTGAGATGTCTATTATTACCATTACCTAGAGGGATACAAAGATTAGGATAGATCTCAAGATTCATTATTCAATGGCTTAAATAATTAATAAATTAAACTGAATGTAATTGAAAACTATAGGATTTTTTACTTTTGAGTACCTCCTAGTTTATTGCTTCATTTCTGCATATTGCCTACTATATATATATATATATATCCATTGAATGTTAGGCATAGAACTTTTGGTGGTTGCCTACTAAGATTTGTCTCACACCCTTTTTTGGTCATGATTTTGGACCCAAATAGATTATATGGTTGTAGGTATAGATAAGGGAAAGTGCCCTTCTTCATCAGGTACTTGATTGCAATTGGAGCTGGGGAGCATGTGACCAAGCTGAGGCTTGCGATACTGTTGGAGTTTACTTCTTTTCTATACATTGGTTTAGTATTGTTTTTCTATCATTGTAACTTTTTTTCCTGATTTCCTAGACACATATTAAATGAATCATTTATATATATGCTCCAGTTTTTTTTATTAATATCAGTCTTCCACTGTTTACATTATTGCATGGTATTACTACTTCCTCTATTGGTTATTATTTGTTATTCCAATGTGTATACTCTTCCAATGAGGGCATAATTTCCCTATTTCCAAACCTTGGCCCTCGCTGCTAGTCATAAGAATCTAAAATTTCGGGAAATGCTCTAATGTTCTTGTAACCAATTGGGTACGGGCACCTTTGGGCGACACCCGGAATTAGGACATTACCAAAGTATGATGAGGGATGAAATTAGTAGGGCACTATTCAACCCCATGAATGCTTCAAGATGTGATTTAACCACAAATTACACGCACATGTTGTTCTTAAAATTATCACACTATATATATATAAATTCCATTCTTGAAACTGAATCCCATCTAGATATCATGATTTCACTCACCATAGGAATCAAAAATAAATCTATTTTTTCTATGGAATGGAACACAAGCTATGTTATTCGATAAATTTTTTGAATTTAACCCTCTTTATCACATTAACACCTTAACCCAATGCCTTTGATGGAGTAAAATCATACATGACAATGTTATTATATAAGAAAAAAAGTGGTGATGTTAAATCAATAATGATACAAAATCATGTTCTTTATTTTACATAGAAACAAACATATTTATCATAAGAGGAAGAATGATCTGATACAATTAATATATATTCACGGGATCATCCTATGATACTAGGTAACAAAATAAAAACTAAATATAGGCTTATATACCCGCAATAGAATCAAAATTCATATGAAAATGGATAATAATAAAAATACATAGCATACATGAAGATCCGATTGAGAAAACTCTATCATCTTATTGAATGGAGTATGGTTTGATTATGAACACCAGATAAATGAACATAGTTTTCCTACCTCCTTAGGTTATCCTCTATCCAAAGTCTTCATGATCATATCATGAGGTCTCCTAAACACTGAAGGGGTGCTAGAACCTTTGATGAGTAATGATGAATGATGTTTCAGGATGAAATGAGCTATAAAAATCTATGCTTGAAACTGATGACCATAGACAACATTCTCTACACTTCCTAATAAGGGAACAAATTACATTTATGTAGGAAGTGATTATCTCTCTTAATAAATTTAGAATGCATCGATGAAATGTAATGCATCCAATTCATTAATTCTAATTTATAAATCCATAAAACCTATTCAATAGATGCTCATGCATTGTTTAATCCATTTATAATGGATTAGTAATGAGGGAAAATACAAGGGAAGATGGTGGAATATGAATCCATCCTTGAGTTTCGTTAAATTATACTAGGATACTTGGGTTCAACATAGTCCTAGGATGAGATTTAAGTACATATTGGTGGGAAATTTATTCTTAAGTAATAGGTTTCATATAAAAATGTTTTAGTGCAATTAAAACATTATAACCTATAATAGGTAATTAGAAGAGGGGTTAGTTGATCTACATTTTGAAAATGGAGCAAGAGTTGATGCATTGGAAGTCATGACTTATTATCCAAGTCTGTCCAATGAATTAGTTTAGTAATTAGAGAACTATTATTATCTTCCTACCATAAATAAAAACTTTATTTCTATATCTTGTCTGGACAAGATATGATTTTTATTCATTATTAAAGATAATATTTTATCTGAATAAAATGTTTTATGAAATCAAGAATATGGTAAATGGTTTATACATTTTGGATATGGATAATATTCGATTTTGGTGCCATATAATCAGAATCTATATACTTTATGATAACTTTTATTCATTTTTTTGAATATTAATAACCTATTTATTTTATCACAATTGTTATTCTACATGACATAGTATGTGATAATTTCCTAAGAAGAACTATCTCATAGAAAGGGCATAGAAATTTCTTTCTATGATGAGAACGAAGAAGTGTGAGGACAGTATTCCTAAATATATGATATATAGCTGGATAATATAATTTTATGAGACACAAATGATATAGGATATCAAGGATAGAGTATCATAGGACTCTAAGGAAGCTTCTCGTGGTGTGTACCCTTAGTAATTTCTAGTACATGATATTATGAGAACGCAACCCGCCAATAAAAAATCCAAATTTATATGTGTAATTGGATGTTCCTATCTATGAACATATATATTGATCCTTAGACATTAAGATTATTATTAATGGTTATTATTAGCCATAAACTTTGATGTATTGATGAAAATCATGATGACATATATTTGTGGTGAGGTGGGATATGTTGGGTGTTTCACTAGTAATACTGCATTAATGTATAATGTGAGAAAGTATATGTCCCTTAAATTCTTTGATAGAAGTTGATATCCCATGGAATTTGATAATAATGAAACAACCTAAATAAATCTATGTCCATGGTGTTCTATGGGAAAGTTCGTTTTAAAAAATTCAAAAAAGAGACATCGAGCACATAGGTTAATGACATCAGCATGCAACCTACATGATTAGAGATATCAAGATAATAAATTATATTAAATAGTAAGAATCCATATGAGGCTTTATATCATTGTGAAATTAAATTATTTCTCTATGGGTGACTTGGAATGTTTCTAGATTCTAACCTTGGGCTTTGGGTGGCCCCAAATAATTCCAATTAGAAAGAGGCCTAGATGGTCACACACTAAGTGTATCCAAAACCTTAGTTAAATAATTATATTATTTTTATTTAACACATTGAATAAATATTATTCTCGTATGTGGATTAATAATTATTTATATTTACTTGATCTTAAATATTAAATAACTAGATATTCAAGAGAATATTCTTTGAGAAAAATATTTAATAAATATTTATTTTCTATATAGTGAATATTTTTTTTAATTTGTTTCCAAATAATGCAGTGATATTTATTTATTAAATAAATAGTAATTATTCAAATCTTGATAAATATTTTCTATTAATGGTGGACCATGTTTAATATTCTGATGATAAATAATGTATATTACATATTATTTGAATAAATTTTAAACAATTTATTCATAAAATAATATTTAACTAGTTCACCAGTTTCTCATATATGAGGAAAGAATAATAATAATAATAAAATTATTATTATTATATACATGGGGTTCTGTAGGGATTAAGGAAATGATAACCACACATGTGTAATTATTATTTTCTAACCCTAGAACTATTTAAAATTAATTATATTGCTTCCAAACACGATGCTAGACATTTGCGTGTGTTGTGAAAAATGACTCTAGATAATACTCTCAAGCTCTAGAGAGAACTTATCCAAGAACACTCTCATGAAAAAAGAGAAAAATTACTCCACCACCCCTATTGATCCTAGATTGATCAAGGATAATCATTCCTATAATCTATTCTCATAGAGATCAAGGAAGAATGATGCATGTATTAGGGTCTAGCATGCTAGAACCTGGAAATTTCCATAACAATGATTGGAGGTTCATGGTATATATGTAGATCACTACTAGAGGTAATCTATACTCAATTCCTATGACACAACTATGGTTTGACATAGTGACGTTATCATATTCATCAGTGAAGAAATAATTCCTCGTATGGTAATTCTTTAATTTCTTAAATTAGTTATAAATTTATTATGTGATGATTCTGTGTTTTGGTTCTGGAGTTAACATGTTAATTAACCTTTGATTCAATTTCATTCATCATGAGGTTCTTTATTGATGTACATCTCTAATAAATTATTAATCACGATAAAAGGATGATTTGGGAATTCCCCCCCTCAGCGTTTCCAGTTTACCAAAACCTACAAGTGGTATTAGAGATAGGTTTCATACTAATTTATAATTATTTAAATGTCATTTATTGATTTACCAATTTATCCTTAGTTTTAAATTCTGATTTAATCATTATTTAATCCAAATAATGAGATCTTCTATTATTCCTATTTTTTCTCATTAATATAATCAAGAAATAGATTAATTATAAATAAATAACATTTGAAGAACTCATTCAGAGGGGCCAAGGATTCGGGTCAGATAATACAAGAGTACCCAACATGTATCCCATTAGTACACACCATGTACCCATGTCTAATGAACCAAAAAAACTCATGAATTATTGTAGAATTAACTTAGAGTACATGTATTTATTAAACATGGTTTGTATTTAATACAACACATATTTATTAGGCCATCCTAGTGCATGGTTAGCTAGAATACACAGAATCTAACTTGAATACATTACATTTAGTCCATTAGTCAAATACAAGCCATGTGGTTCTACATGGGGTGTGTGATTGGTAACTATGTGACCCAGAGAGCACTCAATGTGTAACCCATGTAAATAATGTATAATCCATTAATTTTAATGGAAAAAAATACAAGACCTGACCCTAGGTGCGTGATACAGATAGAAGGGGAATATTTAAAAATGATGTGTAGCTGGCCTGTACATCCCATTTATATTATCTGTTTGTGTAAAATTTAAAATTTATTTATTATACTGTTTAAACATATCAACACATGTTCCATGTGTCATTCAGTTGACTCATACACTCCATGTGATGGATTATATATATATATATATATATTTAACGTCTAAATAATTTTTCTGTAATTTTTAGAACTACATATTGTGTATATGTTTTATTAAAACTATGAATATATGCACATTAAAGCATAACATACTACGTAAATAACATGTGTTCTATGTATTATTCATTTTTCTCATACATTCCATGAAATTACATGATACAACTTGAACAATACATGCCTCTTGAGTAAATAGTATATAAATATAATACATAATGGGTAGTTTATACAGGTACTCACCGTGTTGGATTTGTGGCACATTATTGTAAATAGTAAATTTCAAATAAATTTATTTAATTTTTTTTGAAATTGTGATGTATTAGAATATTAATAAATTTTGGAAGACATTTAAGATAAAATAATTGATTAATTAAATAAAATAATTAATTAATTCATGTCTAATTTATCTTAAATAAGAAATATATGGATTAAATGACATTTTATTAAATATATAATTAGTTTCACTAATGTGGATAATCACGAGAATATACCAGAACATTGTATGTGATTGGTTTCATTTTAATTTATTATTAAATTAAATTTATGGTCTGTAAATCATCCCTCCTCTCATTATGTAGGGTCTTACATGACCATAGTTTCCTTTTATATAAACCTCCTTAACCAATCATTTGGTTCCCCTCACCTTTATGTGAGTAAAATATTATGTAATGGATGGATCTCCTAGGTGATTGGATGTGGTTTAAGTTTGGATCTAAGGAGAAATCATTCCAATAAATACATGGGTAGATAGGTGGAAAGCTGTAATATGCCCCAAGTCATAGTTCAAGGTGTTTTACTCTAGGTTGACAGTTAGTTTATCATTTACCAGATAAAATAACCATTAATAAAAGCTCATGATAATTCCACTCTTATTATTTTATTTTTATCAAGTTTCATGGTTAGTTTTATTACTGATATTTTATTTGACCACATGAATTAATGAATTTAACAAGCATTCAGGATAGAACTAAAATAAATTGGATTATTTGTAAATTTTATCTAAATATGGTTAATCACTTAAGTAAATCCACTTAATATTATAAAAAATGTAACAAAGATAAAATGAGATATTTACAATTAAAATATTAAAACCCCTTAACTATATATATTAATTCAGTATAACCTTCAACTAGTTGGGTAGGAATCAAACCATAGTACAAAGAGCTTAACCAAACTATGTTGGGGTGCTTTCAATTATCGGAAAATTTCTCTTTTGAGTTTTGGGTCAACCTAACCTAGTTTTCATTAAGGTTAAATTTCCTCCATGAAACTTATTACAACTAGTATTATTGAAGAAACCAAAATTAAGTATTTTAGGATTCAAAAGTCCACTAAAAAGATAAAGGAACTACTATTTAATGTATTTGGAAAGTTGTTCCAACATAAATACCTTTGAATATGAGAAGGGGAATATGGATCCTTTCCGCTAATAATATCCAAGAAATAAGGTATTTTAAAATTAATGGTTAAGGATATTAGGTTTCGATAAAATATTGAGATATTAATAAATTTAAATATTTATTATATAATTTTATAAATTAGATAAGTCAATAAAATTATACTTTTCTAATTGTAGAAATGAAAATTATGAATTCAAAACTATCATTGTAATCTATACATGATAATCATAACCTTCTCACCAAAATTAGTTTCATAGAATGTAAAATAATCTTTCCATGAAAGGAAATTATATGTGCTGGAAAATCCTATTCCTAAAGCACCTGGCCACGAGACTAGTAAAAAAGAATTATCTCTCCACATGAATCATTTGGATAATGTTATGGATGTACAATGTTTTATGCTATCTTCCATGAACAATGAGCACCTAAATCAACATGAGAACATGTATGTGTATACCATGATGTCTCACCTTCATGTTTCTATTAAGAAAAAGTGATACAAGAGAGATAAACGACCTCCAATGCACTATTTACATGAAAGATTGGGGAGTTGGTGCAAGCTAGGCCTTAGGAAGTCAATCTTATTGGATACATAGAGTTCTTAGAAATCTTGGGCATTAAATTACCTGATGAGATGCATAAATATATCATTTTGTACTTAATACCTAAATACTTATCTAGTTTTATTATAAATTACAACATGAGTAATAGTGAGAAGAGTCTTTCAGATTTTTTACTCTCATTCATGAAGCTGATAAGGATATGGGGCGTGATAAACCCCTAGTCCTTATTGAAAATAAGAAAATGAATAATAAGGAAATTGATCGCATGAATCAAACTAAGTATAAATCTTTTGAGAAATTTTCTTATAAGAAGAGTAAGATCCTAAGGTAGATAAAGGAAAAAGAAGTAGTATGTTTTGAAAGTGGACAACTAGACCACTGGAAGATGAACTGCACCTAAAATTAATAGGAAGATAAAGGTTCATTTTTTATATAGTGTAATATTTCTCTATCTACACATTGGTTATAAGATATAGCTTATGAATCTGAAATATGTATCTAAATATAGGAACCAAGTAGATTATGAAAGATTACTATAAGAGAGATGAATCTTTGACCATCCAATGAATTGAGACTTTCTACCTTGGAAATAGGATACTACCACCTTCTGTGCTAACCAAAATTAATTTGTTTTTAAATAATTTTTATTTTGTGCAATTTTTTATAAAAAACATCATCTTTGTTTCTTTCCTTGACATGGATGATTTTATTTTCAAATTTATAAATAAATAATTCCTTAAAAAACAACATTTTTTATGATATGTAATAACTAAATAATGGTCTTTATTTATTAAATTAGAAAAATTAAATATTTGTAATTCATAATGAATCATGTTCTCATGACTCATTTAACACCTAGTTATGGCATCACCATCTTGGTCATGTTAACAAGAAGATACTAAAAAAGATCTATCTAGATAGTTATTTAGAGTCTTTTGATATTAAACCAATTTAAATATGTCATGGTTATTTTCAAGGAAAAAGGACTGAACTACCATTTAGTGGACATGGTGAAAGGGCCACATAACTTATAGGATTGGTACACACTGATTTGTGTATACTATTTATAGTATAACCTAGAGATGGATATTATTACTTCATAACTTTTACTAATGAATTGAGTAGATATGATTATATCTACTTGATGAGGTATAAGTATGAGGACATTGATAAATTCAAAGAATTCTATAATGAAGTAGATAATCAAATTGGAATAAAGATAAAAAAATCTTCAATCCAATAGAGGTGATGAATATATTAACAAAGATATTATCAAATTTATACAAGAGTTTAGGATTTTATCCCAACTTACTCTACCATATACACCATATTTGAATCGTGTTAGTGAAAGGAGAAACCATAACTGTGTTTCATTATCCTTTTGGGGATATGAATTACATGATGAAAAAAAATTCTAAAATGAGTGTTAAATAAGGTGGAAAACATAATTCCATATGAGTTAATATATGGAAACAAATCCATGTAGTCACACACTCACGTATGGGGATGTGAGGTCTTTTTTAAGGCCATATTTGGAAACAAACTACTCTCCAATACATGAAGTGTATCTTTATAGGGAATCCCACGGAAATAAGGGGATATTATCTATAGAACCCCTCAAGTAATTGTGGAAAGAAAATACATATTTCTTGAGAGGTATAAAAACCTGAAGAAGAATTGTGGGAGAAATATTGACTTTGATGAAGTTTATACTCAAGATACACAGGAGTTGATACCGGAAAAAGTTCCATAGGTTCCCATGGAAGAAGTTTTTATTGTAATAAAAGTACTGTATAGGAGCACTAGATAGGTAAGATAACTAGAAAGACAATATTTTATAGTCACTAAATATATTGACACATTATTAGTTGACAATAATGATCCTCTCTCCTAAAAAGAAGCAGTATAGAACTAAAAATCTACAAGATAGAAATATTACATAAATTATGTGATGAATTCCATATATCAGAACCACGTTTGGGTTCTGTTCAATCTTCCTTTTGGTGTAAATAATGTTGTGTGTAAATGGGTATTTAAGAAAAAACATGGCATAGAAGGTAAAGTAAGTAATTATAAAGAAAGGCTAGTTGTGATGTCTAAGACCTAGTCCAATCAATAGTAACCAAACCCAGTTGTCCACATGGCCTCAAGTATGCCTCCCTATATGCCAGAGGCTTCTGAATAGCAGTGAGGGTCCATTATGGAATGGTGGGGGGGACTATAAGTCATGGTAAGAGTGTAGGAAAATGTTATAATCATATAAATCAATATCAAAATCATATTAAATAACCAAATAGTAGAGGAATGAATATCCATCATATAAATATCAAATTAATCTCATAAATGAGTTTCATCTACAAATTATTATCATGTAATTATATATAAAAGATAAGTAAATACATGGAAACATGCATCGGTATAATAAATGTATCAAAGGTACGAAAAGTCCAAAAAGAAACTTTCCCCAGATAGAATCACAAGCCATAACCCAGTCTTGTGCTCTCCTGCTCCTATGCACAATGAATAAAGAATCATAAAGTGGACACTTTTCCTTGTCACTACCTATATCCATGAAGTCTATCTGGGTACCCAATGATGACCCAAACAGGGTGCGAGATAACACTCAGTGGGCCACCACCAGTGGTTTCTATAATAAGTCATGTCCATGCATATGATATGAAAAAGTATACAAATATAACAAGTGTATAAGTAATAATAGTATAAGTGATTCTATATAGTCTATAAAGTCTCACTATGATCATGAATACAAATTAAAAAACTATCTATAAAGCATAACATGCACCAATAATAATGGCCTACACCATGTAACCATATTTTAGGCCTAAATGGTCTAGGGTATAAGGAGTATTAATGTCCAAGGAAACCATATGCTAAGTAAATGAAGTAAACATAATCCAAGAAGTAGAAATGTACAAATCATCTTAATGGTTCAAGAAACATGGATCCAATGAGTGTTAATGTCTAATGAAAACATACCCTATGTAAATAAAGTAAATAGAATCAAAGGAGTTGGAATTTCCAAGGCATCCTAAATGGTCAAGAAAAATATATCCATGGAGTATAAATGTACAAGAAATCCTAGCATGTCAAGTAAAATATTAAAACTATATCCTTGGCATAGAAATGTCTAGGGAATCCATGTAAGCCATGCAAATCAGATCTAAGGATTAGATATTTCCAAGGCATCCTAATATGATCATCAGATCCAAGGAGTAGAAATGTTTGAGGCATCCTAATGAGTTATGTAAATTGGATTCAAGGAGTATAAATGTCCAAGGTATACTAACATGTCATGTCAATAGGATTCAAGTGTAGAAATGTCCAAGGCATTCAATTAAGTAGGATATGTGGAGTAGAAATGTACTTGGCATCCAAATATGGTCATTATATCCAAGGAGTAGTAATGTCCACGACATCCTAACCATTTTATTCACCATTTAATTAACCATTAAATTAATCATTTTACTAATACCTTATTGATCATAAAAAAATAAAGGGATTATCCATTTCATACATTTTAATTACAATTTACAAGGTTCTATAAGGTTCTTTCAACCTTTAACAATTCACTTTAATACCTCATTCAATTCTCAATTATACAAGGAAAGAACATCACACCCAAGGGTGGAATAAACGTGATAAAATGGGTATAACCCACCCCATGGTTGATTCAAGTAGAGGTCGATAACCTCCAACCTTGAAAAAAGGTGTCAATGGAATGTATCAACATGTTTATATCAATTAACCCTCAGTTAAATTAATTCTGAAAGCATCACCTGGAAAGTATGATGTGCGAAACAATGAAAAGAAGCTATAAATAACTAGACATTGAGGGAAAAGTTATATACCACCTACCTTAAGCCTGTAGAAGAGTAATAATCTAGTATCAACCTCTAATTTTATCCTAATCTGAAGAAAATAGAATAATGAAAAAAATTCCTGAAAATAGGTAATAAGAGCCTCCACAAAAATAATATCTTTGACAACAAGGAAAACAACGAAAGGTACAAGAGGAATGTTGAAGTAATCAGATATTAAACATAGATGGGGATAGAAAATTTAGACTCTGAATTATAAAGTTACAGCATAGACTAGATTTAGGATTTAGGAGATCAATGGGATAAGAGGGGAGTGGACATGGTTGGAGAAAAAGAAATGAAGGATTACGGTCAATCATTTTAAGTAGTAAGTTAAAAATGGAAATTTTCCCTAAAAATCTAGGTCACATGGTTTGGCCATGTGGTTGGCCAAACCGCACACCAATTGCGCACAACTCTCTTCCACAATACCTCCCTCATATGGTTTATGCACAAAATTTGGTAAAATGTGTGAAAGTCATGTAAATTCTTGTTCTCCAAAACTACATCATTCCCACACAGGCTTATGGCTCTGATTTCATAGTTTACTTAAATCGTGTAGCCTTAGAAAGTGGGTTGGACCACCCTGAATGGTTTACTCAAACCACATGTCCTAGGAAACAAAATTTATAATAACCATGCATCCCAACTACCTCCTATAAAAACTCAGGTTCCAGTCTTTGAACAAGCCCTATAAACCCCCATTTTCCCTATATTCTCACTAGGCACACATAATAGGTCAAAACTGAGGAATTAAATTATAAATAAAATGGTTTTGTACCTCCTAGAATAGATAGAATCATATAATATTCCCCCATTAAAGAAATTTGACTCTAAATTTTCCTTATATGGGCAGTGAAGTATCGTATGAGAATAAATCCAGCCATTGGGCATGTATGTTGGGCTACCGTTCCCAAGTCTTGTCCTGTAGAAAACCATGCTTCCATAGAACCCGTACTAGAGGAACTGATCAGCCACAATGAACCTTTATCCCCAAATTAATAATACAAATACGCTGATCCTCAAAGGATGAATCTATCTTCAACTAAACCTACTTAGGATGAAAAATATTCAATGAATCAAAATAAAATTTACAGAGTTAAGATATGTGGAAGACGTCGTGTGTGGCTTGGTACCTTTGAAGTAACTACAACCGATATTATACTAGCCTGAATCTATCTAGAATCACTAAGGGACTAACATAACAAGGTAATAACTTCCATTGTTTCCAAATCCATCTACACCCTAATATAAAAGAAAATCACAAGAAAACTTATATCCCCACCTTGAACTATACTAATTGATGGTGATGATCGGTGTATGACTTATGTCTCAACTAAGTTGTAGATATCCACTTACTGATAAGCCAAACATAGTCTAAATTCTCTTGAATGAGATGAGGACCCAATATCACTATCTATCCTTCCTCTAACCAGTACATGGGTGAATAGAACAACCTACCATATAGGGCCTCATGAGGAGCCATCTATATGGTCACATGGAAGTTG
Organism: Viscum album; assembly: GCA_963277665.1. Classification (NCBI taxonomy): domain Eukaryota; kingdom Viridiplantae; phylum Streptophyta; class Magnoliopsida; order Santalales; family Viscaceae; genus Viscum; species Viscum album. The sequence goes on from OY728163.1 coordinate 97,660,058, forward strand.
TTATTATAATTGAACTCAGTGAGAGGTATGTGTTTATACCAATAACCTCCAAAGTGAAGGACACATTCTTGAATAATTTCCTCGAAAAACTACATCATATGATCAGAAAGACCATTAGTCAATAGGTGATAGGATTTACTTTTTAGTACATGTGAACCCAATTATCTCTAAAATCCCTACCAGAACCATGCTGTGAAATGAGTGTATCTATCCCATATGATAGAAAGTAGAACCCTATGAAGGCATATGATATAATAGATTCAGAGCCTCCCAAGATTATATACTGAAAGAGACTCTCAAATAGGGAAAAAACCAGACAATATGACTTCTCTAAGGATATCTAGGAATTCCTGTCATGAAATACAAGGTGATGTCCTCCCATTTCCACTTAGGAATAGGTAATGGCTATAAAAGCATAGCTGGTCACCAGTGTTCCTCATTCACCTACTGACATATGACACACCGCATAACAAACCCAAATATCTCTCACATCATCCCCAAACACCAGTATTGATGGTTTAAAGTCTCTATAAATCTTGGTATGACCAGAGTGCATATCCCATATAGTGTCACAAGACTCCCACATCAACTCCTCCCGAATGTTGGCTAAAACCCATACATTTTTATAGATGTGCAAGATATTACCCTCATAAACAACCCAACGAGGAGGTGGGTAATCACCTGAAATGCTCTTCTGTAGGTCTAATCCCTCATAATCTGATAGATGTATCATCCTCACTCTATTCATAAGAGTGGATTTCATGGATAAAGATGGAAGATAAGTTATCTATGACTATCCTGCACCTCCAAGTTCATCTTTGAGAATAAGAACATAAGATGCCACTTGATACTAGTCTCCTAAACCACCTATATCTAAGTCCTCCTATTTAGTGCATCAGTAATGACATTAACCTTTCCGGGCATATAATAAATATAGATTTTGAAAGACTATAGGTACTCAACCCAACTTTATTTTCAAAGATTTAATTCATGTTGTGTAAATATGTACTTGAGGATTTTGTGGTCTATGTACACCCAAACACACTCTCTAAGTAAATAATGCCTCCAACAGTGCAAGGTATAAAGAAAAATGGCTAACTCAAGATTAAGAATTGGATAGTTCCTGTAGTGCAGCCTAAAATGACAAGACCCATACTCCTCGATCCTCTTGTATCAGAACTTCTCCTAGCCTAATTCTTGATGTATCACAGTATAATGTATAACTCCTAACTGGATCTAGAAGAATCATGACCAATAATTAAGTCGGTATCACACTATCTCACATAAATCTAACCATATATAATTCAAAACCTTCTTAGTCAATCCTATAAAAGGTGTTTCTAAACGTAATAAGTCCTGTATGAAACACCTATAATATCCATATATTCCTAAGAAACTCCATATATAAAAGATGTTTTTGGGATGCTCTTGGTTTAATAAATCTCTCACCTAATCTAGGTCAACCGATACTTTTGTATTTGAGATAATATAACCCAAAAAGTGAATCTTATTCATCCATACGTGGAACCTTTTGATCTTATAATATAACAGATTCTCTCTTAGTATATCCAATATGATCTAAAGACGTTTAAGATTGTCATTTCTAGTGTAAGAATACACCAAGATATCATCCATGAATACCACTACAAACAAATCCAGATATGGGTGAAAATCCGGATTCATCAGTTCTATGAATAATGATGTCACATTCAAGAGACCAAACAATATAACCAAACACTTAAATAGACTATTCCTTCTATGAAAATATGTACAATATATTTCTGCAGGTCGAACACACACATAATGATAACCCGATATCATATCAATATTCAAGAACACTTAATCTCATTAGAGCTAGTCAAAGAGATCATCCATTTTAGGCCGGGGATACCAGTTCTTAACCACCAACTATTTTAATTTCCAGTAATCCACAAATAGAAAAAATGTTCCATCCAACTTATAGGTGAAAAGAACCAAAAAACCCCAAAAAAGTATTGGGTCATATAAACCCCTTTCCTTAAAATTCCTCTAGCTACCTCTTGAGCTCTTATAACTTAGTAGTATCCATCCTATATGGAGGAATGGATACAGGTGTAGCACAAGGAACTAGCTTTATGGAGAACTAAACCTCTCTATGAAGAGGTAGACCTAAACATTCATCTAGGAAAATGTCCCGGAAATGATTATCCACCGGATGGAAATATGCCTGACACAATCCCTAATCCACCATATATAAACTATAAATTTGGGATATCTCTACACCCATATCATGATGATTGGGTCTATATCAGCTCCCCAGGATATCCCATTCAACTTTTTGAATAAAAACCATGCCCTCTAGTAATGTGATGTTCACTCATTGATAATAGAAATCAATGAACACATGAAAAGGAACCAACTAATACATCCTGAGAATGATGTCAAACCCTGAAAAAGAGGTCCCATATGAAGTGACACCCACCTATCTAAAGGGGTCACTCCCTGCACTAGAGTACACTCTCTGATCGTATTTTAAACAGAGTATCAATGGTCATCACACCACTAGAAAACTATAAATCAAGACCAATTATCTCTATAATTGGTACAAATATAAAGGTATGAGAAGTACCTATATCAAAAAGGGTTTGTATTAACATAGAGGATATTGGAATAGTACCTCTCAATGTAGATGTCCCAACACTATGCTCCTTAGTTATCATCTGCATTGTATACATTTGGCCCAAACCATGGCCCTGAGATATATCCATACTACATTAAGTAAGTATGATCTACTTTCTCTATGAATCAGGTGTCTTTATACCATAACCATGACCACCACCTCAGCCTAATCGGCTAGTCACAATCTATATCCCCACCTAAAGAGAAACTGTTGGAATTGCTTCTAAATGTGGAGTTGGTGCAAAACCTCTCTCACTGTATACTGGAGGAAAAGTCCTACCAAACCACTATAGGTGACCTATTCCAACACAAGCTTGTCACTTGACTGGGTTCCTATTTCACTGGCTCCTCATATGTCCCTAACTATCACTCTAATGAAATAGAAAAAAATTACTGACACTAATGCTTTGTCTGGTATTCACCTCATGAGATACCTCAAAGAATCTCTTCCTACCACCTGCTACAAAGCCACTGGGTCAAGAAGTGAACCTACCCTACTTTTCACCCCTAGCCTCTATTAGGTATGTTTAGTAATCAGTGATTAATTTACTATTTTATAGATGATGGTAAGACAAAAGACGTTCACCTATGATCAGATGTCATACCTGAGACCATCCTCAAATCACCTATCTTTTGATACCTAATCACCTAATATAATAGGATTGAAATTCCATATCTCAATAAAATATACTGAATAGTCCATAACAATCAAGGTACCCTACTTCATATGCATAAAATCTCTAGCTCTATCTATAACAACCCAAAATTTTTATCAATGGAAATAAACTTCTTATAATTATGTTATATAGTATAAATCACATAAAATCACATTAATAACACAATACAAACATTATAAATGAATAATGAATGAAATAAGAAGTATTTCTAGAAGTTAAGTAACCTATACTGATGAAATAATAACTTGAACTTAAGAATAGTAATATGACCCCTATGAATAGTAAATCAGACAATATAATAGTTGCCTAACTGATGAAAGTATAAATAAAATTTGGGTATCTTATAAATGAAAATAAGATATAATTATAACATAGTTTAAGTAAATAAATGTTTTTAAAAATTATTATGTGTTGGTATTTTATAAGTCATAAATATTTAATTAAAATTTTATGATTAATTTAATAATTTAAAAAAATATTTATTTTCATAAAATAAATTCCTAAATTAATATTTTATTTTTTGATTATTTTAAGATAATTTTATGGGACATTAATAATTTTCCAAAGTGTTATAAAATCAGTTATATTTTTAAAATCTGTGATTTCCAAGTAAATGATGATTTTAATTAAAAATTAAAAATATCATATTTATAAAATTATTTTCATAAACTAAAGTTAATTTCTGAATTATACCCATAAAATAATGGTTAGGGTAAATATTTAGGATTTTTCTAAAATACATGATTTTTTGGTGAATAGTAAAATACAGTAATTTACGGTATATATACATTATAAGTTAAATACATATTTAATTGATTCATGGATGATTTAAGAATCATTGGTTCAAACTAACATGATCTAATTTCTGTATTTAGTCTCAAGAATCATCTCTATTTATTTTCTTGAGCAAAATAATAAACTGATGAATAAAATAATGAGAAAACAACACTCTCATCCACTATAAATACCACCACTCACCACCTCTTCCCCCGGCACCTTCCAAGATTTTATACTTTTCCAATTTCAACCTAATACTATTCCAAAACATCTTTCCATGTCTAAGAGCTCTTGGTATCATCAAAATACCAAAACCTTTTCCCTAAGGAGGTTTTCAAGGTGGATATTTTCAAGAGGTAAATTCCTCTTTCCTTTTTTTTAATTTCTTACCAAGTTCTTTTCTTATTATCTCTTCATGTCTGCTCATAAAAATGGTATGATAACTCAAGATCCTCACATATACTATAATTTTATTATTATAATGGAATAATCCATCATTAAACCCCTCTCCTTTCCCTTTTATTCTACAAATGAAAATGTCATTCTTAAGGTGTTAATTTATTGCCTTTAAGGACGAAAAATTTTAATTTTCCATTAACGCCTTCAAGTAAGGTCAAAAAATCATTTTTATGGGTAAAAAATTATTATATAAGTATTAAATCATATTTAATGTTCTGGAATCATTATATACACATTATGTTAAGTAATAAAACAAAACAAGTTTGTTGTGAGTGAAAACCGCCCAAAATAATCCACAAGATTATAACCTACATCATATCTAATGATTCATCCTCACCCAAAATAACCAAATTACTTATATGATCATTTAAACTTATTTATGTTCATTAATAAATTATAACTTCAATTATGTATTTCTATTTCCATTTTACATGAACTTCCATACTCTCAAACAAGTGAACTGATTATGAAAACTAATAAAACAAGCACTCCCGAAGGATGAAATTGAGCACTATAACTCACTAAAAAGGTTATAAATGAACTTAATAAAATTTTTCTAAATAAATTAAATGAAAAAGGTTATTGGAATTATTAATTAATGAATCTAATTTTATTATTCAGGACATTAAGATCAAGTGAAGAACCATTTCAGACATAAGGTAAGGGATCCTTTCTGAACATCCATATTTCCTTCGGGTTACATTTTATCTCTCTTTACCCAATTTAAATATTCTTTATTTTTATGTAATTATTTTAAATTATGTTTATATGTTCCAAAATAATGTATCTAAAACATAACTTCCTTCTTATATGTAATGCCCCTACCCCAATTACCCAAATTCGGTGCATTATTACGTAACATTGGCATGATCACAAAAGATCAAGTCTCGAAGGACCGATTAGTTTAGTATCCTTGAAACACTATATACATTCATAAGTTTTACATTACATAATAAAGTAAAAACAAAACTACAACAACATATTTTCTTCATATCCCCCCATACTATCCCTGCAGGTCATTCATAAAATACTTCTTCACATCCTGGAAAAATTAAAACATTGAAAGGGGTGAGCTCAGATGCTCAGTAAGGATAAAAATATAGCGGAAACTTTCATAAATAAACATAAACATTTAAGGCAATGTATAACTAAAACAAAATCCTTTTAAACTTGAACTTCAGAATAATATGGAAAAAATAAAATGAAATTATTCCATTTACTTATTCACATGGATATTCTACTAGTCGAATAATCACATGAAATATCAATAACCACTTTCATAATGATGGAATGCATAATTCCAGACTATCATAACCATGTAGCCAAGGCCTCGTGCCAAGACTACAAATAATATTTTGTCAAGGCCTCGTGCCAAGAGACTAGTTTATCTCATGAGACCTACCGATGCATCTAGAAGCTATAGCGGGCTCCACCAGTCACATACTAAGTCCAATGCATTCCTTATACGAAAAGGTTTAAACATATCATAAACAATAACATAATCGTATCACATAAAACATGAATAAAGGAAACATAACATTTTCACATTTCAATCACAAGATATAAATACAACACATTGATATTATAAAACCATTTTCAATAACAAAATAAAAGAAAAGTAAAACATGGTATCTATTTTTCATTTAAAAAAGTTATGGCTTGTAGAGGAAGCCACAACTCAATTAATGGTCACCACAGTGAAGAAGTCGTTGTCACCGCATACGTATGAAAAAAAAACATTCCATTTTTTCATTTAGTAAAATGCTTCATATAAAAAATATTCCTTTCGAATAAACATAAAATTAAAAGGGGTTTATACACCGTATAAAATAAATTTGTGTATAAAACAAAATATGCCTCAATGAAAGGAGATTGAGACGAAGTCCCTTACCTCGTGTCTGACTTGACTCGATCATTCTTTAACCTCCTGAATAATAAAATAGAGTTAATTTATACTTTCTTAAAAACCTTTTTCAAGGTCATTATTCCTTTTATATCACTTATTACCATGTTATGAACATTATGTAATTATTTAAGTTAATAACGATCGTTTTGTCTATCTTTGGTACTTGAGTTAAAAGTAAACTTCTTATAATTACAAGTTGTTCATGTGGTAAAATGTCCATTATATCCAGAATTATATTCATGATGTAGATATCATACATATCATATATATACAGTATATACATTCATTTATAATATTAGATAACATTTAGAGGTAAGAAATGAAATGTACCGTTCATGGAGATGGTAAGCCATATGTACGCATGAACACTACTATCATTTCTATTTCATATTCAATGGAATGAAATCATAATGATATAAAGGTATATTATAATTCCAGTATAATATCATATATAATATCATTTACTCCATCCTTTATACGTCCCACATATGGCATTAACGATTCAAATCATTTTGATGGGGCGGTAGTCCGCACTTCCTAAAATGAAATTATCGCGTTTACCCATAATGGAAATCATAAAGGTATGCCATAAATGAAAAATAAAGAAGAATAAGGAAAACATAAACATAATATATATCATATATAAATATAGTGACATCTTAATGGCCACCATGAAAGGTGTTAAAAGAAGATTGAACAATCATCGTTTCGTGAGGCAGTAATTCGCCACCCACAAAAACAGTATGTTCTTTAACCATTAGACGAAGGTGTGTATAAGTTTAAATAAAATACTTCTCATAATAAAATCCTAGTATATTTAAGATACTGTTGTTTTTACAAAATAAATTAATAAAAATAGTTTAAGGGGTTGGAGAAGCAAAATAAAATAAAAGAACATAAGAGAAGACATTACCTTAAAATCGGGTAACTCTTTTTGATTTGAGCCAAAGGCTTCCTTGGGAAGACTTCTGCCCAAAGTGAGGCTTCTAGGAGTAAGAGAGGGAATTTGAGAGAGTATTTGGGCAGATTTTGGACGAGCCAAATGGCTTTTAAGGTGTGAATAAGGTGGTAGAGGTGGGGGCCTTTTATAAGAGGAGAGGAGGGGCACTCTTGGAAAGTCATGAAATGTTACATTATTATATAATGATTTTTGGATTTTAAAGGTCCCACAATTATATATTTCGAGGATAGGGTGATAAGGGTTCGAAATACACCCATAAAATAGGGTTTTGACAAGTTTATTTCTTATATTTTACATTATCTTTTCATTTTATTTAAATCGTTAATTAATGAAGTAATCGCTGCATCATCATGGTATCATAAATAAATTTATTTATTTAATGCCTAAAAATTATAAAAAATTTACCATGATTTAGGAAATCTTTTTATATTTCCAATGAATTTTTATAGTCGAAAAGTTAACTTATATAACCCCATGTAATAATTTTTTTAGTAAAACAACACTTGTTTGTGACAATTTTATTTTTACTTTAAATAAAAAGTTATTAATGTCATTTTCTAACCTAAGTGGCTCCATGGGGTCCCCAAGTTGACCCATGGATTGTCTTGGTTGGCCATGACTCAACCAATAAGGGCAGGACAAGTGTAAAGGTAATTTAATATTATTATAACATTATATTTACCTTAAATTACACTAATTACCTTTAATCGCGATTAATAAAACTTTAAAGTTACTATTCACCAAAAATTATTTTCATCTCATTGAACCAAATTTTACTTCCTAATGACAACCATTTATGTCGTATTTTTTAAATTCAATTCACAAAAGTTGTAAAGTTTCATTTAAATGAAAAATTAGTTTTTTAACTACCACTTAGTGGTTTCACTATTCATCAAAAATTGAAGTTTCTCAGAACAATAAAAAAATTCACCCTAATCTATAATTGATATTCCAAATTAAAAAATGATGTCTATTTTACAAAATTCCAAACATATAAGTTGCATTAATTAATTTTATAATTAATTCTCGTTGTCAAAACAAATAGCGTGTTTTTAAGAAACAATATCAATCAAAAGATTGACAATTGTTTATGTGAAATTTCAAAGTGAAATTAATTATAATGACCACCATTGGATAAAATGGTAAAATTATATTCTAATTATACTTTAAAACCACTCAATAGTATAATTTATCACTATAAATTATTTTTAAAAAATGTTGTTTTCTAAGTATTTTTCACTATTCATCAAAAATTGGAAGTTTTTAGAAAAATACCAAAAATTCAACATGGGCTAATTTCAATATTACGAATCCAAAAATGAAGTCCATTCTGAAATATAAAATTTATATAATTTCAAAAAGTGGGTATTACTATTCATAACGGCTACTTTTATTGGTCGCGATGTGTTAGAATCTCGAACTTGCGTACAATGCAAGCTATTGCATTATTGAAAGAGAATCGTACCATGAAAACATGTGGTGTTACATTCTCCCCTCATTCAATAAATTGTGTCCTTGCAATTTGAAAATATTCTTTGAAAATAAAAGGTTCAAAGTATAAAATACCTTTGTGGAAAACCCATATCAGAAATAGGGTTGATAAAAATATAACTTTAAAAGGAACAAAGAGAAGTACAAAGGTCACCCGATATAGCTCATACTAGGATTCTATGAAAACATGGATATGAAGGAGAAACAAACCATCAAGGTCTGATGGAGATTTGTAGAAAACAGGATTAGGAGAAAGTTAACTACAAGAAAATCACAAACTTGTGATTGGTTAAACGGTCATTCATTCCCCAGTAAGAAAAGTTAACCGATAACGTTTTTGTTTTAATTTACCTTTCATAAAGTTGAGAAATTTATTTAAGAGATTTACTAAGAACGTAAGGAAATATACTTACTTGTCATGTATACTTTCATTCTTTAATAAATTTTTACCACAAACCCATCTTTCACTCCAAAAGGTAATAGAACTCAAAAATATTATATTTATCCTAATCGTACAAGGTTCGAAATATTAACACATACCATTTAGATTAGGAAAACTATTTTGTAATAACCAGATACTTCCTATAGGCTAGTGGTAGGTAATAAAGGCCTGTCGCACTATGGTTTTGGGTTTGATTCTTGTAGCTTTGTCCGATGTGATGGGTTATCCCCCGACCTGCAGGTTGTCTTTTTCCTAAAACTATAGTATTATAATATTCCAAAAATGATCTTCAGAAATGTTTTAACCTTAAACAATACTATCCAAGGTTCAACTAAATCCATTCCAACCTTTATAGTTATCCAAAATACCTCTTTCCAGACTTTCTCTAAAATGTCTCTAAATTCCAAAATCAATTGTAACATCAGATTCCCCAAACAAAGTAAAGATTCTCTTATTGTCACGTACTAAAAATATGATTACCTTCATCATATTAAAACCTTAATTAAAACAAAAAATATTGCAGTACAATCCTTATATATATCACATTATTATTATAACAAGAATATAATCCTTGAGTCCAAAAGAACCAATACATTAATTATTCCACTTAAACTGTAGTAACAACATAAGATTGGCCTTGATCCCTTGGCTTTTTCTGAGGCACGTTTCCCCGATGGTTAGGACATTCATTTTCATAATGACCCATTTCCCTACAATTGTATTTTTCAACATTGATAGCCTCTTTCTTTCCCTTGCAATCATGAGCCTGGTGACCTTTTTCTCCACATTTATAACAAACTCTCATTCCTTTTAGGCAAGTACCGGGGTGATTCTTCCCACAATTATCGCATAATAGAAAATACTTCTTTCCCTTTTTCCCTTTATCTGTCTCTTGTTCCACCGTTCTCTTCTTCTCTTGCTTTACTTTATGGTCATAAGATTTAGAGAATTCCTTTTCTATCTTGATAGCACACGAGACTATATCTTCATACGTTGAGAAATATTGTGATACTAAAGCTCGACGGAGAAACTATTTTAACCCATCAAATAAATGATCGATCTTACTTCTTGGGTTACATATATAATCTACAACATACCTCGCTATCCTTGTAAAGTTGGACTCATACTTTGCGACATTCTCATCCTCCTTTTGTCTCAGACTCATAAATTTTCTTTCCATATCTTCTCGATGGTCAAGAGGAAAGTATTTTTCTAAGAAAATATCTTTGAACTCCCCCCATTCCATATTTGATACTTCATCATCTTCCTTTGTGTTTTGAATCAATGACCACCATTGATCAGCATCTCTAGTGAGGCGGTAAACTGCCATGATAACCTTTTCCCTTTCACTACTCCCCAAGGCATGAAATATTTTCTCTAAGGAATTTATCCATTTCTCAGCTACTAAGGGATTTGTACTCCTATTTAATGTTGGTGGTTGTTGCCTCATGAAGTGGTCTAACATTGATCCTCCACGTTGTGGATCAGGGTGCTCCATACGAGTAAGGTTATTATTCATAACCTAAGTGAGTTGTCCCAACATGGTGATATGTTGATCAACACCAGTTGTATCACCATCTCCACTATAATTATCTTGAGCAGGAGGGAAATCCCTAGATGGAGTGTGTGCATTGATACAGTTTCCATTCCTTCCACTAGGCGCCATTTCTAAACAATGGCATAAACTAGATCAGTTTATGAATCAAAATACATAATTCCATACTTGTAAAACACTTAACATAAATTGAACAGTTTATGGATATAATTCATAATCAGAAAAATGTTTTCTTTAAGGAAGTATATACTCATAAACCCTTCATAATGGTTTTTAAATAAAATGGGAATTATCCTAAGCATATCCCCCGGGAGTGTCATAACCAAGAGTGTAGCAAGGCCCGTTGTCGTGCACCAGTTCCCGTTCGAGTATAGCTCAAAGCGGTGTTTTTGGGTTTTACCCCTAGGTACATCTGTACCAGAGATGCCTCTACCTACTCGTATCCAGACAGAGATGTATTGCTCATAAAACTCACAAAATATCTATAATACTAAAATTCTAGGACGTTCTTCTATACTAATCCTAAAAGTTTATATTAGGGATATGTGCTCTAATCAGATTTTAACTAAATATAGTTTCCAAGGTTAGTACTAAACTGCCTCTGATACCAAATGTAACGCCCCGAGCCCAGTTACCCAGAGTCGGTGCATTATTACGTAACATTGGCATGATCACAAAATATCAATTCTCGAATGACCGATTAGTTTAGTATCCTTGAAACACTAGATACATTCATAAGTTTTACATTACATCATAAAGTAAAAACAAAACTACAACAACATCTTGTCTTCATATGCCCCCATACTATCCCTGCAGGTCATTCATAAAATACTTCTTCACATCCTGGAAAAATTAAAACATTTAAAGGGGTGAGCTCAGATGCTTAGTAAGGATAATAATATAGTGGAAACTTTCATAAATAAACATAAACATTTAAGGAAATGTATAACTAAAACAAAAGCCTTTTAAACTTGAACTTCAGAATAATATGGAAAAAATAAAATGAAATAATGCCATTTACTCATTCACATGGATATTCCACTAGTCTAATAATCACATGAAATATCAATAACCACTTTCATAATGATGGAATGCATAATGCCATACTATCATAACCACGTGTCCAAGGCCTCGTGCCAAGACTACAAATAAGATTTTGTCAAGGCCTCGTGCCAAGACACTAGTTTGTCTCATGAGACCTACCGATGCATCAAGGAGCTATAGCGGGCTCCACCCGTCACATACTAAGTCCAATTCATTTCTTATATGAAAAGTCTTAAACATATCATAAACCATAACATAATCGTATCACATAAAACATGCATAAAGGAAACATAACATTTCCACATTTCAATCACAAGATATAAATACAAAACATTGATATAATAAAACCATTTTCAATACCAAAATAAAAGAAAAGTAAAACTTGTTATATATTTTTCATTTAAAAAAATTATGGCTTGTAGAGGAAGCCGAAACTCAAATAATGGTCACGACGGCAGAGAAGTCGTTGTCGCCGCATACGTATGACAAAAAAACATTCCATTTTGTCATTTAGTAAAACGTTTCGTATAAAAACGATTCCTTTTGAATAAACGTAAAATTCAAAGGGGTTTATACACTGTATAAAATAAAGTTGTGTATAAAACAAAATATGCCTCAATGAAAGGAGATTGAGACAAAGTCCCTTACCTCGTGTCTGACTTGACTCGATCGTTCTTTAACCTCATGATTAATAAACTAGAGGTAATTTATACTTTATTACAAACCTTTTTCAAGTTAATTATTCCTTTTATATCACTTATTACCATGTTATGAACATTATGTAATTATTTAAGTTAATTATGGTCGTTTTTTCGATCTTTGGTACTTGAGTCAAAAATAAACTTCTTATAATTACAAGTTTTTCATGTGGTAAAATTTCCATTATATACAGAATTATATTCATGATTTAGATATCATACATATCATATATATCCAGTATATACATTCATTTATAATATTACATAACCTTTAGAGGTATGAAATGAAATGCACCGTTCATGGAGACGGTAAGCCGTACGTACGCATGAACGCTACTTTCATTTCTATTTCTTATTTAATGGAATGAAATCATAATGATATAAAGGTATATTATAATTACAGTATAATATAATATATAATATCATTTACTCCATCCTTTATACGTCCCACATATGTCGTTAACGATTCAAATCACTTTGAGGGGGCGGTAGTCCGCACTTCCTAAAATGAAATTATCGCGTTTACCCATAATGGAAATCATAAATGTATGCCATAAATGAAAAATAAAGAAGAATAAAGAAAACATAAACATAATATATATCATATATAAATATAGTGACATCTTAATGGCCACCATGAAAGGTGTTAAAAGAATATTGAACAATCATCGTTTCGTGAGGCAGTAATTCGCCACCCACAAAAACAGTATGTTCTTTAACCATTAGACGAAGGTGTATGTAAGTGTAAATCAAATAATTCTCATAAAAACATCCTAGTATATTTAAGATACTGGTGTTGTTACAAAATAAATGAATAAAAATAGTTTAATGGGTTGGAGAAGCAAAATAAAACAAAAGAACATAAGAGAAGACATTACCTTAAAATCGGGTAACTCTTTTTGATTTGAGACAAAGGCTTCCTTGGGAAGACTTCTGCCCAAAGTGAGGCTTCTAGAAGTAAAATAGGGAAGTTTAGAGAGTATTTGGGCATAGTTTGGACGAGCCAAATGGATTTTAAGGTGTGAATAAGGTGGTAGAGGTGGGGGCCTTTTATTAGAGGAGAGGAGGGACACTGTTGGAAAGTCATGAAATGTTACATTATTATATAATGAGTTTCGGATTTTAAAGGTCCCAAAATTATATATTTCCATGATAAGGTGATAAGGGTTCGAAATATACCCATACAATAAGTTTTTGACAAGTTTAAGTCTTATATTTTACATTATCTTTTCATTTTATTTAAATCATTAATTAATGAGGTAATCACTACATCATCATGGTGTCATAAATAAATTTATTTATTTAATGCCTAAAAATTATAAAAAAATTACCACGATGTAGGAAATCTTTTTATATTTCCAATGAATATTTATAGTCGAAACTTTAACTTATATAACCCCATGTAATAAGTTTTTTAGTAAAACAACACATGTTTGTGACAATTTTATTTTTTACTTTAAATAAAAAGTTATTAATATCATTTTCTTACCCAAGTGGCTCCTTGGGGTCCCCATGTTGACACATGGATTGTCTTGGTCGGCCATGACTCATCCAATAAGGGTAGGACAAGTGTAAAGGTAATTTCATATTATTATAACATTATATTTACCTTAAATTACACTAATTACCTTTAATCGCGATTAATAAAACTTAAAACTTACTATTCACCAAAAAATATTTTCACCTCATTGAACCAAATTTTACTTCCTAATGAAAACCATGTATGTCAGATTTTTGAAATTGAATTCACAGAAGTGGTAAAGTTTCATTTAAATGAAAAATTAGTTTTTTAACTACCACTTAGTGGTTTCACTATTCATCAAAAATTGAAGTTTCTCAGAACAATACCAAAAATTCACCCTAAGCTATAAATGATATTCCGAATTCAAAAATGATGTATATTTTACAAAATTACAAACATATAAGTTTCATTAATTAATTTTATAATTAATTCATATTGTCAAAACAAATAGCGTGTTTTTAAGAAATAATATCAATCAAAAGATTGACAATTGTTTATGTCCAATTTCAAAGTGAAATTAATTCTAATGAGCACCATTGGATAAAATGGTAAAATTTTATTCTAATTATAATTTAAAGCCACTCAATAGTATAATTTATCACTATAAATTATTTTGAAAAAATGTTGTTTTTAAGTGTTTTTCACTATTCATCGAAAATTGGAAGTTCTCAGAAAAATATCAAAAATTCAACATGGGATAATTTCGATATTACGAATCCAAAAATGAAGTCCATTATGAAATATAAAATTTATATAATTTCAAAAAGTGGGTATTACTATTAATAACGGCTACTTTGATTGGTCGCGGTGTGTTATAATCTCGAACTTGCGTACAATGCAAGCTATTGCATTATTGAAAGAGAATCGTACCGTGGAAGCTTGGGGTGTTACATTATATGTGGAAATAAAAGTTTTAAAAAGGTGCCCTTTTCAATTATTCCTAATAATAAATCCTTATTTAATAGAACTTCCCGATTTATTACCCATTTTTAAGTGCTCTCCACAATCCATTTTAATCCAATTTGTTTTTTATAAAGTCACTCATTTTAGCGTGAAAAAATATCTTTGTTCATTTTTGGTTTTATTCAAACAATTATTCCTTTTTCATTTGAAATAATCTTTCAGATTTTCCTCAAACAGCACAAAAATGTTTTACTTATATTGTTTTTAAACACTTTTTTTACATGTTTTCATTTCAGGTTGACATCAAATATCATTATATATTACTATTTTCCATTACTAATGTCCATGTATAATTTAAATCCTTTATTTCATGGATTCAATTATGATATTTCCGTTTTTTATTCTATTTGACATGATTATGATACCCAATTCTTTCCATGGGTAACCCTTATGTTTATGTCTAATTCCTTATGTTTGATTATTCATATGGAACACACATTCCTGAAAATGTTATGATGGGTGTTCTTAGACAATGATCTAATTCATTGGGTAATGTTTAGTCTCATGAAACGTCATGTTGGGACATGGAGTGAACCTGATTCCTTTATGGGACTTTGTCCACCATGCTTGGCGGTTAGCCTTAACTCATGTTTAAGTCATGTTATATGTTGTTTACACATTCCTATGATTCCATGATTATATTTTCCCATGTTATACATGCTATTATTCCTTATTTTTATTCATTTTCCATACCTTTTATGTCATCATATTATTCTTTCTAACCTATGTACTATGTTTTATTCCTATGCTTATTTACTTACTAGGATTTTAGCTCATTCCTTTTGTTCATGTATTCCTCAGGTAATCCTATGTAGTTAAATTAGATCAATGGAATTTAGGAGATCATTATGGATATTAAATAAAATATGTTTTAATGATGTTTAATTATGTACCTAATATTCAAAAAACACTAGAATTTATGATCCTTGGCTTGTAATTTGATGTTTAATTATGCTTAAAATCATTTAATAATATGTGTAAAAGGCTTAGATCTCTATATTTGGTATCATAGGAAGGTATATTTATTTTTGGGATTAGGATTATAGAACTCTAGTTAATTATATACCGATAATACTAAGTATAAGAAAACATTCCTAAATTTTGGTAAGTATAGAGTAAGTGGTTTATCAAGAAAATGCATCCATGTTTGGATACAACAAGTGGATATGGTTCTGGAATAGATATACCTAGGAGTTATAACTTTTACATTGTGTTTCGGGCCTGACATGGGGTGACCTAGTACAAGATAAAAGATCTTACTTCACACCTGGTTTGATACTCCCAGGGTATATGCTTTGGTAAATTCATATTCTCATTACGAACCATTATTAAGGAAACAAAAAAAATCACATAAGAGTATATGTTAGGAAATAGATCTCGGATGACCTAGATTGAAACCTTGGAATCACAAGTTGTGATATAATTTTCCTTTACAAATTTATCCTTTTACGTTCAAATTTACTTTTTACAAGCTTATTAGATAATTATTCAAGAAACTTAATTTTACTTTCTTTTTCTTAGTTAATGGCTAGGAATAGCGGAACTCATGCCAACAATAACTATGATAGGAATTATGATGATTTCCATAATGATATACCAAATATGATGGGATAAGGTTCTCAAAACTCTATGACAATAGTTTATCAACTAGTTCAAGTTGTGAATAATAACTTTAATTGTGTGGAACACCCTCCGTCTCCTAAGAGAGATAAGGTTTCCTTCAAATCCTTTATGTGGCAAAGACCTACCATGTTTAGTGGATACTCCAATCCCCTCCTCTGGGAATAGTGGATTGTTTTTTCATTTCACCAGAGGTATGTTATCGGTGTCCCAAATTGATATTACCCACTCTTAAAATAGTATAGCGTAAGTGCAGGGTTGATCCACATAGAACTGGTGAATGCGTGAATTTAATTTCATTTGTAATTAACATAGTGAAGGATGTTGAATTTAGAGTGGGATTTTGGTTTTTGAAAATTACAACCATTTTAATTACTGAAGTAAATAAATTAACATTTAAAGGTAAAGAAAACAAAAGTGGTTTTTAATGTGGTTGATAGAAAAAGGAGTGTGTTGGGGATATTGTTATTATGGAGGTTATACAAACTTCTTATTAGGTTGTGTTGTTGATGATAACCCAATAGTTTGGGTTTCAATTGGGAAAGGGTTACCTTGGTCTCATAAACTATGTCTTGGAACTAAAGAAAATGACTCCTTGGTCTGGTAATCAGTGTTTCACAATTATTTATTTAGATCAGTCCATTTGTGAGTCGATGAATACTTCCAATGATCATGAAGGTATTCATCATTATTCATCCTTTGATTCCCTGAAATGTTTTCCCTTGGTCTGGATTAGAATTTTTAGTGATAAAAAGAAAATATTAAAGAAGAATAATAAGAATTAAACAGAACAAAAAAACTATAACAATTAATCAAAATTATAACACTATTTCATCATCTACTACCCCAAAAAATGGGGTGTTTAGTTACACATGGAATAAAATATGACAATAGAACCACTGATACATGATTTGGTCACTGCAAAAACTTTTAGGAGAGGTGAATTATTTCATAGAATGGTGGAATGTAGGAGTAGCGAAACAATGGTATCATGACAGCAGAACCTCCATCCTTCGAATATTGAATAATTTCCCCTTCAAAATGGTGGCCAAGAACTCTATTTATAGAAAACTAAAGTACTTGGTGTGTATGAAAAGTACACTCAATTTAGTTTCATCAACGCACTTTTGTCATAGTTTTTCTCCGCTAGGTGGCTAGTTGCACTGCCCTTGACTTCCACAGCATTGTTGGTTAATTAGTGGAGGGTAAACGGCGTGTGGCGCCACCACACATGACGTATAGTCTCTAGAAAATTCCACTAACTGCATCTAGAAGCCTGTACATGTCATGTAGGTATGACCCACACGACGTGTCGTCTTTGTTCTGGCGACTTGGGTCTGTACTCGTCTGACCGATCCGTGTCTAATTCTAAATGTACATGGTGTGTAGGTATATACATATTGTGTAGTTGGAAATTTTTCTTAGAGTTATCTCAGTTTGTGTGTTTGTCTAGAAAATCCCTGAAAATGAACAAGATCACCAAAATCAAATTATTTTTCCACTAAGTAGTAGGTATTTCCCGAAAACATTTTCTGATTTTTAAAAATATATGTGGAAATGTATACACAAATCAGGTGTATCAAACTCCCCCACACTTAGTCATTTTCTCACCCTCAAGAAAATATCAACATCTAATTAAAAGAGTATACATTTTAAAAGGAAAGAATTCAATTAATCAGAAGTGTAAATGATACAGTCAGAGGAGAAAATTCTAAAAAGGTAAAAAATAGATTCAATTCATAAGATATTCTTATCATTCCTCATATATAATTCAATTAACGACTTTAATCCTCTTTTAAACACATTTTTCAACCTTTCAAAAATAAGAATACACATGATAATATATATCACTAGTAAATAACACACTCAACACTCATGATATTGTAAATCAAAGTTATACTCAAATATAAGGTATATACACTCTATCCATAGGTTTGCAAGAAATATAGTTCTCTATTGCATAAAATTGAATTACAAAAATCACGAGGGATTTTAAATAAGGTTTAGATGTCTTTGTGGCTAAGGGGTCATAGGTAAAGATGTAAAAAAATAAACTCGAAGGCTTGAAACGAGAGGATAAATTCTTTAAATAACACTGCATGATATTCAAAATAAATCTCAATGTAAAAGTATCCTAAAAACTCTCTTTCAAATGCTCTCATCACCACCATCTCCCTTAGTTAGTAGGGTTCACAACCCATCAAGTGAGTATAAGGTCCCCTTGCCTTTTTCTTTTTTTTTCTTTTTTTTAAACTGAGGGGACCACTTAGTAATTACACAAATAGGGGTTTGGATCCCTTTTTGCCCCAAATGAACAAGAGGCACTCCCCCACACTTAATTTCACAACTATTAAAAAAAATGTGCCATGTACTGCCAATTCCCTCTTAATTCTCAAGTGAATAATCATGCAAAGTTAAAAAGAATTAGGGTAGGAAGGGAAATAAGCTTGTAATTTGGATTCCTATCAAGGTTGTTCATGTTTTCTTGGGGATTTACGAAGAGATGATGTAGGGTAGGTCTCAAGAAAAAAGGGTTTGAAACAATATAATGCCTCAATAATTTTAATATAATTAAAAAATTATTCTTGTTTCGAAATGAAAACATAAAAATTCTAGTAGTCATGTATATCCTAAGAGTATTTCAAGAAAGAGGGCATTAGAAAGAATACGACGAAGGGTTTAGAATACCTCTCAAGAGTGGGAAAAACAAATAAAGAGACAATCAGGTCATGAAATGAATATAAATGATTATCATAATCAATATAATTAGTCAAGGATTACAAGTTTCAATTTAAACTATATCAACAATCATTTTAAAACACTTAAGAACCAAAATAAGCATGCAGCCTTTAAAAAAAATTTATAGAATTATTATTTATAAATATGACTAACCAAATTTTCTTTAAGTTTTCAAATATATCTTCTAATAATGATGTCTCCTAGATGATGGTAATAGAAAAGACTAAGGTGGTCGAGAGACTCTCCCCCACATTGAATACTGCACATGGTCCACCAAGTGCACTACGAATGGGAAAAGAGGATGGAGACCCGAAAAGGAATGGGAGAAGGGAGGAATGAAAAGAGAAAAAAATAGTGAAAACTGAAAGAATAATCCCCTCATGCCAAATAAGAAGTCGTGGTAAGAAGTTAAGATGTCCAAAAGTCACTTCAGTGTACCAATGACCATTGATAGAAAAGAAATCTGCACGCAAGCAAATAATTACAATGTAGAAATGGTCAACATAAATATATAGAAGAAAAAATAAAATGGAACAACCACTAGAGAAAAGGATTCACTACTGCTCATGTTTATGAATTATAGATATTTAATGTATAGGGAAAATACTACAAGGGATTAATTAAAGGCACTCCATGTGGTTTTTAATTAGAATAAAAGGGATGATGTAGGGAGATTAGTCGAGTTTTAACTCGGGTCTTTCGAATCTCGGGTCGAGACTCTACCAATATTCCAACTTCACCCACATGTATTCCTTTATTTTGAAAATATTTTTAGTTATTAATGAAAACATGGCTCACATGAAGTATATTTCAATACACACCATGTGGTTTTATTAAAAGGACAAAGGATGGAAATGGGATGGTTGTTAGGATTCGAACCCTGGCCTTTTAGAACCGGCTTACAACCATGGCCAACAGGTCTATCCCCATCGTGTGTTTTATTTTATTTAAAAAAATACATATATTATGAAAAATCCCACACATGCTGTGTATTTAAAACATGGGTATAAAAAGGATGAACCCTGTGATAAAGGTAGGGATGGAGGGATTCGAACCGACGATGGCCTAGATAAACTCCATTGATTTTACTATAGGCACTGACATCATCCTTGTTTATTATTTAGTTAATCAATATATTTATAATAATAATAATATAAATTAAAGGACTCAGTACATACCGTGTGCATAGGTGGTACATGGCATGTAACCTTTGTGTTTCCTCTTAGGAAGCACCTTTGTTTTAGGTCGTTGGCTTGACCTACTTACCTACGCTTACCTGAGATGCATGGTGGAGGGAGTTCCCACCATGTATTCCATGTGATGGTAAGTATTTATCTACTATCTGTTCACCTTGAACAGTTGACCATCCTCCCCAACAATTTCCACTGCTCCATGGTTGAATACTCTTATGACTTGGAATGGTTCCAACCATCTTGACTTTACCTTTATCTTCTCTTCAGCTTCCTTCAGATATAAATCCAGGGACTTAACAACCTAGTAAGATTTGTGCTCCAACTCTACTGGAAGATGGCATGTCTTGCCATAGATGAGGCAGAACAGGGACATCCCCGGTGGCATTTTTATGGCAGTTCGATATGCCCACAAAGCATCATCTAGCTTCTTGGACCAGTATTTCCTTAAAGTGTTCACAATTTTCTGCAGAATCTGCTTGAGCTCATGGTTGGATAGTTCCACTTATCCACTGGACTGGGGATTATACGGAGTCCCCATATAATTCTTCACTTCTTACTTCTATAGTACTCCTTTCATCAATGTGTTGTCAAAGTGGGTCCCCTTGTTGCTGATCAGTACACAGGGAATGCCAAACCAATTAAAAATTTGTTTCTTTAAAAATGCCACAACCACCTTGGTTGTGTCGTGTGCTTTAGTAGTGACTTCCACCCACTAGAGACGTAGTCGATGTAGACCAGGATGTAAGTGTTCCTGAAAGATGGGGGAATGGCTCCATGAAGTCTATGCCCCAAAAATCAAAGATATTGACCTCCAGGATGGGGTGTTGGGGAATCTTATCTCTTCACCCCACATTACCTATTCTTTGGCATCGATCAAAATGGGTAATAAAGGCTCAGGCATCTCTGTGCATGGTGGGATAGAAAAACCCAAACTGAATGATCTTTGCTATAGTATGGTCTGACCCATGATGTCCCCCAACTGGAGAGGTGTGGAAAAATTCTATCACTCCATGAAATTCAGTTTTTGGGATGCAATGTCAGATCACCCCACCTCCACAGGATCATAATAGTATTGGATATTCCCAGAAGTACCTCTTGACATCAGAGAGACACCTATTCCTCTGCTGGAAGGAGATTTTGGGGTGGATGGAACCTCTAACCAAATAATTAGCAATATCAGCATACTTGGGCCTAGGTGATTTTTCGACTGAAGAAATGTGATCATCAGGGAAATCCTACTTGATCTCTCAATCTTCCTCCTTCCCCAAATTCGGCAGCTCCATGCGGGAGAGATGATCAACAAAAACGTTCTATCTCCCCTTCTTGTATCAGATCTCTAGATAAAATTATTTTAGGAGGAGTACCCATCAAATCAGTCGTGGCTTTGCATCCTTCTTATTCAGTAGGTACTTGAGTACTGCATGGTCAGTATAAAAAATAACATTAGATAGCACTAAATAAGAACAAAACCTGTCAAATGCGAACACGACAGCCAGTATCTCATTCTTTGTGGTAGTGTAGTTCATCTATGCCTCGTTGAGCATCATGATGGCATAATATATGGGTCATAAAATTCAATAAATCAACTGGACTATGATTGATCCCACTATGTAGTCACTAACATCACACAACACTTCAAATTTCTCCTCCCTGTTGGGAGGAATCATCACTGGAGCTTCCACCAAGTGTTGTTTCAGGTGCACAAAATATGTGGTTCATGCCTCATCGAACATAAAAATGGAATCCTTTGTTAGAAGTTTGGTGAGGGGTTGAGCTATATTTAAGAAGTCACGTAAAAACCGCCTATAAAAACCTGCATGTCCTGGGAAGCTGCAGATGGATCTGATGGAAGTTGGAATAGGATGTCGAGAAATGACTTCCATATTTCCCAGGTCCACCTCTATCCCCTTCGCTGAGATTATATGTCCAAGGACGATTCCACTCTACACCATGAAATGAAATATTTACCATTTCAAATCTAGGTTTGTGTTCTCATGTTTTTCTAGTACTAGCTCCACGTGCCTCAAGCAAGTGGTGAATGATTTTCTGTAAATAGAAATATCATCCTTAAAAACCTCTAGGATCTATTCCTCCATGTCATGGAAGATAGCCATCATGCATCACTGGAAGGTGGTGGAAGTGTTACACATGCCAAAGTACATTCTTTGGTAAGAAAACATATCATATGGGCAAGTAAATGTGCTCTTCTCTTAATACTCTAGGGAAATGGAAATCTGATTATTGTCGGAATAGCCATTGATAAAGCAGTAAAATTCGTGCCTCTCCAGTTTCTCTAGCATCAGATCCATGAAGGGAAGGGGGAAATGATATTTCCCAATGGTGTCATTAAGTTTTATGTATTCCACACAGACTCTCTAACCCGTGATAGTGCGTGTGGGAATGATCTCATTCTTGTCATTTGAAATCACAATGATACCCCCTTTTAGTACCACTTGCAGGGGACTCAACCACTGACTATCTGAGATGGGGTATATGATGTCGACATCCAACAACTTGATTACCTATTTCTTTAAAAATTCATTCATGTGGGGTTTTAAGAATCAATGTGGTTTCTGAGATGGATTTTCTCTTTTGAGCATCACCTTGTGGGTGAAAATGGTAGGGTTGATGCCCTTCAAGTCTACAACTGTCCACCCAATAGCCTGCTTCTACTGCTTCAAAACCTGCATAAGTGGATCCTTCTGATCATGTGATAGTGCTTCACTAAGTATGATGGTCAATTTTTGATGGTCTTCTAAGTACCCTTAATTCATAGAAGAGGATAGAGGCTTCAATTCTAGTGTAGGAACGTTTAGAATCAAAGGTAAAAATGGTTGTACCTCTTCCCACTATAGAATGTTGGGAATAACAACACGTTTCTAGTAGTGGCCACCCTAGCCTTCAAGGAATTGCAGGTCCTCTAGTGCTTCATCAACTAGAATGTCTGGAAAAACCAAGCCATCTGAGGTGGAAGAGAATACCAGATCATCTTTTTTTCTGTTCAAGTGATCATTCATGGTGGTCACTTCATAATATCCTTCATGATCTAGTAATGATGATTGATTGACAGCTTTGAGGACATTTTAGGAGACTCTTTCGTCTCCTACTCTGAAAATAAGCTCCCCCTGGTGTACATCGATAAATACCTTCCCATTGGACAAGAAAGGCCTTCCCAGAATTAAAGGCGCCTCCAAGTCTTCCTCCATGTCAGGGATGATGAAATATATGGGGAGGATTAGCCTACCTACGTTTACTAGAAAGTCCTCCAGTGGCCCCTTCAGATATTTGATGGATTGGTCGGCAAGATGAAGGCTACTCTAGGCTTCAGGTCATTGAGACCTAGCTTTTTAAAAACACCAAAGGGCATGACGTTGACACTAGAACCTAAGTCGCATAGGACCTTCCCAAACTCACATGGTCCAATAGTGCATGGGATAGTGAAGTTACCTGGATCTTAGAGCTTGGGATGAATCGAATGGTGTACGACTGCTGAGAACTCCTTGGTCAGTGTAATGGTGCCTAGATCCTCCATCTTCCTTTTGTTGGAGAGGATCTCCTTCATGAATTTCTCATACATGGAAATTTTTGTCAGTGCTGCTTCAGATGGAATGTTGATGTGGAGCTTCATGAACACTTCAATGAACTTTCCGAACTCATGGTTGAGATTTCTCTGCTTCATCCTCTCCGGGAAGGGTAAGGCTGTCTCAAAGGGTTTGACAACCTCATTTCATTTTCCCTATGGGGCCTCTTTTGCTGGGATTTTAGATGAGGAGGGTTTTGTAACTGTACCTTCTTTGACAGTAGGAGGTATAGGTGCACCTGGTTGTGATGATTCCTTATGTTGTAGATCCTTTCCACTCCATAGTGTGACGACATAGGCCTCCTCCTCCGATTTCTTTTTAGTGTTACCCGGTAGTTTACCAGGATGCCTCGTCGAGAGATGGTTTTCCAACTGGTCGATTTGGTTCTCCATGCTTCAAATGGAAGCCTCCTAATTCTAGAATTTGGTCTCAGCAGTAGATACAAACTTGTTCATGAGATCCTCTAACCTTGAGGTGTTCTCCTGTTGAGGTGGATGTGTAGCTAGTGGAGAAGGTGGCTGCCTTGGATGTTGCGGGTGAGGGTTTTGATACCCTTTCTGCTAGTAAGAGACCTACTGATACTGTTGTTGCCTTGGGTACTGGCTCTGATACTTGGCCTAACTATATCCGGGCGGTCATTTGGGTGGAGTATTCTACTACTGTGGGCCCCATCTTGTGTTCTAGTTATCACACCATGTCGGGTTCTGGTACTATGGGTACTGGTTTGACCCTCGGTTTTGAGCAACATAGGTCACCTTGTTCCTCGAAGGGCCAACTGTAGGTCTCAATAATTCTCCCATGATGTGGTCGTCACCACATTCTCTACATACCAGATGGTTTCCCGCATGTACTTAGGACACACTCTTCAGATTCAGCACACTGATCTTTTTGGACACAACGTCCAACTGGGCAGCAAGCATAGTAGTGGAACCAATATTGTACATACCTCATTTTTGAGTGCCCCACTCAGAATTACACTGGAATCTTTTGGAAGACATGTCTTTAGGAAGATCAAAAATCTATTTGGGGGACTTCCTCATAACCATTCCTTCAGTATAATAATCTACCACAGACTTTGTGTTTTTCATTAGTCCTCTGTAGAAGGTCTGGACTTGCATCCCAAGTGGGAGTCCGTGGTGTGGGAATTTGTGCAGCATCTCCTTAAAACACTCCCATGACTCGTACAATGACTCCGAGTCATGCTGTTGGAAGTTATGTATTTAATTACACAAGGTCACTGTCTTCGAGGGTGGAAAATATTTTTATAGGAACACCTGGGCTAGCTCCTACCAGGTGGGGATAGATCACTGTGAAAACCTTTTATCCAGTATTTATCCTTATCCCTTAGAATGAAGGGGAAGAGTTGAAGAAAAATGGCATCTTCAAACACTCTGTGTTAGAAAAACATGTCTCAGATCTCTAGGAAATTGGAGAGATGAGCATTTGGGTCCTTGCTAAGCAGGACACCAAACTGAACTATGTTTTGTATTAGCTACATGATAGCAAGATTTAATTTGAAATGATGGTCTTGCATTGGCGAACAGATGATGCCTATTTCATCTCCTTGAATAGATGGAACGCCTTACTCCATGAGAGTACGACGTGGAGCTGACTGCTGAGAGAGTAGAGGCGACATATATTGCTGCTCTTGAGGGGAAAATTATGGTTGCTGAAAGATCTATTGTGGCTGGCTGTACTCTGGAGGTGGTTGTCGTGGAGGCCTCTGGTAGTTCCTTGGGAGGAACTCCATGAAGCCTCCTTGTGGGGCCTGCTCCGACATACCAGTAGCAGGAGGCTGCTGGTCCTAGTACGGGTGCCCCGCTGCAACTTTAGTGGTTGGCTCTCCCTCCTCTTTATTCTCCATGGGTGGTGAGTTCTGGTTATGCTCTTCCACTAGTGCACAGTGACGTCGCAACAATGTCCATTCGATTTCTGAGTTAGTTAGAAGAATTTCTGATGACTCGGTGCTCCTGGACCATGTGGGGCATCTGATCATGCACCTATGATCCTTCACACACACAAAACAAAAACTAGGCGTAAAAGGGAAAATAAAGATAAACATAAATGGGGTTATAAAATGAATTTTTGGGATTTTTTAATTTTTATTTTCACTAAATTAATTAAAACACAACTAAATTTATCACCCAAACTGAAGATTCCCTATCAATGGCACCAAAATTTGGTTTTTTTCATCGAAGGTATGTTATCAGTGTCCCAAATTGATATTAACCACTCTTAAGATAGTATAGAGTAAGTGAAGGGTTGATCCATAAGGAAATTGTGAGTGTGTAAATTCGATTGTATTTGGAATTAACTTAGTGAAGGATGCTAAATTTAGAGTGGGATTTTTGTTTTTGAAAATGACAACCATTTTGATTAATGAAGTAAAAAAATTAACGTTTAATGGTAAAGAAAACAAAAGTGGTTTTTAATGTGGTTGATAGAAAAAGGAGTGTGTTGGGGATATAGTTACTATAGAGGTTATACAAACTTCTTATTTGGTTGTATTTTTTATAATAACCCAACACTCTAGGTTTCAATTGTGACAAGGTTCCCTTGTTCTGGTAAACTATGTCTTGAAACTGAAGAAACTGAATCCTTGGTCCAGTAGTCAGTGTTTTACAATTCTTTATTTAAATTAGACCATTTGTGAGTCGATGAATACTTCCAATGATCATGAAGGTATTCATCGTTATTATTCCTTTGAGTCCTTGAAAATTCTTCCCTTGGTCTAGCTCAAAATTTTCAGTGATAAAAAGAAATGATTAAAGAAGAATAAGAAGAATTAAACAAAAAAAAAACAAAACCATAATAATTAATCAAAATTTAAAAACTATTTCATAATCCAAAAACCCAACACATGGGGTGTTTAGTTACATATGGAAGAAAATATGACAACAGAACCCTTGACACCTTATGGGGTCATCGTAGAAACTTGGAGGAGAGGTGAATTCTTTGGTAGAATGGTGGAATGGAAGAGTAACGGAACAACGGTAGAACAACTACAGAACCTCCCTCCTTTAAATATTGAATAATGACCCCTTCAAACCAGAGGTCAAGACATCTATTTATAGAAAACAAAAGTACATGACATGTATGAAAAGTACACATCGTGTAGTTTTTCAACATGCTTTTGCCATATTTTTTCTTCAGTAGGTGGCCAGATGCACCACCCTTGACTTCTGTGGTGTTGATGGCTAGTTGTTGGAGGGTACACAACATGTGGTGCTGCCACACATGGTGTACAGTCTCTATAAAATGCCACCAACTGCATCTAGAATATTTTACACGACGTGTCGGTTTGACCCACCCAGCCTGTTGTCTCTATTATGGTGACTTGGGTGTGTTCTTGTCTGGCCGATCTGTGTCTGAATCTGAATGTACATGGCATGTAGATATGTACACACCGTAAATTTGGTAATTTTTCTCAGAGTTCTCCCGGTTTGTGTATTTGGACATAAAACACCTGAAAATGAACAAGATCACCAAAATCAAAGTATTTTCCCACTAACCAGTTGGTATTTTCTGAAAACATGTTCTTTTTTTCCAAAAATATATGTCTACATGCTTACACAAATCAATTGTGTCATGGATTAACTCCATTGAAAAGATATTCTCTATCCTCCAATTCTCAGAAGAAGATAAAGTTGTGCTGGAGGTCTATCATTTTTATGTGGAAGCTAATCAATGGTGGAAACTGATAAAAAACACGAAGTCTAAGGAGGAAATTGATTCCATGGATTGGGAAGAATTAAAAAAATTCAATAAATACTTTCCCCAAACCCTTCATCACAAGATGTAAATGGAGTTCCTTAGACTTAAGTAGAAAGAAGATGAGTCTATCAGGGTGTATGAAGAAAAATTTACAAGGATTTCAAGATATGCCTTTGGATTTTTCATGAACACCAAAATAATGTTGGACCACTTCTTTAGTGGAATAATGCTAAGTCTATGAAAATCATTGGCAATTTTAGACTTTGAAAACTACAAAGAGATTTTCTATTGTTCCCTTATTGTTGAAATGGAGATCAGAGCCTCTCAGTGGTCTCATGGGCCCATTGAAAAAAAGGAAAATGGATTCTATTATGGATGGATCAGCAGATAAATCCCATGATGGAAAGAAAACCCAATATCCTACATGTGAAAATTGTGGGATGAAGAATATTGGGAACTATCTAAAGGGAACCAAGAGATGCTTCAGACATGGCATATACGGGAATATGGATAATAACTACTGAAGGGATATGAATAATCCCACTAATGTGGATGAATAAAGGAAGGTTCAGATCAACACTCAACCTGTAGTGTAGTGTTTAAACTGCAAGGAACATGGGAATTATGCAAACAATTTCCCTAATTTAAGTGTTGTTGGAGTCAATCAACAATAACAACCTCCAAGGCAGTAAGGAAGGGCACATTCAATCACTACTACTGAGTTGGATCCCAACAATGATGTGGTGACAGGTATATTGGTTATTCATTCAAGAATATAAAACATACTATTTTATTCTGGTTCTATGTATTATTTCATATCTTTTATGTTTATTAGAACTATTCATAAACCACCACAAATTTTGGAGGTTGAGTTATCTATGAGAATATAAAATGGGGAAATTATTACATCAAAAGCTTATAACTCTTCATCAATTAATGTATGTGGATTTAACCTACCATTAAATCATGTCATACTCCCTTTGGAAGAGTTTGATGCTATTTTGGGCATGTATTGGCTATCTTTATACAAATCCAACATCGAAAGTCAGGAAAGGGAGATCACTCTTCACATCCTAAAGAATCCTTTAATTCTAAAGAAGTTTAAGGAGGAAGATGACTTTTATTTAGAGTCATAGTCTCAATTGTGGACAATTTTTTCTTATGAGCAAGCATATCCAGCTCAAATTCTTGTGATAAATGAGAAAATAATGCTCGAAGACATTCTGAGTGTGAGGGACTACACTGATGTGTTCCTTAATGAATTTTTTAGTCCTTCTCTTGATCGAGAAGTTATGTTCTCAATTGAACTTATTCTTGTATCTCTGTATATATCAAATACACCTTATAGAATGACCATCATTGAGCTAGAATAACTGAATAAGCAATTACAGGAGAATCTGGAAATGGGTTTTATATGTCTGAGTGCTTCACCATGGGGCACACCAGTCCTCCTTTTCAAGAATAAGGATGGATAAATTCACATCCACATTGATTATCATGAGTTCAATAAAATCAAAATGAAGAACAATTATCATATAACATAGATATATGACTTGTTCGATCAGCTACATGGGGCCAATTATTTCTCTAAGGTAGACCTTTGGTCAGGATTTCACTAATTAAAGGTTAGGAAGGAAGATATTCCCAATACTAATTTTTTAATGAGGTATGGACACCATGAGTTCATAGTGATTCCCTTCAGACTTACTAATTCTCTATTAATTTTCATGGATTTAATGAATAGAGTCTTTATAGATTACCTCAAATTTTTTTGGCAGTGTTTATTGGTGATATTATAATATACTCCAAGATAAAGGAGGGGCATGAGGATCATTTTAATACTATGTTTAAGACTTTCTGAAGGGAGAAACTTTATGAAAAGTACAGTAAATATGAGTTCTGGATGAAGGAAGTATCATTATTGAGGAATGTTATCACTAGAAAAGGAATATATGTGGACACTTCCAAGATAAAGGAAATCAACGTGTGGCCTAGGACAACATATGTAACAGAGATCTGTAGTTTTCTTGGTCTAGAAGGGTATTACTGATGAATTGTGAAGAACTTTTCATGATTTTCAAACCCATTAATCAAGATGAATTAGAAGGGAGTGAAGTTTTTATGAATGATTGAATGTAAAGAATACTTCAAAGAGTTGAAAAAGAGTCTTATCACTACACCAGTGATCACACTACCGACAAGTAGAGAACTCTTTTCAGTATAAAATAATGATTCAAATAAGGGATTCAATTGTGTTCTGATAAAAAATGATAAAGTGATATCCTATGCCTCACAACAGTTGAAAATACATGAGAAAAAAATACACTATACATGATTTGGAGTTAGTAGTTGCGATCTTTGCAATAAAAATCTAGTAGAATTATCTTTATGGGGAGAATGGTGAGATATATAATGATCAGAAGAGTCTCAAATATATATTCATATAGAAGGAGCTTAATATGTTCCAGTGAAGATAGTTAGAGCTCATCAAGAATTATGAATCCTCAATCCACTACCATCCTAGTAAGTAAAATAAGGCAGCATATGTTCTAAATAGAAAGGATCCATGAAACTCGTGGCTGATTGTCACCTATCGACCAGTCAAGGTTCCGGTGCTCTGCTAATGTGTATAGCAGCACTCGGGTCGAATCCTCGGCGATGATACTTTGTAATAGTCGTTTGTTTTTAGTTGATTGTATTTTGATTAGGAGGTTTGTTTGCAGATCTTAATTGAAATGATTGATTGACTATAATTGATTTAAAAAATTGATAAAGATTTTGGTGAGTTCATTATTAAGGAGTTAATCTTGTGATATCTTTGAGGTTTTCTTTATATTACATTTAAATTAACACCCACTTCACAAGATAACGTTGATTGGAATTCCTAAGTGTTAAGGCTTTAATCCAAGCCTTAACTTAACATAGGGTTCTAATCATTACCATTACTTGTTGATGGTAGTGTATTTATGGTTCCAATAATCCATGAAAACCACATATTAAACAAAATATGTCATTAATCCATGACATGTTAAGTCCAACATACACAATGTTAAATTAACGAATACTCATCGAACAAATACTCTCAATCACTTAACATCCCTAAATTTTGACTCACCCCAATGAGAGATTTACTCAGCCATTTGGGTGTTTAATAATATGTTTATAATTATTATGACGATAAATTAAGAATAGAAGAATAATAAAGGGATAAGAAAAGAGTGGTGCGTCGAACACACACACACGAACAATGATGAGAATTAAAAAAATGGACTTTCGATTGAATGAGGAAGAAAAATAAAGGAAGGGGATTAAACTTTATTGAAACTATTTTAATAACCTTAATATTAAACTACATAAGGTGGATTATAATAATATATATTTAAGAAGAATCTTGCATTAAAACAGAATTTCAAAAGAAAGGACTTACAAAATTATAACAATGAAGAACATAAAAGTAAATGAAAACAAAGAGAGGAGGAAAGGTCTCTCAAGTGAAAAAATGAGTATGGTAGGTCCTCCAAAGGCTTTTTCAAGGGGTTTTTTAGCCAATATTATCTCCTCTCTTCTGAAATTCCAACCCCTTTCAAGGAGAGGAGGGGGATGTATTTATAGCCCAAGGAAGTGGACTGTTTGCATTCCCAATCTATCACTCCACTTGGCTCGACAATTTGGACATCAAGACAGCCGAATATCAAGATATCTACTTCTTCAAAGTTTAAGATAATAATGTTTTCCGACTAATCTAAAAATTTGGAGACATTTGGACCTATTGAGCCAAAGGTATGGCCGGTTGATTAAACAATTTTAATCTGTCCATTTCAATCCAGTATTTCTGAAGTCCAAAATGAGAAAGGGTTTTTGAATAGGAATATTCCATCAAAACCGAATGATGTCTTCAAAAAATTCGGCCTCCTATATCTCTTATGTCACAATGAAAAGTCTCAGCTCACAATTATGTCTATATCAGGAGCCATGTCATCAACACTATACTGATTTTAATTCCCGACCAGAATGGTGGGATAGACTTGAAAGCATTAGTTGGGCCCCTTGTATTTAGAGTTGGGCCTTGAAATTTTCATCCAATACTCCTTTAATTATCCCCTGAACTTTTAAAGATAATAAAATAATTTGGAATTACTGATTGAGCCCAACATTTAAATCTTCATGGATGGTCCATTTTTTTTTCACAGATTCTGTAGGCCTCCTTGTGTGGTCCATATGTGCCTTAAAATGGAAGAATTATCCCATGATCCCTTCTAATGAAATGTTATATATGGAATTAAGAATCATAAAAAATAAGAACCATACAATTTTGATCATTAGGGTGAGAGTTATAAATAAAATATTAAAATGACTCAATTGGAGTACTTCTAAAAATGCTCAAAAATTATACTTAGTATTAAAATATTAATATTTCACACACATTATGCACATTTCATATAAAATCAGTAAAGGGAGTATATAATAAGTTATGAAAATATTAATAACATAAACTCCCCACACTTAGTTTTGTGTATGTCCTCATGTGAAAAAAATATAAAAACATGACAAAATCATTTTCACTCACCAACAAATATTTAAATTTTGTTTTCTCTAATTAGGGGAGGTTTAGACTATTTTACTCATCCATTTTGAATTCCACCACAAGTTTTTATAGAAGCAATGTTACAAAACTAGTTCATTTTTTCATGTTCAAATTTATAAATGGAAGATGTGGACACTCAAAACTCATACCTCTCAAGATGATAAAATTCATTTGTGGAGGTTCACTCTTTCACTAACCAAAAGTGAAAATCTTAGAATTTGAAAGAGCTCTCAACTTTCAATACCTATCCAAAGTGCACAAGAATCAAGAGGTCTTTTTAAGGGGGGTTTTGTGTCTATGGGACGGTAGGAATATAATGTCCAATAAAGATAAGAACAGGGTTAAAACACCAACATATAAAAAGCAATGGACATTTTTTGAAATAAAACATGGAAGGAAATAAAAACACATATTTACAAGGGAATTACTGTGTGAAGAAAGACACAATTGAGGAAGAAAATATGAAGGTAATGAGAAGATGAAATATTTACAAAACACACAACTTCTCCCAATAAGAATATAATGTAAGTGTTTTTTTCTTTTTTTTTCTTTGTTTTTTCGAAAGTTGACCTTGAAACCGATCTCACACTCATATCCCAACCCATGTATGATCTCGCCATGACACTAATTGTAATAGTTATAACAAGATAAAAGTTTGAGGAAGAGTGATTTTTGACCTACCCAAGACACAACCCATTTTTTTATTTTTTTATTTTTTTGTTTTTTTTCATTATTTTTTATTTTTTTGAACACTTGTCAATAAAATTTACAAAATTACATAAATGGAAGTACATTACATTCCCAAAAACACGCTAAATGACAACCTCTACCCCACACTGAAATGGATGCTTGCCCTCAAGCAGATGATAACTCATTTAATATCAATAATAGGGTACCCAAACAACAAAATCCATTCCCCCCACACTTAAATTTAAAAAAATTATGCAATGAAAATCCATGTTGATATTGGGTGGGAAAAGGTATAGGGCTTGTAATGTGGCTATCAAGGAAAAGGTTTTCATAGGCTCTAAGGGGCTTTCAAAAGGAGGATTAATGTATGGTTAATGGGAGGCTATTTGGCTATTATAATTCTCATGCGGTTTAGAAAAATGCCTCTATCATATTAATGCACAATAAAGTAGGAAATTCATATCGAAGGTCCACAAACTCAAGATTCACAAATATAGGTGAAAAACACTCATTTTGAATATATGTCCATAGGTAGCCTTGGCATGAAAGCTAATTTTTGTTCTAACGGTTGGGGAAAATCATTTTCCAAATAAAAAATTGAGCATTAAAAATTTGTTGGTTTTGACAAAAAATTCTTTATCCAAAGTCATGATGAAAATAGAAAATTTTTGAGATGAAAACATGTCTTTTGACTCCCCAAAATGGTTAGACAAAATATGAAAATTGAAGTGTGAGTAAGCGTTACTCTTGATTTTTCATATTGTTTCTTAAATTATTATTTTTTTGTTTTTTTTTTGTTTTTATTTTTTTTTAGTATTTAATAAATACACACTGAAACAAAAGAGAAAGAGTAAATAAAAAAAAGTTTGATGAGGAAAGTAGTAAAAAAAATGAGAATGAGGGAGGAAGAAGAAGAGAGAGAGAGAGAGAGAGTTAAAGGGAAAGAGGTTCCCCTGGTTTGGATTTGGTGGGTTGCCATCTCCATCCAGTGGTGGGTCAATTACTGAAGTTGGGGATCCGATGGAAGTTGAGGTTGTTCTTGGGATGTGTGTCCTTTCATGGTGATTCTATTAACCATGAATTTCCTTTTGGAAGAGGGATCTTGGACTTGCACTGCACCAAATGGGTAAACATTAGTAATAACAAAAGGACCTTCCCAACGAGAATTAAGCTTACCTGGGTGAAGCCGAAATCAAGAATTGAAGAGCATTACCTTTTCAACTTCATGGAAAACATTTCTTTGTATGTGTTTGTCATGGAGTACCTTGTATTTTTCTTTGTAGAGAATATAATTCTCATAAGAATCATGTCGAAGCTCCTCCAGTTCATCCAATTACAACAATATTTCTTCACCGAATTTTTCAAGATCAAAATTACAAATTTTCACAGACCAAAATGACTTATGTTGTATTTAAACTGGAAAATGACATGATTTACCAAAAACTATCCTAAAAGGAGACATCCCAATGGGTGTTTTATAGGCAGTTTGATAGGCCCAAAGTGCTTCACCAAGTCATTCAGGACAGTCTTTTCTGGTGGGTTTTACAATTCTCTCAATAACTCTTTTCACTTCTCTATTATAATGTTCAGCCATTCCATTTGTTTGGGGGTGATATCCAGTTGAAGTTTTATGTACAAACCCATTTTTTTTCAAAAGAGATTCCATGGTTTTATTACAAAAGTTGGTTCCTAAGTCACTTATCAAGGCATGAGGTGTGAAAAATCGGTGGGAGATGTGTGTCTTTAGGAACTCACTAACAGTATGTGAATCATTATTTCTAGTGGGTTTAGCCTCGACCCACCTATAAACATAATCAACCGCAAGAATAATGTATGAAAATCCATTGTAAGGGGGGAATGGTCCAATGAAATCGATACCCCAAACATCGAAGATCTCGTAGAAAATTAAAGGCTTTTGGGGCATTTCATTTCTCTTGGAAATTGTGCCAAACTTTTGGCAAGTGGGACATGATTTACAAAACTCATGTGAGTCCTTGAAAAGTGAAGGCTAGAAGAATATAGAGTCTAGGACCTTTCGAGAGGTCCTTTGTGGTCCAAAGTGGCCACCACCAGGCATTGAGTGGAAGAATTCTAAGATAGAGGAATTTTCATCTTCATCAACACATCTCCTAATTACCATATCAGCCCCAGTTTTCCAAAGTTTATTTTCTTCCCAAAAATAGTATTTTGAATCACTTTGCAACTTCAGTTTTTGTTCTTTTGAAATTTTTTTAGGAAAAACATCAGAAACCATGTAATTTACAATTAGGGCATACCATGGTAATATTAGAGTGAGAAATGAAAGGTGCTCAGTGGGGAATTCATGATTGATGATTTCAGAATGAGAAGAATTAGAAATTCTACTCAAGTGATTAGCCACATGGTTGTCTTTTCCTAGTATATCTTTTATTTCAAGGTCAAACTCTTGGAGCATTAGGATCCATCTTATTAGCCTCAGGTTGGAATCAAATTTCTTGAGTAAGAACTTTATAGTAGAATGGTCTGTGAAGATGATGATTTTGGCACCTAAGAGATAGGGCCAGAATTTATATAAGGAAAAAACAACTGCTAAAAGTTATTTTTCAGTGATAGTGTAGTGATATTTAGTTTCATCCAATGTTTTTAAGGCATAATAGATGACATGAGGATGTTTTTCTCTTCTTTAACCAAGAACAGCCCCAACAGTTCTATCAGAATCATCACACATCAACTCAAAGGGTAAGGAACAATCTGGGGGTTGGATTATCGGGGCAGATGTAAGAGTTGTTTTGATTTCAATGAAGGATCTCTTGCAAACCTCATCGAAATGGAAAATGACATCATTTTGAAGCAACCGAGTTATTGGGAGGGAAATTTTACTAAAGTTAGGGATGAGTCTCGGTTAGAAACCAACATGACTGAGAAATTAATGGATGTCTCGAACAGATTTGAGTTGAGGAAGTGATTGGATCACTTCAATTTTGGCAGGATCGACTTCAATACCATCTTTTGAAACTATGTGCCCTAGAACAATCCAATTTTCAACCATGAAGTGACATTCTTAAAAATTTAACACAATGTTTCACTTGACACACTTTTGGAGGACTAGAGAGAGTGAATTCAAACAAGATTCAAATGACTCACCATAAATGGTGAAGTCATCCATGAAGACATCCATGCAGTATTCAATTAATTCGGAAAGGATACTCATCTTACACCTCTGGAATGTTGCAGGAGCATTGCAAAGTCCAAAAGGCATTCTTCTATATGGATATGTTCCAAAGGGGCATGTGAAAGTAGTCTTTTCTTGTTCCTGAGGTGCGATAGGGATTTCGAAGTAGCCAGTGTATCCATTAAGAAAGCAATATTGTGAATTTTCGGCTAATCGTTCCAGCATTTGATCAAGGAATGGAAGAGGGTAGTGATCTTTTCTTGTTTCAACATTCAATTTCCTATAGTCGATGCACACACACCATTTTTTCATCACTCAAGTTGTGACTACCTCTCCATGTTCATTTGTGACAACAGTTATCCCACCCTTCTTAGGTACAACTTGAATTGGACTAACCCATTCACTATCATAAATTGTGTAGATAATACCAGCTTGATGAAGCTTGGTGATCTCTTTACTAACTACCTCAAGTATGAGTGGATTGAGTCTTCTTTGTGGTTTTATAATTGTTTTGGATGATTCCTTAAGATGGATGTGATGCATGCAAAGAGCAGGGTTGATTCTTGGTATGTCATCTAGGGTATACCCTAAGTCCTTTTGTTATCCTATAACACTTGATCAAGTTTGGACTCCTCAGTTTCGGTAAGTGAAGAAGAGATAACGACAGGATAAGAGTGATCATGGAATAGAAATTCATATTTCAGGTGTTCAGGAAGAGGTTTCAGATCAGTCTCATCTTTTATTTATGGGTTAGAAAACTCAGGAATGGAAGAAGGGACTTCAGTTGCTTCAAATTCATTCTCTTTAATACTTTCCAAGGTGAAGCATTAGAGATCAGAGTAGATGTGGAATTCAAGAGAGTTTTCAAGTTCCTCTAGATTGATAGAGTCTATGAATGAGAGGTCCACATCAACTTCACCATTTATTACTTGGTTAATCATGGTGTAGATTTCACAAGTTCTTTTGTCATTAGAACATGAAGAACATGGTGGATTGGGGTTCTATTGACTCTTAGAAGTGTCCTCAAAAGCATGGATTGATAATGCAGAGTGATCCTCAGATGGGTATCGCATGGCTTGGAAAATTTTGAAATTGACTAGTTGGTCCCCGAATTCCATGGATAAGATGCCAGAATGGAAATCAATCTTGGTTCTTGTTGTCATGAAGAATGTTCTTCCTAGAATTAGGGGAGATCTAGAAGATTTCGTCTCACCTTCCATGTCAAGGACATAGAAATCAGCAGGGAAGATAAGATCATTGACACAAACAAGGGCATCCTCAATTATACCCTCAGGACTGGCCATGCTTCGATTGGCTAATTGAATGAAAACACCCGTTGGATGTAAGGGACCTAGACCAAGGTTGGAGAATATGGATTTGGGCATGACATTAATTGAGGATCCTAGGTCTATGAGTGCATCATCAAAGTTGTAACTTTCAATTTTGCATGAAACCATAAAGGTCCCCAGATCTTTGCACTTTATGAGAATAGATTGATGAGTGGAAACATTTTCTAAGGTCCTAAGTTTCCTCTTGTGGGTACAAAAATACCTGAGAAACTTGGCATACTTAGGAATTTGTTTTATGGAATCTAAGAGGGTAATGTTGACTTCAACATGTCTAAACATGTAGAGTATTTCAGGATCAGGTTCAAAGGACTTCTTTAGCTTAGAAACGTCTTGAGGAAAAGGAATTGAGTTCCTTTGTGGAATAGAAGGAGATGGGGGAATGGTTTCAGGTTCCATTTAAAGTTTCTTTTTCTTTTCATTTTCTAGTTCAACATTTAAAGGTGGTTTATATGACTTATCTTGAGGTATAGAAATTTTCTTTCCCAATCTAAGTGAAATTGAACTTACATTACCCTTGGGGTTGGGTAATGGTTGAGATAGATGTTGGGAATAATTGGATGGTTTCTGCTGACTAAGGTGGGATGCAAATTGACCAATTTGGGTTTCAATGTTCTTGAGACTAGAACGGGTGAAGGAGAAAAGATCTTCAACAACACTTTCTCATGGTTTCTTAGAAGAAGTTTCTTGTCCCGGATTGGGATTACCTAGATTTTTTTCTTGGGAAAGCGATTGTATTGGTTTTGTAATTGGGATGGCTCACTGGGATAATGGAATCCAGGAGGAGGATTGTTCCTTTGAGGTTGAGGAATAAAAGGATAATGTTCTTGGAAGTTACCAAAACCTTGACCATATAGAAACTGGTTTTGGTTTTGAGGAAGGAATTGAGGGGGATGAGAAATGGTATTCCCATATCTCATGTTAGGGTTATAGGGAGAAGAGAAGGGCTCATAGTAAGGTTAGTTGAAGTTTCTAAAAAACTGACCTGATAGTTGAGGGTTGTTGTTACGCTGAGAATATGTTGCATTGAGCTCCAATGGTCCAAATGAATCAGATTGATCCTCTTGAAGTTGTGGACATGTGTCAGTTGTATGAGATAGAGAGTTGTAGATTCCACAGTTCTTGATAGGTCCAGGAAACATTGATTGCGGAGAAGATGAGGTTGGGGATTTGGTAGCCACAACTAGT
Source organism: Viscum album (assembly GCA_963277665.1). Taxonomy (NCBI): domain Eukaryota; kingdom Viridiplantae; phylum Streptophyta; class Magnoliopsida; order Santalales; family Viscaceae; genus Viscum; species Viscum album. The sequence goes on from OY728163.1 coordinate 97,699,018, forward strand.
TGTCGCACAATACCTATAAGTTCACTCATCCACTCGGTCATCTAATTCGGCTCAATTGATTGATTATATTGGGCTTGTTTGACTTGATCATGTGCTCTAGTATGGAATTGTTGTGTGTTTTCAGCCATGTTACTTATGAGATCTCTTACAACTGCATGAGTTTTATCAACAAGAGCACCACCACTTGCAGCATCAATGAGAGTTCTCTCCATTCCCAATAATCCCTCATAGAAGTATTGAATCAAGAGTTCGTTAGGAAATTGGTGATATGGGTAGGTTGAAACAAGATTTTTGAACCTCTCCCAATATTCCTAGAGTGATTCATTTGGGAACTGACGGATACCACTTATTTCCTTTTGGATAGAAGCAGTACGAGAAGCAGGAAATAATTTCTCTAAGAAGAGTCGCTTCATGTCAATCCATGTGGTTATTGAATCAGGAGGAAGGTAGTAGATCCATGACATAGCAGTGTCATATAGGAAGAAAGGGAATGCTTAAAGTTTTATTTTTTCTTCAGAAAACCCTTGAGGCTTCATGGTAGAGCACACCACCCGAAACTCTTTAAGGTGGAGATGTGGATCCTCACCGGCTAGCCTATGGAAATGAGGGAGTAGATAAATCAAACCCGATTTGAGTTCGAAATCAGCCTCTATATTTGGATATTTAATACCAATAGGTTGGTAATTCATATCAGGGGAAGAATGTTCTTTTATTGTTTGTTCCCTAGGATTGGCCATATCTAATTCAATTGGTTGGACAAGGACTGGTTCTTGAATTATTTGATTATCTCTTATGTTCCTCCTAAGTTGGCGAAGTGTACACTCAATTTCAGGGCCAAAAAAATCCAAGGGATTTTTTGTAAGGCTAAGGGGAATTTAAGAGAGATTTTGGAAGAAAGTGGAAGACTGGTTTTTCTTTTTATTTTTTTCAGTTTATAATTTTTATGAGAAGATGTGTTTTTCTTTGTGTTTTTTTTTCAATTTGTTTTAAATTTTATTATTTTTATTATTTTTACAATAACCAGAAACTAATGACTAATTAAAGAACAATCCCCGGCAACGACACCATTTTAAATGCACGACCGATTGTCGCCTATCGACCAGTCAAGGTTCTAGTGCTCTGCTAATGTGTATAGCAGCACTTGGGTCGAATCCTCAGCGATGATACTTTGTAATAGTCGTTTGTTTTTAATTGATTGTATTTTTATTAGGGGGTTTGTTTGCAGAGATTAATTGAAATGATTGATTGAATATAATTGATTTAAAAAAATTGATAAATATTGGGGTGAGTTCATTATTAGAGAGTTAAGCTTGTGATATCCTTAAGTTTTGCTTTATATTGCATTTAAATTAACACCCACTTCACAAGATAACGTTGATTGGAATTTCTAACTGTTAAGGATTTAATCCAAGCCTTAACATAACTTAGGGTTCTAATAATTACCATTACTTATTTATGATAGTGTATTTATGGTTCCAATAATCCATGGAAACCACATGTTAAACAAAATATGTCATTAATCTATGACATGTTAAGTCCAACATACACAATGTTAAATTAACGAATACTCATCGAGCAAATACTCTCAATCACTTAAAATTCCTAAATTCTGACTCAACCCAATGAGATATTTACACAGAAATTTGGGTGTTAAATAATCTTGTTATAATGATTATGATGATAAATTAATAATAGAAGAAAAATAAAGGGATAATAAAAGAGTGGTGCGTTGAACACACACACACGAACAATGACGAGAATTAAAAAAACGAACTTTTGATTGAATGATGAAGCAAAATAAGGGAAGGGTATTAAAATATAATTAAATTATTTTAAGAAAATTAATATTAAACTACATAAGGTGGATGATAATAAGAGATATTGAAGAAGAATATTGCATTAAAACATAATTACAAAAGAAAGGAGTTACAAAATTACAATAATGAAGAACATAAAAGTAAATGAAAACAAAGAGAGGTGGAAATGTCTCTCAAGTGAAAAAATGAGTATGAAAGGTCCTCCAAAGCCTTTGGAAAGGATTTTTTCATGCCAATATGATCTCCTCTCTTCTGAAATTCCAACCCCTTATAAGGAGAGGAGGGGGATGTATTTATAGACCAAGGAAGTGGATTGTTTTCATTCCCAATCTGTCCCTCCACTTGGCTTGATGATTTAGACATCAAGAAAGCCTAATCTTGAGATATATCCTTCTTAAAAGTTTAATATAATAATTTTGTCCGACTACTCTCAAAATTTGGAGGCATTTAGACCTATGGATCAAAAGTTATATCCGGTTTATTAAACAATTGTAATCTATCCATTTCAATCCAGACTTTTTAAAGTTCAAAATGTGAAAGGGTTTTTGAATAGGAAGATGACCTCAAAACCGAATGATGTCTCCAAAAAAAGTATTACACCTATATATCCTATTTAATACTGCAAAATATCAGTTCAAAAGGATGTCTATACCAGGAGACATGTCATCAACACTATACTGATTTTAATTCCCGTCCAGAATAGTGGGTTGGACTTCAAAGAATTAGTTGGGAACCTTTTATTTAGAGTTGGGCCTTGAAACTTTTATCCAATACTCCTTTAATTATCTCGCAAACTTTGGAGGATAATAAAAGAATTTGGACTTCCTGATTGAGCCCAAAAATTAAATCTTCATGGATGGTCCAGTTTCTTCACAGATTCTGTAGGCCTCCTTGTGTGGTCCATATGGGCCTTAAAATGGAATACTTTTCCCATGATCCCTTCTAATGAAATGTTTTATATGTAATTAGTAATAATTAAAAAAATAACCATACAATATGGATCAGTAGGGTGAGAGTTATACATAAAATATTAAACTGACTCAATTGGAATACTTCTAAAAATGCTCAAAAATTATACTTAGTATTAAAATATTAATATTTCACAAACATTATGAACATTTCATATAAAATAAGTAAAGGGAGTATATAATAAGTCATTAAAATATTAATAAAATCAACACAACATGTTTATAAATGATGAGAATTGATAAGGATCCAATTTTCTTATAACTTCAAAGGATGGACATGGGAATCATTAAAGAAGGAACGTTATCAATCCTTTCTCAAATGATTGTTCAACCATACCTTATGGATAAAATAAAATAATCTCAAAGAAATTATATGGAAATTTAGAAGAAGTTGGAATCCATGAGAAATGAGGAATCCTCAGCATTCAAAATTTATGAAGGAGTCTGGAGATTTGGGTCATAACTATGTGTACCATCTAATATAGAGATAAAGAAAGAGCTTCAGAATGACACACATAATCAACCTTCTATATTCACCCAGGGAGAACAATGATGTATCGATATATCTGAGAGAATATTGGAGGGAAAATATTAAGAATGATGTTACTGAGTATACATCAAAGTGCCTGGTATGTCAGCAAGTGAAGGCTAAAAGAAAAATTCTAAGGGGATTATGCAGCCACTACCCATACCAACATGGAAGTGGGAGAAAATTACCATGGATTTTGTCACTGGACATCCAAATAGATATACAGGAAACAATTATATATGGGTTATTGTGGATCATTTTATAAAGACATATCACATTATTGAAATTCAATAGGATTTATCACTGGATGAAGTTGTACAAATATACATCAAAGAAGTGGTATGTTTTCATGGAGTACAACTATTGATTGTATTTGATTGAGATATGAGATTCACCTCAAAGTTCTGTAAAAGTATCCAACATTCTCTAAGAACTAATATGAACTTTAGTATGGACTATCATCCTAAAACTGATGGCTAATATGAGAAAACTATTCAGACATTGGAAGACATGATGAGAGCATGTTCTATGGACTTCTATGGAGGATGAGACCAACATATTCCTCTAGTCGAATTATCTTACAATAATAGTTTCCAATCTAGCATCCAAATTTATCCATATGAATCCATTTATAGTAAAAATGTCGAACAACGACATGTTGGGATGAAGTCGGTGAATGTAAGCTACTAGTACTTGAAATGGTTGATGAAATGGTGGAGAAGATGAAAAACATTCAACAACACATCAACGCATCCAAAAGTTGAAAAAAGATCTATCCAGAAAATTTTTTATGAGACCTTGAGTTTAAGTTTGGAGACATGGAATTCTCCCTCTTATCTCTATGGAAGAGGGTCATGAGATTTGGGAAGAAAGGAATGTTAAGTCCCAAGTACATCGGCCCATTTGAGATTCTTGATCGTGTTAGAGATGTGGCCTATCGACTAGCACTTCCACCAACCATGTATCAATTACATGATGTATTCCATGTATCCCTCTTGAGGAATTACATACCCAATCCTTCACAAGTACTAAATTCAGAGGTGGTATTGTTAGAAAATGATCTTTCATATGAGGAGTACCCAATGAAGTTCTTTGATCATAGAGATAGAGTTCTACACAACAAGACTACTCACCTAGTCAAAGTACAATAGATGAAACATAAGCACAAAGAGGAAACAAGGGAACATGATGAAGTGATGAAGGAGAATTACCCACACCTATTTTCAACATAGAATTTAAAACAAAATTTTGAGGGGAGAAGAATGTAACGACCCGGAATTTTTATCAATAGAATTCCCCTTCTTATAATTATCTTATATAGTATAAATAACATAAAATCACATTAATAACACAATAAAAACTTTATAAATTAATAATTAATGAAATAAGAAGTATTCCTAGAAGTTAAATAACCTATACTGATAAAATAGTAACTTGAACTTAGGAATAATAATGTGACCCTTATAAATAGTAAACCAGCCAATATAATAGTACCCTCACCCATGAAAGTGTAAATAAAATTTGGGTATCTTATAAATGAAAACATGATATAATTATATCATATTTTAAGTAAATAAATGTTTTTAAAAATTATTAATTAAGTGTTGATATTTTATAATTCATAAATATTTAATTATAATTTTATGATTAATTCAATAATTTAACAGTATATTTATTTTCATAAAATGAATTCCTAAATTAATATTTTGTTGTCTTATGATTTTAAGATAATTTTAGGAGACATTAATTAATTTTCCAAAGTGTTATAAAAGTAGTTATAATTTTAAAATCAAAGTTTTCCAAGTAAATGATGATTTTAATTAAAAATTAAATTTATCATATTTAGAAGATTATTTTCATAAATTTAAGTTCATTTTTAAATTATACACATTGAATAATGGTTAGGGTGAATTTTTATGTTTTTTCTAAAATACTTGAATTTTTTGTGAATAGTAAAATATAGTAATTTACGTTATATATACATTCTAAGTTAAATACAGTATTACTTGAGTTGTTGATGATGTAAGAAGAATTGGTTCTAACTCAAATTATCTAATTATTTTATTTAATCTCAATAATTTACACTATTTCTAGTCTTGGTCCAAATAATAAACTAGTGAATAAAATAATGAGAAAACACCCCTCTCCCACACTATAAATACCACCTCTCACCACCTCTTCCCCTCACAACTTAATCATTTTATCCTTGTCCAAATTATTCCTTATAATTTTCCCAAAACTGTCCCACATGTTCAAGAGGTCTTGGTCAAATCAAAAGACTAAAACCTTTTCCCTAAGGAGGTTTTCAAGGAGGGCACATTCAAGAGGTAAATTCCTCTTTCCTTTCCTTTTAATTTTTTTAAAGTTATTTTGTTATTCTTACCTAACATACTCTCATACAAATGGTATTATAACTAAATTACCTCAAATATACTATAATTTTATTATTTTAATGGAACAATCCATCATTAAACCCCTCTCCTCCCCCATTTATTCTAAAAATGAAAACATCGTTCGTGAGGTGTTAATTTATCGCCTTCAAGGATGACAAATTTTCATTTTCCATTAACGCCTTCAAGGCTGGTCATAAAACCATTTTTATGGTTAAAAAAATTATTATATATTTATTAAATACTATATAATGTAATTTAATCATTACATACACATGATGTTAAATAATAAAACAAAACAAGTTTGTTGTGAGCGAAAACCGCCCAAAATAATCCAAAAGATTATCACCAACATCTTATCTAATGATTAATCCTCACCCAAAATAACCAAATGAATTATATGATCATTTAAACTTTTGTATGTTCATTAATAACTTATAACTTCAATTATATATTTATATTTCCATTTTACATGAACTACCATACTCTTATACAAGTGAACTTATTATGAAAACTAAGAAAACGAGAACTCCCGAACGATGAAATTGAACAATATAACTCATCAAAAATTCCATAAATGAACTTAATAAAGTTATAATAAACCAATTAAATGTAAAAATGGTTCTTTAATTATTAATTAATTAATTTAATTTGATTATTCATGACATTAAGATCTAGTGAAGAACCATTTCAGAGATAAGGTAAGGAATCCTTTCCAAACCTCCATATTTCCTTTGGGTTAAATTTTATCTCTCTTTACCCAATGAACCTATTATTTATTTTTATGTAATTATTATTTATTCTATTTATATGTTCCAAAATCATGTATCCATATCATATAATCCTTTTCTATAGGGAAAAAATGTTTTAAAAAGGCCTGCTTTTCAATTGTTTCCAATAAGTAAGCTTGATTCAAGAGAACTTCCCAATATATTACCCATTTTCAAGTGATCTCCATAATCTATATTAAGCCAACATTATTTTTATGAAGTAACTAATTTTATCATTAAAATCTATCTTGGTTAAATTTTTTATGTAAAAAATGATGCCATTTCCATTTGAAATAATCTTTAATATTTTCCTTAAACTAAACAAAAAAGTTTTTTTTATAATGTTATTTAAACACTATTTTTACATGTTTTCACTTCGGTTTGACATCACATATCATGTTTTATGACTATTTTACCTTATGAATGTCCATTGATGATTTAAATAATTTATTTCATGGGTGCCATTATTATATTCCCTTTTGTTATTCCTTTTGACTTGATTATGATTCCCAATTCTTTCCATGGGGAACCCTTATGTTTATGTATGATTTATTATGTATGAATATTCATGTGGAAAACATATTTATCAACATGTTATGATGATTTCACCTTGATATAGCTCTAGTGAATTGGGTATTGTTTAGTCTCTTGAGACATCATGTTGGGATAGAGAGTGAACCTGATTCCTTTATGGTATTTTGTCCACCATGTCATGGTGGTTAGACTTGAATAATGTTTACGTCATGTTATATGTTATTTATATATTTATAATATGACATTATTATATGTTCCCATGTTATAAATGTTATTATTCCTTATGTTTATTCACATTCCATGCATTTTATGTCATCATGTTATGCTTTCTAACCCATATTCTATGTGTTATTCCTATGCGTATTTCCTTACTATGATTTTTAGCTCATCAATTTTATTCTTGTATTCCCTAGGTTATCCTATGAAGTTATAGGATATTTAATGGATGTTAGAATCTCATTATGAAGAGTAAATAAAATATGTTTTAATGATGTTTAATTATGTATCTAATCTTTCAAAGATACTAGACTTTACAATACTTATCTTGTAATTTTATATTTAATTATGGTTAAAATCATGTAATAATATATTTAAAAGGATAGGGTTGCTATAATATCAACCCTCAGTTCCTTGAGATAGAAATAATAATAAAGGCTATCCATAAATCCATCTAATCCATATCCCGATGATGATCTGTCAGAGTAATCATGCCCCACTATATCTTGGTGGAATCCTTAAACATATATGTAGTGAGCCCCACTCCCCTCTCAGGAGGTTTCACAAGATTCTAAAAAATTGATATCATGGCCTCTATCCATGACTCTACAGCATGTGGTCTTCCATCCTATGAAAACATGGTAAGATGCTACTACTAGAACTCACACATCAACTCTATCATAGTTAGTCTAGGTTATGGTGCTCCCTAAACTATCTACATAAAAAAAGAATCCCTCTCAGAACTAGCCCTTAGAACCTGTATCCAGTATAACATGTGATTCCAAAAGCGGCACTTTTGGAGGTTTTACAGGTGGCCCTGGGACCTCCACCACCAGAGCATGATCTTTTCCACCCTCTTTTTTCATGAATGGAGACATTTGTGGTGGAACATATCTATAAATTCTAGGCACATGCCTCAATCAAGATTTGAAAATAATAAGATATAAAAATAGGACCGACCCAAGCCTTCCTAACATGTGTCACAACCATATTCCTACTCTTAAATCTAGGTCATAGTGATATAAAAGTCATAAGATTGCATGAGATACTACCTACTTCCCACTAGTCATGTCGGGTTAGGTCCATGTTCTCTATTATTAGTTAGGGGTTCCATTATACAGGGTGTCAATTGCAACTTATATAGAAAAACACCATTTCAATTTTAATTAGAATCCCTATTTAATGACAAAAATTCCTTTTAGAATTAAATTTTCATTTAATTTCATTCTCATTTATATAAAAAAAATCCTTAAAACATTGAACTATATGGATCAACACATCCAATTTATAAGGGCCTATACACCATAAAAATAGAAGTGTGTCATCCATTTAATCCCAAACAGTCATTTATCATTCCCCAAAAGTCATTAAAATTACATGAATATAGAAATGAGGCACCAAAACATGCTATAATAAATTCATGTAGTAATGTAAACAATGAATGGAATAATGCAGGACATATAAATCCTGAAATGCCCATAATGATGCATGATGCAATATTTCCTTTCCATATCAGTCTAAGAAAAAAATATAAAATTATAAGGAAAACCAAACAATAAGTGAGTCACCCAACGATGAAGTCAAATCAACTATGAAAAGAATAAACCAGAATATCATATCCCATACCAGAAAATTTAGATTTTTTTACATGGGCTAGCTACTCTTAAGAACAACTCATTGACAAATTCCAAGAGATTTCTAATATCCTATATAATATTCCAAAATGATAAGAAAAATGAAAATAAAATAAACCCCTTTGAACAACTTTATGACATCCCAGAATTGGTTCACTCAACAATAATCAAACATGGTTAGACACATTACTATAAGAGCACCTCCATGTATGCTGGAGGCTTCCGACTAGTAGTGAGGGTCCATGGTGGAATAGTGGGGAGACTATTCCCTCATGGTTAGAGTATAACACAATGGTATAATCACATCAATCAATATCATAATTATATTAAATAACTAAACAATAGAAAAATAAAAATCCATTATATAAATATCCAAGTAATCACATCCATGAGTGTCATGTATAAATGATGATCATGGGATTCTATATAAAATATAGGTAAATACATTGAAGTAGGAATAAGTATAATACATGTATCAAAGGAACAAAACACCAAAAAGAAACTATCCCTAGATAGCATCAAGATCCATAACTTGGTCACATCACCCCCTGCTCCTATGCACAATGAATCAAGCATCAGCAAGTGGGTGCTTTCCCCTATCCCTACATGCATCCATAAAGTCTGTCCGGGTACCCAATGGTGGTTTAAAGAGGGTGGGAGATAACACTCAGTAACCCACCACCAATGGTGTCTATAATAAGTATTTTCTATGCATATTATCTGAAATAGTTTACATATGTAACATGCGTACAAGTAATATTAGTATACATGATTTTATCTAGTCTATGAAGTCTCACTATGATGAAGAAACTAAATTTCAAAACTATCTATAAATCATATAATGCATAAAAATAATGGATTATGCTGTGTAACCATGTGTCAGGACTAGATGATCCAGGGTATAAGGAGCAGTAATGTCCAAGGCAAAGATATGATAATCAAACCAAGTGAACAGGTTATAAGTAGTAGAAATGTATAAGGAATCCTAAAGGGTCAATAAAAATATATCCAAGGAGTATTAATTTCCAAGTAAAACATACACTAATTAAATCAAGTTAGAGGATCCAAGGAGTATGAATTTCCAAGTCTTACTAAAGGGTCGAAAAAATGGATCTAAGGAGTATACATGTACAAGGCATCCTATCGTGTCAAGTAAACTAGTTAAACTGGATCCTTAGAGTATAAATGTCCAAGGAATCCATGTAAGCCAATTAAATCAGATCCGAGGAGAATATATGTCCAAGGAATCCTAATATGATCATCGAATACAAGGAGTAAAAATGTTTGAGGCATCCTAAAAAGTAAAGTAAATTAGATCTAAGGAGTAGAAATTTATAAGGCATCCTAACATATCAATTTAACAATATACAAGGAGTATAATTGTCCAAGGAATCCAAGTAAGTAGGATCTATGGATTAGGAATTTCCATGACATCCAGATATGGTTGTTGGATCCAAGGAGTAGTAATGTCCAAGACATCCTAACCATTTAATTCACCAATTCATTAACCATTCAATTAAACATTTCACCCATACCTTATTAATCATAAAAAAATCAAGGGATTATCCATTTCATACATTTTAATTAAAATTTTCATGGTGATATAATGTGATTACAACCTTTAACAATTCACTTTAATACCTCATTCAATTATCAATTATACAAGGCGAAATTATCACACCCCGAGGGTGGTATAAAATGGTAAAAAGGGTAGAACCCACCCCATGGGTGGTTCAGGTTGAAGTCAATACCCTCCAAACATGATTCAAGGATTCAATGGCATGTCCCAACATGTTTATATCAATTAAACATTGGTTTTATAAACTTCAAAAAAAATTCTCTGAAATTATGACATGTGACACAATGGAAACAAGATACAAATAGCTATACATTGAGGGAAAAGTTATATAACACGTACCTTAATCCCATAGAAAATTAATCATTTAGTATTATCCTTTGATTTGATCCCAATTAGAAGAAAATATAAGAATGGATTAATTAAATAAAAATAGCATTGTCCATATCAAGGAAAATAAAAAAAGGTGAAAGAGGAATGTATAACTCACTAACATGGATCCAATGAGACCGAAGATGAAAGGATCAGAGTATAGATTAGGGAGTTACACCATATACTATATTTAGGCTTAAGGAGATCAATGGGAGAAGCAGGGAATGTCCACAAATGGAGAAAAAGTAATAAAAGAGGAGGGTCAATCATTTTAAGTAGTAAGGTTAAAATGGACATTTTCCTTCAAAAATTTGGGTTGCACGGTTTGGTTGAATGGTTGGCCAAACTGTGCAACAACCGTGCACACCTCTCTTACTCAAGACCACCATCTCACTATTCATGCACATTATTTGGGAATCCATGCACAAAAATTCTAATTACCTCTATAAAAAACTATAGTATCCCTATATGGATGTGCGAATCTGGTTGCGTGTTTCCCCAAACCACGTGGCCTTGGAATGTGGGATGTACCACTCACACAGTTTTTACTAACTATAATACCTATCTCCCTCTTCCAAAAACTCATGCTCTAGGCTCCAAACAATCCCTATACACCACCATTTACTCTATAGACTCATTAGGAATCCACATTTGGTCAAAACTAAGGAATTAATCTGGAAATAAAATGGTTATGTACCTCATAGAAAAGCTGGGATCTTACACTAGTGGCTAAATGGTTTAAACATCATTAAGTCATTGACTATAATGAAACCTTTTCTCATGTTTCCATATTAAAATCCATCATAATTATACTTGATATAATATCTTACCATGGATATGAATTTTGGAATATGGATGTAAAACAACATTCCTTAACAGTAACCTTTAGGAAGATGTCTTCATGAAACAACCAGGAGGGTTTATGACTCAAAATAATTCTAAAAAGGTTTCAAAGTTTCATAGATCTATTTATGGTTTGAAGCAAGCATCCAAGGCATGGAAAATTCGGTTCAATGAAGCTATAAAATAATTTTTTTCACTAAAATCAAATGTTATCCATGCGTTTACAAGTAGTTTAGTGAGAGTTTAATATTAATACTTGTAGTATATGTCAATAACATATTACTTATTGGAAATAATGTGACATTATTATAGCTAGTTAAGGACTGATTGAACAAGTTATTCTCGAGGAAGGAATTATGTGAAACAACCAACATTATAGGGATCAAAATCATTTGTGATAGATCTAAGAGGATTTTAATTCAATGTAAAGGTATATACATTAATTAGTTACTGAAATGGTTCAATATAGAACAATCTAAGGGAGGATTGGTTCCAGTGTCACATGGTATACATATTTATAAGAAAATGTGTCCTCATACAGAAGAGTAGAATGAGATAATGAGTAGTATAACATACACTTATGTGATATTATCAATAATTTATTCCATGTTATATATTCGGATTCATGTTTCCTATACCTTCAGCATGGTAAGAATATATCAGGATGATGTAGGTGAAAACATTGGTATAATGTTAAGTGTATCCTAAATTATCTAAGAAGAACTAAGAATATGTTATTGGCATTTGATGGAGATGAGGGGATAGTCATCAGGGGTTATATTGATTTTAGTTTTCAAACAGATAACAATGATTAAAATTTATAGTCAGGGTATGTGTTCAGTCTTAACAGAGGATCCATGAGCCAGAAGAGTTCAAAGTAGCCAACTTTTTCTGATTCTACAACATAGTTTGAGTATATAACATCTTATGATATATCCCAATAATAAATTTGGATATGAAACTTTTTCTAAGATATTTATATGTTACCTAGAAGTAAAGATCCTGTCACATTATATTGTAATAATACTGTAGTGGTGGAACTTTCAAAGGAGCTAAGGCCACATCAGGTGACAAAGAACATACTTTGGAAGAATCACATATTAAGGGATTTTTCTCAGATATTTGATGTTAAAGTAAATATATTTCCATGGAAGAAAACATAGTATACCCATTTATTTAAGCCTTATCTTAGTAGAAACAAGAGTATCACGTGAGATCTAGAAAGATGAAGGTTGTTATCAGTTGACTCTAATATAAGTGGGAGTTTTTTGGAGTTAGTGACCTAAAATAAGATTTTATCTACTTTATGATAACATATATTAATTATTTTATAAATAATAAAACTTTTTATAACATTATGATTATTCTTCTATGTTAAATAATATGTGATAGTGTACTAAGAATAACAGTCACACCGAAAGGTTATAGTAATTCCCCACTATGATGAGAAACCTTAAGTTCAACAATAGTATTCTTAAATATACATTATATAGCTGGATGATATCATTTGGTGGGTCAAAAATGATACAAGTTATCAGAGATGGATACTTATAGGACTTTGATGCACCATCTCATGGTGTACTCCATTGATAATATATAGTGAAAGAGATTATGAGAACACAACCTGCTAGTTGGAAATCCACATTTATATGTGTCATTAGATGTTACTATATTGGTATATATGTATTGATAATAATAATTTAATAATATTATTAATGGATATTATTAGCCATGTACTTCTATGTATTGATGAAAACTGTGATGACATATATTCACAATGAGGTATGATATATTGGGTTCATCATGAGTAATATTGCATTAATAAGTAATTATAGAAATAATTGTCCCTTTTGTTCTTTAATGGAATTTTATATCTTAAGACCTTTTTTGGGAATGAAAGAAACTAAATAAATCCATTACCATAGTGTTATATGGGAAAGTTCATTTCGAGAAAGTAAAATAAAGATACATCATGAACATTGGTTAATGACACTAGAATGCAACCTACTGAATTAGAGATATCACAATAAAGAGATTATATTACACAATAAATGTTTGTATGAGGTTGTATGTCATTTTGAAATTAACTTCTTTCTATATGGGTTCCTTGACGTGTTGCTAGATGCAAACCTTGAACTTTGGGTGGCCCCACCTAATGCCAATAAGAAAAAGGCCTAATGTTTTACACACTAATTGTACCTAGAACCTTAGTTAAATAATAATATTATTTATTATTTAACATTTTTAATAAATATTATTCCTAAATATGGTTTAATAATTATTGATGTTTTCTTGATCACAAATATCTAGTCACTAATTATTCGAGAGAATATTCTATGAGTAGAATATTTAATAAATATTTATTTTATATTTAGAGAATATAATATTTATTTATTTATTAGTGAATAATATAGTGGCATTTATTTGTTAAATAAATAGTCATTATTCAAGGCCTGATAAATATCATGGAGGAATTGTTGACTGATTTTAATGGTCTGGTGAAAAATAATATATATTAAATATTATTTTATTAAATTTTAAAAAAATTAGTTAATAAATAATAATTAATTAATTAACTGATTTTTCACATGTTAGGAAATAATAATTAAATTATTATTATAGACATGGGGTTCCGAGGGGATTAAATAAATAATAAGGGTGTATGTGTAATTATTATTTTCTAACCCTATAACTATTTAAACCCAATTATATTATTTCCAAACTCAATGCAAGCCATTTGTGTATGTTGTGTAGAATGAATCTAGAGATTCCTATCAATACCTAGAGAGAACCTCTCAAAGAACGCTCCCATTAATAGAGAGTGATATTCCTCCACTACCCCTTTTGATCCTAAAGAGATCAAGAAGAACCCTTCTTGGAAGAGATTCTTGTGGCGACCAAGGATGAAAAATTCAAGTACAAGGATCTACTATGATAGAACCCAGAGGTTCCTAGATAAAATCTTGGAGGTTCTTATTACATGTGTATATCACTACTAGAGGTAATATACATTTTATTCCTATAATTAAATGATGATACGACCTAGAGAATTTGTTAGATTCATCAAAAAAGAAAGAATTCGTCATAGGGTAAATATTTAATTTCTTAAATTAATTATAAATTTATGTTGAAATGATATTTAATTTTGGTTTTGGAATTCTCAGGTCAATTAATCTTTGATTCATCTTTATTGTTCATGAAATTCTTCATCAATGTACATCTTAGATTAATCATTGATTATGAAAAAAGATGAGTTATGCATGAACCACTGGTTCCTTAGATGTGCCCAAAACCTATAAGTGACATTAGAGTGAGGTTTCATAATAGTTTATAATTATTTAAAAATCAATTATTGATTTACTTATTTATCATGATATTTCTATATATTGTTTGGAAAATATAATATTTTCATTCATTATTAAGGATAAGAGTTGTTCTATATATACGAATGAAATTTTTTATGGAATCAAGAATATGGAAAATGGTTTAAACATTTTGGATGTGGATAATCCTACCTATAACATTTAGAATAAAAATATCAAGGTTGATTCTAAACCCACTTACCATGGAATTGTCATCTTGGAAAAAATAAATGGTAAAAACATTCAAGGACTCCATAGATTTGAATTATCAGACTCATTTGATTATGAAACATGTGAGACATGTTAAACTTGTTTATTAGGAAAGATGACCAAATCAAATTTTAGTGGAAAAGGTAAAAGGACTAGTGGACTATTGGAACTTATACATAGTGATGTATATGGACCAATGAGTACACAAAAAAAGTGGTGGGTTTAGGTACTTAATAACCATTTCCAATGAATTTATTTAGTATGGTTATGTATTTATGATGAGTCATAAATATAAAACTTTTGGAAACATTAAATAGTTTCATAACAAAGTTCAAAATAAATTGTGTAAAAGTTTTAAGATTCATTGACCAATTATGGGTGGAAAATAGTTAATCTATGAATTTAATTATCATCTAAGAGATTTTGTAATTATTCCATAACTCACTCCTCTCAAGACACCATAGTGGAATGGTGTGTCTAATTGGAGAAATAATACACTATTAGACACGGTTTAATAAATTATGAGTTAGTGTGAACTTCCTATTTCATTCATGGAATTTGATTTATAAATTGATATATTCCTACTTAATCATGTCCCATCTAAATTAGTCATAAATACACCATATGAGACATGGTATGGGAAAAATCCCAATTTTTAATTTAAGAAAATTTATGGGTTTTAATCACTAATGTGATGATTGGATTCTGGTAATCTTATCACTAAATTAAATAAATACTCTTTGTTGGTTATGCTAAAGAAATAATGGGATATTAATTTTATCATCCAGTTGAACATAAAATTTTTGTGGCCTTACATACTGTTTTTCTTGAGAAGTAATGTATTAGTCAGTGAGAAAATTATATAAAGATGAACTTATAGAAGTTTAAGAGAAACAAATAGGAAGTGTCCTAGAAATGAAATTTGAATTGGTTCAACAAAGAGTTTTGGAAGAAGAAATAACTCATGTTACATATTAACCTTTAAGATTTGGTAGGATTCATCTAAATCCTAAGAGATATAAATTTCTTATTGAAAATTATGATGAAGTATTGATCATTGATGATGAAAAAATTCCTTCCAAGAGGCCATTGAGAGTTTTGATTCCAAAAAATGTTTAAATTCCATGGAATCTAAGGTGGACACCATATACACTAATTTTTCTTGGAACTCATTGGATTCACTTGAAGAGGTGAGATCCATAGTGTGTAAGTGGGGTTTTAGAAATAAAACTGGCATGAATGGTACAATGTATACCTATAAATCACTGCTAGTGGAAAAGGGTTAAAAAAAATTCATGGTATTGAATATAAAGTGTAACACCCTAATATTTTATAATTTATTTTCTTTAAGTAATATATTTGATATCGTTTGGTATCCACAACACCGAGTTTAAATGAAATATGATATACTATATAAATATTATTATTTATATATGATGATTATGACCAATCTATGCTTTAAACATGCATTATTTTCACATGATTTGCTTGAAATTCTCAAACTACACCTATATTTAATATTTGAATCGCATGCCCATCCTAACAACCCAATAGCACTCACTGTAATGCAAGGCATCACAAAACAAATCTCTATTTTCCATGGCATGAAAGACAAGCTAGGTAATTCAATAACATTATTATATTTCACCCTCTTAATAACATTAACATATTAACACAATGATATTTATGGAGTAAAAGAATCCATCACAATGTTATTATAAAACCACCATGTGTTGAAGTTAAATCAATAATGACACAAAATCAAATTCTTTATTTTACATTGAAATAAACATGTATATTTGATGAGGAAGATGGATTTGATACCACTAATAGATATTTAAGAGATAATCCTATGATACTAAGAAAAAAAAATCAAAACCACACATAGTATTATATACCCTCAATATAATAAAAATTCATATGAAAATGAATAATACAAAAATATAGAGCACACACGAAGATCTGATGGAGAAACCTATATCATATTCTTGGATGAAGTATGGTTTGATTATAATCACTAGAGAAATGAATATAGGTTTCCTACCTCATTATGTGATCCACTAGCTGAAGGACCTATGCTCATATCATGAGGAATCCTAAACACTCTGAGGAATTATGGATTATGTTTCAAGATGAAAGGATCTCTAAAAATATTTTCATGAAACTGACGACCATAAGAAACATTCTCTACACTTCCTAACGAGGGAACACATTCCCTTTATATAGGTAGTTATTAATGATCTTCAAAAATTGATAACACATCTATGATATGTAATGAATTGAACACATTAATTCCTATTGATAAATACATATTCAATGGATGTTAATTCATCATTTAGTCCATTCATAATGGATTAGTAACAATAGAAGCTATATGGGAATAAGGTTTCATATGAATCCATCCTTAAGTTTCATTGAATGTAACCATGATACTTGGGTTCAATGTTTTCCTAGGATGAGACTTAAGGATATATTTTCAGGAAATTTATTCTTAATTAATATGTGTCATATACATATTTTTAGTGTAATTCAAACATTATGACCTATGAAACTATTCTAGATTGTTATATAGGGATGGAAAGTGTTATCAAAGAGAAGTATTCTGATCATATAAATGTGAATGTTATAGAGATCAATTTATCTTACTCTAACTCATGGGTATTAGATACAAGGTTTGAATCACACATTTGTGTTAAAAAAACTCAGAGATAATAGGGAATTAAAAAATGGTTTAGTATATCTATGTGTTGAAAATGGAGCAATAGTTTCTACATTGGAAGTCAGGAATTTTGACCAAAGTATATCCCATGAATTAGTTTTGTAATTTGAGAAATATTATTATCTTCCTACCATAGATAAATTTTTTATTTCAATATCTTGTATGGAAAAGATATTATTATCATTAATTATTAAATACAATAGTTGTTATATATATATGAATGAATTTTTTATGGAATAAAGAATATGGTAAATGGTTTATACATTTTGGATATGGATAATGTTGGATTTGGTTCCCTAGAATCAACTTCTATGTACATTATTATAACCTTTATTCAATGTTTTTAATATTAATAACTTATTTATCTTATCATGATTATTCTTATATGTGACATAGTATACGATAATTTCGTAAGAATAACCATCTCCTAGAAATTTCATTATAATTCCCTACTATGATGAGAATATAGATGTGCCACAATAGTATCCTTATATATATGTCCTATAGAAATATGATATAATTTTATGAGACATAAATGATACAGGATATCAAGGACAGAGACCCATAGGAATTTAAGGAACCTTCTCATGGTGTATTACCTTAGTAATTTATGATAACATGACCCTCGGGTGGGAAATCCATATTTATATGTGTTATTGGATGTTCGTATCTACAGAGGTATATATTGATACTTATAGTTTAACAACATTATTAATGGATATTATTAGTCACATAATTTTATGTATTTATGAAAACCATGATGGCATATATTCGTGGTGAGGTGGGATACATTGGGTGTGTCACAAGTAATACTACGCTAATGAATAATGAAAGAAAAGATTGTTCCCTTCCATTCTTTAATAAAAGTTGATATCACTTCCCTTTGATAAAAATGAAACAACCTAAATAAATCCACGAATATGGTATTCCATTATAAGGTTTATTTTTAGAAAGTCAAAGAAAGAGACATTGAACACATAGGTTGATGACACCAGCATGATCAGGATAAATAAATTATGTTACATAGTAAGTATTCGTATGAGGTTGTATATCATTACGACATTAACTTCTTTCTCTATGGGTGACTTGACATATTACTAGATGCTAACCTTGGAATTTGGGTGACCCCACATAATTCCATTGTGAAAGATGCCTAAGGGGTCACATACTAAGTGTATCCAAAACCTCAGTAAAATAATAATATTATTTATTATTTAAAATGTTGAATTAATATTATTTTAATACATGGTTTAATAATTATTTATATTTTCTTGTTAAAAATATTCAATAAATAGTTCTTCAAGTGAATATTTTATGAGAAAAATATTTAATAAATATTTATTTTCTATTTAGTGAATCTAATATATTTTTTTGACAAATAATGCAATGATATTTATTTATTAAACAAATAGTCATTATTCATGGATTAATAAATATTTTCTTGGAATTACAGATCAAGTTTAATGGTCTAGTGATAAATAATATATATTATAAATTATTTTAATAAATTTTGAATAATTTATCCAAGAAATAATATTTAATTAGTCCACTAGTTTTTCATATGTCAAGAAATAATAACAATAATAAAATTATTATTATTATATGTATGGGGTTCTATAGGGATCAATGAAATAATAAATACACATTCGAAATTATTATTTTCTAAACCTAAAAATATTTAAACCTAATTATATTATTTTGAAACATGATGCTAGCCATTTGTGTCTGTTGTGAAAAATGAATCCTGAGAATCCTCTCAATCCCCAAAGAGAACCAATTCCAAAACGATCTCAAGAATATAGTGCAATATTCCTCCACCACACCTCTTAATCCTTGAGATGTCAAGGAGAATCCTTCTTGGAAGTTATTCTCATGGTGATCAAGGAAGAAAGATGCATGCTTTAGGGTCTACCATGCTAGAGCCCAGAGATTCCTAGAATGATGTTTGGAGGTTTGTAGTATACATGTGGATCACCAGTAGAGGGAATCTACACTTGATTACTATGAAATAATGATGGAATGACATGGAGAAATTTTCATTTTCATTAATGATGAAATAATTCATTGCAATTTAATTCATTAATTTCTTATGTTAATTATAAATTTATTATGTGATAATCCTGTGTTTTGGTTCTGCTTTTCTCATGTCAATTAACATTTGATTCAATTTCATTGGTCACGAAGTTCTTCATTAAAGTAAATCTCAGATCAATATTCAATCATAGTAAAAAGTTTATTTAGGTTTTCCCCTAGTGATTCTACTATTCCCAGAACCTACAAGTGGTATTATATCAAGGTTTCATGATAATTTATAATTATTTAAATTTCATTGATTTATTTATGCATTTGTAACTAGTTTTCAATTCTGATTTAATCATTATTTAAACTAAATAATGAGATATTATCTTACTCCTCTTTTTTATCATTAATATAATCAATAAAAATATTAATTATGAATAAAGAACATTTGAATAACTCTTCTGAAGGTGCCATAGATTATGGTCAGATAACACAAGAGTACCCAGTGTGTAGCCCATTGGGACACACCGTGTACCCATATTTAAGGAACACAGAAACTCATGAATTATTTTATAATTAATTCGGAGAATGTGAATTTATTACACATGGTATATATTTAATACACTTCATGTTGATTAGGATATCCTAGTGCACGATTAGTCGAACTACATGGAATGTAACTTGTGTATACGACATGTAGTCCATTATTAAAATACAATCTATGTGGTTCCACGTGATATGTGTGACTGATAACTATGTAACTAAGAGACCACATAATATATAACCCATGTAACTATTGTTCACTCCATTAATTTTCCGGGAAGGACCTCATGCCATATCCTTTGGTGCGTGCTAAAAATAGATGGTGAAGATTTATACATGATGTGTAGATAGATTGTACACATAGTGTATATTACCTATTTATTGAAAATTTAAAATTAAATTATTATACTATTTAAACCTTATCAACATGTGTTCTATGTGTCATTAATTTGACTCATACAGACCATATGATGGGTTTTATATATAAATACATATATACATAGATATATATATATACATATATATATATATATATTAAATATATAAATAATTTATGCATAATATTCGAAACTATATATAATGTATAATTCGTAGTACAACGATTACTATATATGCATTAGAGCATAACATACTGACTAAATAACATGCATTCCATGCGTCATTTAGTTGTCTCATACATTCCATGATATTATGTGATATGGAATATATTCTACATTACTCATGAGTAAATAGTATAGAAATATAATACATTCTAGGTAGTTTGGATTAGTACTCATCATGTTGCCTCCAAGGTACATTATTGCACACAATAACTTTTAAATAAATTTGTTTAATTTGTTTAAAATTATGATGGATGAGAATCTTAATAAAATTTGGATGATATTTAAGATAAAATAATTGATTATTTAAAGAAGAAAATAAATTTATTCAAGTGAAATTTATCTTTAATACAAATGATTTAGATTAAATTCTATTTTATTAAATTTTTAATTAGTTGCATTAATGTGGATAATCATGAGCACAAACCAGACCTTTTTATGTGACTGTTTTCCTTTTTAATTTATTATTAAATTAAATTTATGGTTTTAAAATCATCCATCCTCTCATTATTTAATGTCCAATGTGCCCATAGTTTCAATTTATAGAAACCACCTTAATGAATCCTTTGGTTCCCCACACCTATGCGTGGGTAAAAACTTATTTAATGGATGAATCTCCCATGCAATTGGAGGTAGTTTATGTTTGGATCTAAAGTGAAACCAATCCTAGAAACACATGTGTGGATAGGTGGAAAGCTTCAATATGCATCTATTCATGGTTCAAGGTGTTTTCCCCCTAGTTCAATGTTTAGTTTATCAACTTAAAGATAAACTAACCATTAGTAAAATCTCATGATCATACCATATTTTTTATTTTATTTTTTTCAAGTTTCATGGTAAATTCCATTTTGTATGTTTTTTTGTGACCCCATGAATTGATGAATTTAACAATCATGCAATATAAAACTAAAATAAATTGGATTATTCGTAAATTTTATATAGGACATGGTTAATCACTTAAATAAATCCACATAATATTAAAAAGAATGTAACAAAGATAAAATTATCTATAAACACAAAAAATATTTAAATACCTCAACTATATATATATATTAAGTCAGTATATACTTCCAATACTTGTGTAGGAATCAAACCATAGTTCAAAGTGATTAACCAACCTCTGTTGGGGGGCTTTTTATTATCATGAAAAATTGATTTTAATTTTTGGGTAGAATTAACCAAGTTTTAATTAAGGGTTTATTTCCTCACCAAAAAATATTATAACTTGCTGTCTTGAAGAAATTAAAATTAAGGATTTTAGGATTGGGGAGTCTTCTCAACAAATAAAGTAACTGTGAGTTAATGTAGATGGGAAGTTTTTACCACCTAAATACCTCTGAATATCTTGAAAGACCTCCATTTGGGCTGTGAGAATGGGCATATGGATCCTTTCCACTAAAAATATCCAAGAAACAAGATATTTTAAAACTAATGGTGCGGGATATATTTTTTTGATAAAATAGTGGGATTTTAATAAATTTAAATTTTTATTATCTAATTTTATAAATGAGATAAAGTACTAAAATTATAATTTTCTAATTATAGAAATGTCTACTATGAATTCAACCATATCATTGTGATCCATACATGATAATGATAATATTATCACCAAAATTAATTTCAAAGAATGTAAATTATTCTTATACATTATTATATTCTATGAAAGGAAATTATATGTGCTGGAAAATCCTATTCTTGAAGTACTTGACAAAGAGGCTAGTGAGGATGAATTATCTCTCTACATGAATAATTTAGACGATGTTATAAATTTCTAATATTTTATGGTATCTTCCATGACCAATGAGATTCTCAATCAAATGATCACATTGATGTGCATAGCATGATGTCTCATCATCATGATCTCTATCAAGAAAAGGCAAGGCGAGAGAGATACAAGATCTCCAATGCAATGTTTACAAGCAAGATTGGAGAGTTTGTGCCAACTAATCCTTAGTCAGTCAATCTTATTGGCTACATAGAGTGCTTATACTTCTCGGGCATTAAATTACCTAATGAGACTTGAACATGTCTCATTTTTTTCATTATTACCTAAATCATTCCCTAGTTTTATTGTAAATTAGAACATTATTAATAGTGAGAATAGTCTTTTATATTTGTTACTCTCATTCACCTTGCTGATAAGGACATGGAACATGATAAACCCATAGTCCTTATGGTGAATAAGAAAATGAAGAACAAAGAAAAAGGGCCCGTGACTCAAAAAAAGTATAAATATCCTAATCACCATAATTCTATGAATAAGAAGATCCAAAGGCAGATGAAGAAAAAAAAAGCAATATTTTTTCATGTGGAAATCTATGTCTTTGGAAGAAGAACTACACCCAAAAGAAACAGGAAGGTAAATGTTCATTTTTTATCGAGTGAAATATTTTTATATCTACAAATTGGGTGTTAGATATATATTTTGGTTCTCACATATATATCCAAATATAGGAATCAAGTAGATTATAAAATAATACCAAAGGATAGGTAGATCTTTTAGTAGCAAATGAAGTGAGACATTCTACCTTGGATATAAGAGTTTACCACCTTCAATTCGAAGCAAAATTATTTTAGTTTTAAATAATTTTTATTTTATGCCAAGTGTTACTAAAAACATCATATATATTTATTTCCTTCAAAATGTGGTTTTATATTATTATTTAGAAATAAATAATGCCACTTTTACAAAAAAACTTTTTTTATGGTATGAAACAACTAAATAACGGTATTTATGTATTAAATTATAAAAACCAAATATTGGTAATTGCTAATGAATCATGTTTGCATGAATCATCTAACACCCAGTTGTGGAATCACCATCTTGGTCAAGTTAATAAGAAGCATCTAAAAAATAGCTATCATAATGGTTATTTAGACTGTTTTGAGAGTAGACCACTTGAAAGATGTCATTTTTAGTTGAAAGAGAAAACGACTAAACTACAATTTAGTGGACATGGTGAAAGGGCCACTTAACTTCTAGGATTGGTTCACACTAATGTGTGTAGACTATTTTTAGTATAATATAGACTTGGAGATTATTAATTCATAAAATTCACACTAATGTGTGTGGAATAATTGAGTATATATGATTATATCTACTTGATGAGGTATAAGTCTGAGACCTTTAGGAAATTCAAATAATTCAAGATTGAATTAGACAATCAAATTGGAAGGAAGATAAAGAAGCTTTGATCTGATCGGTGTGGATAATGTCTTAACCAAAAGTTTATCAAAATTTTATAGGATTTTGAGATTCAATCCCAACTCAAAACACCTTATACACCATAGTGGAATTGTGTTTGTGAAAGAATGAACAATAAATTTCTTAACATGGCAAGGTTAATGATGAGCCATAAAGATCTTCTATTATCCTTTTGGGGATATGCATTAAAAGCTGCAACACACATTCTAAATTGAGTGTCAACTTAAGTGTAAAATATAATTCCATATGAGTTAATATATGGAAACAATTCCATATTATCACACACTCATGTATGGGGATGCATGGTCTTTTTTAAGGCCATATCAGGCAACGAACTAGCTCTCCAAGATATGAAGTGTATCTTTACAGTATATCCTAACGAAATAAGGTGTAAGATAATGACTCGATGGAGGTATTTATTTATTTAAATTTTGGTTTTAATCCCTTATATTTCATTAATTAAATTTTCACCAGGTGTATGGGGGGCCTTAGGGGTGTTCTAGGGGTTCAGGACACGAAAAGAAGGAAAATTGGGCCAACCCGTGCAAGGCGAATGATTTGCGCACGGTTAAGTAAATAGTGTTACATTCCTAGGAAAACTAAAAAACCTTGGATAATGGAATTTTTAATAGTTTGTTCATCATTATTCAAACCATGGAAATATCCCTAAGAAACGTGAGCCCTCACTCCCCTTGGATAGTGTCTTGCACGCGATTTGCACATAGTTTGGAAAACTGCGTCGACAAACTGTTCACCCCATTAAAATTTGAAAAAATTATAATTTTTCCATCTCATGATATTTAATTTATACAAAATTTTCCTATAATTATTCCCTTATCAACCCTAGTGATGAACTCAATCTCCCAAATATTACCAAGGGAAGTTCTCTTTCGATTCTTGGCTGTTTCGAGCATCGTTGGTTGCAGATTGAATCTCCGAGTAAGTATAATCTCCCTATTTCTTCTATTTTTCAGAATATTTATTGTATCTTTGGTTATATTATTCATAATACCTAAAAACCTCTTTCTCCAGTGTATTATAGGTTAAGTCTTCAAGTGGTTCTTGAATATGAATCTAAGGCAATGATTAATAGTGTGTCCATTAATGGATTAATGGTAGGTGGTCTAAAAGTTATATCCCATAGTCTTTGAGTTGATTTTTGTATATTTGGATTCCTTATTGGTTTTTATTGTTGTGATTTTTATTTTTTTAGTGATTTTTGTTAAAGTGGGTGTCCAAATTGTGAATTGAACCCCTTATGATCCCTATGGAATTCTTGGAGGATGATTTGACCGATTTCGGGTCACCCATTGGGTTCACTGACATTACTGAACCTAGAAATTGGTAAGGTTAAATGTATAGTTGACATGTGACAACATAGATCCATGATGAACATGTTGATATGTTAACTTGAGTTGAAAGAGGAATATTGATAGATGTTTCTAGGCTTGGATAATGGCATAAGGGGTTGTTTGGATAAATTCTAATGGGTAAAGGGGTTAAGGCTCATGATTTGATGGAAGTGTTATATGGGTAATAGATAGAGATTGTTAAATATGTTAATTGGGTTAATTGGATTAATGTGAAAATGCCAAATAGATTATGAAATGTACATGGACGGCATAACGGGGTTATTACATGTGAAATGAGTAATGGTTTAAAAGGGTTAACATGAGGGAAATTGATGAGTAGGATAAAGGGGAGAATGAGGGGGAATTATTTGATATGGTTAATGAGTTTAGACATAATAAATGGGAATCAGGATAAACAGATATCTAATGTAGATGGAAGATGTGTTAATGGGTTATGGAATAATATTAATTCCCATGTTGATTATTATGGATTATTTTTTCTATTTTTGTTGTTGGTGGTTGGTTGTGATATGGTATGTGTGTGGTGAATGAATAAATAAGAATGTTCACGTGTCTTGGTAGTGTGGGGTATTTACATGAGGTTATAAGATCATTGGTAGAGTTAAAATAAGTGTCTAAACTCCACACCAAAATGAACGAGTCAGTGAAGCAAACGTAGGATCTATTCCACCAACGGTTGCATTTGATGATACCACCTAGATAGAGGCTTCAAGGTGAGTGAAATTTATTTGTTGGGATGTGTTTACCCATAGTGAGATAGGGACTTTATTTATTTCCCATATTAATACTTATTGGTTTCCTTAGACCCTTGTGTAGATGATTTAAATGCATAACCCATGGGACACATGATGAATATGGATTAAGTAATGAAAATGGTAATAATGATAGCAAAGGGTTAAAGTAAATATGGTTAACTAATGTAACCTAATTTTTCCTTTATTTACTTTTATTTTATTTATTATTTTAATTCACTATCTATTAAGACTGGCTATTTTTTAGACATCATTAGTGGAGGCCTACTGAGTTGTACTCACACTCTGATCGGGCCACTATTGGGTACCCAAGTAGACTTTATTGTTATAGGTTCAGATAAGGGAAAAGGCCCAGTTTTAGGGATATGAGTTGGGATTAGGATATGTGTGGATGAGGATCCAGACTTAGAGTCAAAACCATTTTGGGGATTCAACTGTTTGTCTTTATTTTGGGTTTCCTTCACTCACTAGTACAAAATTTAATTTTCATGCCAACTTTTTCACATTAGTTATTTGTAACCACCATGTAAAATAAATCTATGTTCCTTTATCACATCGGTTATTATTTAATCAACATGAAAAAAATGTAGCATACTTTATAATTTTGGTTATTATATAACCGATGTGATAATGATATTTATTCACATCGGTTATAAATAACCAACATTATAAATCAAATATAATTGATTTATAATGTCAGTTATAAAATAACCAATGTTTCAAAGACGATTTTCACATTATTTTTATATAACCAATGTTAAAAATAGATAAAAATTACTTTATAAAATCATTTATTATATAACTAACATTATAAAACATTTAAAATTTGATGAATTCTGAATTTGATTCATTTTGGTGTTATTCTATCTCATGAAAGGAAACTCATATCTCTCATGCGCGAAAGCTCTAACCTCATTTCTTTAATCCAGTGGCCTTGAATCTTAGTTTTCCATAATTATAAATCCTCATGTTTCATCAGATCCGTTTTTTCATTCGATCTACTTATCTCTCAACTCTTAAGCAATCCTCACACATTGATTCCCATTTTTGGTCATTCAAATCCACAGATGACCTAACTCTAATATTTTTCGATTACGTTTACTCACATATCACATTACCATCTTAATATACTCTCAGGTTTCACCAGCTTCATCATTTCATGTTCAGATATATATTTTCTCATTGAAAATCTTGGCTTACCATATTCGTATACCTTAGTTATCTGTTGAATTAAATGAAAATGTTTTGATTTCATTAAATTTTAATGTTATATGTCAGATAAAAAAATTTATCATTATATCTCAATGTTTTGGTGTTTCTACTCTATGGAAGATAATTTACCTTGAATTATTTGAAAAATGTTTATTGAACTATAATATAGTATTAAATCACACTTTTATATCGAAAACCTTGTTTTTGGTTTAGTGTAATGTAAATTATTTTCAATACATTAGCTAACTATATTAATTTTTACCTTTAATGTGTATTATTAAGAAATATTATATATCCATTTTATTGGTTGCCTCATATAACCATGCCTAACATGGTTCTATATGTACTGTTGTATTTATTTTTATTAATATGTTATATATAATCTAAATGGTTTTCCCCAACATAGTATTATAGAAATGAATGGCTTGACGATGTATTATACAATGATTGATGTGTCCCATTAATAATCTTACTTGTGTACTAATAGACAACATAGAACCACTTATGAGAAAATGTTAATGACTAATAATAATTCATACATTTATGGGAACATTTGGTTACCTACATTATTTTTTTATATTTACTTTTATATATGAATGTCCATAATTTATTAAATAATAACTCATAAAGTAATCATAATTCTCTTAAAAACCTTATTATATGTTATATAATTAATTAGAGTCACTCTGATATTTTTTTATGTCATGATTAGCGATTTAAATCCTATTTATCAATTATATTTAAACTTATATTCGATTAATGTCTAGAATTTATAATTATACTTTTCAAATATGATTTTTTTTTAAATTTCAATGTTGTGTTACTTTCAAATTATGAAATATTTTATATAAATTTAAACATGGTTTGACTTAAATTATTTATTCTCACTTTTATCAACACTATTTTCTTTTGATAATATTTTTTTGATATTTTCTGTAGATAATAATTTGTTGAATTTGGATTATGGAACTTAGAATAAGTGAAAAATATGAAGAGTGTTTTTATTATTTTTTGTAATTTTCTAAACAAAATGTTCCAAACAACGACAAGTTTTTATATCCATGACTAAAATGTATAAATATGAAGAAGTTGAAAAGAAAAGAGATCAAATATCATTTAATTTTTCATGGTTTTAATCTGATTTGAATACCTTTGATTGTGTGTGGTGAAACTAGGAATAATATCAGATATAATGATGATGATTCTTTTCAAGATGATAACTTTGATGAAATTGAAGAAATGATTTGCGATTTTTAAGTAGAGGAAATTGAGAAAGAACTAACAATTGAGCGTCTATATGTTGACGCTGAAAAACCAATATATCTGGGTTGTATGGAATTTATGGTTCAATTATCAGTGTTAAGATTATTTAACTTAAAGGAGAAACATGGTTGGTGTGATAAGAGTTTTACTGATTTTCTACAATTGGTGAAAGATATTATTCTTAAAGAAAATGATCTTCCGGATTCACATTAAAAAGTGAAGAAAAGACTATGCCCAATGGGATTAAGTTAAAAAAAATACATGTCTTCCCGAATGAATGTGTGCTATATAAGAAGGAATATGAATTTATGTAAAAGTTTCCTAAATGTGGGATGCCATGGTTTAAGTTGAAATAAAAATTAAATGCTGATTTAGCAGTTATAGAGACTCTTTCCAAGGAATTTTTATATCTTCATATAATTCCTCATTTGAAATCTTTATTTTCAAGTTCAAATGATGAAAAAGGGTTAGGATAACATGCAGATGAGTGGATATGTGATAAAAAATCAAGTCATCCAGCTGATTGTCCATAGTGGAAGAAAATTGATCATTAGGTTACTATATTTAGAAATAAAGTTAGAAATCTCAGACTTGGACTATTCACTGATGGAATGAATCCATGTAGAAGCCTTAGTAGCACACATAGTTCATGGAATATTTTATTGGTTATTTACAACTTATCACCTGAATTTTGTATGAAGTGAAAATATGTCATGTTGAGTTTAATGATCTCTAGACCAAAACAACTAGAAAATGATATTGATGTTTTATTATCACCATAAATTGATTATTTAAAAATAATATGGGAGGATGGTATTAGCGTGTTTTATTCTTATAAAATAGAATATTTTCAACTACATACAATGATTATGTTCACTATAAATGACTCTCTATCATATGGAAATTTTTCTGGATATAGTGTTAATAGGCATAAAGCATGTCCAATTTGAAAACAAAAGACCTCATATTATCAATTACATCATGGGAGAAAAACAATATACATGGGATATTGAATGTTTTTGTCTATGTATTAACCTTATAGATGATTAAAAAGGGAATTCAATGGATCACACGAATTTGATATTTCTCCAAAAACCTTTATCCACTAATCAGTATTTTGAGAGGGTGAAAAACCTTGACGTGACATTCAGAAAGACACATAAATCTAGTAATGATATAGATATTTAGAAGAAATGATCAATATTTTTTAAGCTACCTTATTAGAGATATCATGATGTCAAACATAACATTGATGTCATGAACATAGAGAAGAATATCTATAACATCTTGATTGGAACATTATTAGATATTAAAGTAAATACTAAACATGGGTTGAATACAAGATTAGACTTAATATCAATGGGAATACATTTGGAGTTATATCCCACTCTTTATGGAAGGTTAACATTCCTACCCCCAACTTTTCATACATTATTCAAGAGGGAGAAAATTATCTTTTTTTAGTGTCTTCATGATATTAAAGTGTCATAGGGTTATTCTTCAAACGTAAAAAATTTTGTTCCTTTAAAGGATTTGAATTTGATAGGTATGAAATATCATGACTTTCATATCATGATGCAATAACTCCTATTAGTTTCATTGCATAGAATATTTCCCATATATGTTAGAAATACTATAATGATGTTTTGTTATTTTTCAATTAAATTTGTAATAAGGTGATTGATCTATATATTTTGAACAATTTGGAAAGGGAAGCAATTTATATACTTTGTAAATTGGAAATATATTTTAATCCATTTTTTATATCATGGTGGTTCATTTGGAATGACAAATAAATATTTATAGACTTATATATCTACATTGGATGTCTCCTTTTGAAAGGAATATAAAGATATTGAAGGTGTGTTTTGAAAATCCATATCGACCTGAAGCCTCAATTATTGAGAAGTATATTTCTAAGGATGTTTTAGAGCATTTTACAAGATACTTTTCTATAGTGGAGCACATTGCTTTGCCTCCATCTCGTCATGAATGAGTTAATTATAGGGGAAATAGGATTCGTGGATTTAAACTCAAATCTTTGATAGGAGAAATGATAAATTAGGTAAATTTATACATCATGAATAACATAGATGATTTTAAACCATATATAAAATTTCATATTAATGTGTTTAAACAATTTTATCCAAAGAAGAAAGATATGTGGATTTTGAGTGAGTATAAAAATTCTTATTTTCGATGGTTTAAAGTGACCGTTCTTGGTAGATCAAATGCATCAGAAACACTGAATGGTTATTGGGTGGTCGAAGTTTAAATTTGATAACATGGTATGGGTATGGCATTAATAATTATACGTTTTATACAAAAGATCAAGACAATAGAAGCGTAGTTCAGAATAGTAGTGTATTGGTGTTCACAGAAGCAATACATTTTTCTAGTGCTAAAGAAAAAAAACCAGTTTCCACATCTAGTTCATATTATGGATTCATTGAAAAATTATGGGAGGTTTATTACATTAAATTTCAAGTTCCAGAGTTTAAATAAAGTTGGATTATTTCTAACAATAGTGTCATACATGATGAATTTGGAATGACACTTGTTAAGATGAATAGATTGGAATACATAGTTGATCCTTTTATAATGGGAAAAACATGAAAAACAAATTTTATATGTTCTTGATCAATATTATATTTATTGTTATAATGTTTTACAAGAAAAAAAAACATATCAGTGATGATAAACTTGATGAAGATGTTGACTTATGTGTGATTCCTACTACCATGTAAATATTAATAGATAAATTGATGAGAACATGGTAGACATGGTTTGTGACATAAAAACAATAATGATGAATGAATTTGGGAAAAAATACTTTAGTACATTCCTAATATTACAAGTCGTAACATATGTTTATTTCTATTTTAATTTTTTCAACTTCATAAAATGTTATATATTTTAATTTTATTTTATTTATTACAACAAATAATATAACTAATGTGTTTAATTGTTTGTTTATATTATTTTAGTATTGTTTAGTTTACCAAGATTAACCTTATGTAACTTATCTAATAATTGAATTTCTTGAAATATATTTATTTCAAATTTAATATGTTAAATAAAAACAAAAATATTTTATAAGAGTATATTGAAAAAATATTATTTTTTTAAATAATGATTTATTAGGTTAGATCATTGTAACTATTCACACACCATTTTTGGATTTGTTTTCAATTATTTACATGAAATTTAATATCTCATTACTATTGTTAGAATTTTAGTTAACTATTACAAATATAAATAAAAATGTATTAAGTTTAATTTAGTTTTTTTTTTATATTATTTCATTTTGTATTTAAATTAGTATTCTAATAGTTGAATTTTAATATTTTTGTACTAATTATTTGTTGCTTTGATTTACAGGATAATGACAGATCAATCAACTGATCTGCCTCATACTTCTGTAGATGATCAAACTCATACCTCTGGGGAGGAATGTGCACATGATCCTCTTGTTGTGACCCATCCTTCTTTACATGATACATTTACTCCCACAGGGCCAAAGAAGAGTTTGTGAATTAGTAAAATTTAAAAGACATGTTTACCAAAATTATCAGTTGCTCGTAGGAAGAACCAGAGGATACTGGTAAAATTTGATGATAACGATTTTCCAAGGGGTCATAATTCAAATCAATTCAAGAGTTTTATTTCAGTTCAAGATAAAAGAAAATTCAGTATTTTGATTGATGATTGGAGAATTGTTGAAAAATTGAAAATATATAAATTTTGTGAGACCATTTTGGCAAAGCTCTATATTTATTATTTTACTTATCTTGAAATGTTTATAGTAATATATGTTTCCTCCTTCTTATCAGATGACATATGATATACCTAACACTGGAGGAGTTAGGAAGAAATGTTTATCATTTTTTGTTAGGTGATAGAGGTATTTAAAATCAACCCTCACATCAGATTTAATTTTTGGGAATAAACAATATCATAATCCATGTGATATATATCCCTTCATAAATGAAGATATAAGGGAGAAATTTTTTCAAAGTAGAAGATGAGAAGCATTTTTGGGTAAGTGGAATGTTGCATTTTAGAAGTTTTTTTATATTAATGGTATTATTAATGATTTTTTTATTCTTAATTTAGAGTAATAAAGGATATATCTTCAAAATATCCAATCTAGGAATGTATAGCATCATAATTTATCTATGGGAGGGTATATGTTATTTTAAGAAGAAATGATGGATGAAAATTTTCAAAAACTAAGAGCTGATTCTTAAATATTTGTAGAGGTTTCCCCTCCACCCCCAGATATACATAAAAAATGGAAGATGGATCAGATGAGAAAAAAAGGAAAATATCTTATGGAAGAGTCAAGGGTTGTAGTTGAGAGAATTTTAAGATGTTTACTTCATTTATTTATTTATGTTAATTAAATCATTTATATATTTTGATACATTACATAATTTTTTGAATAATTAATAAATGATTCTATTGAGGTACAGATCACACAATTGTTTTTTAAGTATTGGTAGGATAGACATTTTAGCTACAACATTGCGAAAGCTCAAACACCAAGGTTGTGTACGGGGATACCCATCGGGTGTATCAGTGAAAATTGTGTTTCCATGTTCTTCCACTTCTGAAATGGATGGTGTTTATAATAAAGGATTAGAATATTTAAAGGCTCAATATCAATATATTCATGTGATGATGGAGTATAGGATCAGAGCTTTGGTGTAGTCGATGTTTGCAGACATGAAAAGATAATTTTTGACTACATCTCCCACTGCACCTCTGCCAGTAGCTCCCACTCCTCCACCTCCACTTATAGAATCCACTCCTTATCCTAATCCTATACCCCTACACCTCCACCAACATCTCCCACACCTCCACCTCCACTTTTATACCCCACTAATTATCCTACTCCTACACCCATCCTCCACAACTACCCCATTATTGTGAGTTATATGCTGTCGATCCGCAGTATCATATTATTACATATGGGATGACATTTTATATTAGAGATACCATTCATCATAAATAGTTAGAGATATATAATCACATGGTAACTGTACAAGATATTATAGATATATCTTCTGGAGTACCATTACCTATAGATGAGGTGAGTATAGTTGGACAAAGTATCATCCACTTTTTAGTTTGTCCATCTAGAATTATGGTACATATTACCATAGAGATATGTGTATATTTTATCTTTTGTTTCATTTTTGTATTTTTTAAACATTTTAAAGTTTATATATATATATATATATTATATTAATACTTTAAAGGTAAATAAATAATGTATAGAAAACAAATAATAAAAAGAACTATAACTTTAGATATAGATTCTAGTAGTCGAGATAGACTATCAAGATATTATAATTTTTTGTTGGGTGTTTATGAGATTGAAATGGAAGATAATCTTTATGTGAATTTAATAACTATGGGGATTTTGAAAAATGATATCATGGAACTTGTAACTGGAGATCATTTGGGCATCAACGTGATGCACTTTTTTCCCTATAAGTCTTAAAATAAATCTTTTTGTTATTTTAATTTATTGAAAATTTATACTTATGTTTGTATTATATTAGGTATCTTTATAAAATGTTCAAGGAGTGTGAAAAGAGAGATTTATATGGATTTATGGACCCATAGTTCATTTCACCTATAGTGAGGACAATTACTGAAGTAGAAAAAATATTTTATATTGTTGAAATATTTCAAAAGAAAGTAATTATTTAGTGCACGATGTTTTCTTATCTTAAAGAGTATGAAAATTATATATCACTAAGTGTTATATATATTTTAACACAATAACCACTAACATTAAATTTTCATTTATATCATTATCCATTATATGTTAAGTGTTTTTTTCCAAGGGAGAAGGCAGTTTATTGGTTATGCTCTATCCATAGAGAAGTGAAATATTTTTTAAGGATGTATTGGAAATGTAAGATTGAATTTCTTAGTACTTATTTATATTATAATTAATTTTAAATTTATTTCATTTATATTATTTTCAAAAAAGGGATGGAATTTATTTCCAAAGTTTACAAAGAAAATGGGCATCAAGATCAAATATGTAATAGAAAAGGAGAATTTTCATTTTTAATTAGTAAATTTTGAATATATTAATTAATAATTTTATTTTTAATTAAAAAACTCATTTAAAAAGTATTTCATAAACAATAAGGTGTAAAATAATTCAGATATTATTTGTCAAGATTTATGTATAAAATAATTACATCTGGGACACTTATGAAATTATAGTAGGTTTGATTCCTTTATAAACATTTCTTTCATATTTAATTTATTTTATTCATAATACATGTTAAATGATTTCTTTTAATTTATAGATTTTTTATGAACCTTGACCTTATAGTTCTGTATATCTTAAACACTTACAAGTTTAATGGGAAAATCATTTTACAGGTTTGGTTGGATTTTATTTTATTTGTACTATATATTGTAATTTTGAATCTTTTACTTGTAAATGTGTATTTATATTTTTTATGATTCTATTTATTTTTTACCTTGTTTGTTTTTATGGTCGGTTGTGGATAGGATGGTTTTAAATGATTTCTTAAAAATATATTTTTCAAGTTGATTAGTTAACAACCGACGTGAAAAATCCTCAACGATGGTTTATTACATTGGTTATGTAATAAGCGAAATGATAAATCCATCTCTAATTGGTTTTTCAGATCGGATATAAAATAATCGATGTCAAAATGTTTTTTTCACATTGGTTCTTTGATAAATAACATGAAATAACTGATGAGAAAATGGGTTTTCATGTTGGTTATCTAATAACTGATGTGATAAAACCTTTATAATGTTTGTTATTCACGTCAGTTATTTGATAACCAATATGAAAATAGGTTTCCATGTTGGTTAGAAACTAAATGAAATGGAAAACCATTCTAAATGAGTTTATTATGTTAGTTATCCAATAAATGATGTTATAAACTAATTTGATAATTAATTTACAATGTTGAATATTTTAATTAACGTTAAAGACATACTTACAATGAAACCTTTAATAAAAATTAATAATAATTAGTGTTAAAAAGCATAAAATCGAACATGAAAATGTATTTTATACACTAGTGACTCTTGGCACTATTAGTATGAGATTACATGGTTATTGTTGATTTTTGGTTTGTAACTAGTTTTCAGAGATGCTTAATTATGCTTTCTTACTGGTTATTAAATGATTTCCCCACTATTTATATTCTTAAGTTCTATGGATTACTTTGGTAAAGAGGGTGTAGTCTCCCCACATTACTCATTATGACCTTTCTTCTAGTAGGCAACCTTTGTTATATGGGGAGGTGTGCTTCAAGTTATGTGGCGACTTGGATCGAGGCACCAGTTTGGTGGATTCTAAGTTGGGGATGTTAAAAAGTGGTATCAATGGTGATGATTTTCTATGTTATTATTAATTGGGATGGTAGACAGGAGAACAAGTTTTTTCGATCTTGGAAATGAGCTCGTGCTTGGGAGTAAAAACCCCATATACAAGGGGAAACCCAAGTATACAGGTTATGGATTGTTGTTCTTATTGTGTGTTGTTACACTTGAATGATATTTCACCATTAGGTGATGCACTTGTTGTGTGATGTGACTGTTTGGTGATATTTTACTCATGTCTAGAATATCCCAAGGTTGTACATTCATGCATCATTTTAGGAATATAAGAATATAGGTGGAATTCATCATGATAGGCACACATAGAATGGGTGTGTGGGATATTAAAGGTGGAATTCATTTTACTTCTTTGAGAAATTTCAAGAAAATTGTTTCTAATAAGAAAGATTCAAATGGGTAAAATAGGAGGAATTTAAGATAATGGTTAAAGATTTTTTCTTAAAGAAAGATGAAAATGAGTTAAAACGTGGCTTGTAACATGATGTGAGAAGGATAATGATCCTAAGAGGAAGTATTTGTGTTGCTAGTGTGGAATTAGTTTTATAAATATGTCTTGTTAAATACCATGACTATGTAAATTAGTTTACCCATGTTGACCATGACCCATGGTAGGTATGGTAGAGGGTAGTGTTTAAGTGTGTTGATACCCATTGGGATATTTTATGTAAATAGTTTGTTATGACTAGTGAAGATTCTTCTTGTGTGTAAATTATGGAAGATTTATGACATGTGTTCTAAATCCCGTGTTTGGAATTGTAGGAAAATTCAACTAAAAAGATGTGTGTCAGTATTGCTACAAGAAGACATTGCCATGAATGATCCCCCAATAGTAGAGTAAGAAGACATGGGGATTCAGGGTAATAGAGAAGAGTAGTTTTCTGAGAACGTTTCCCACTTTATGAATATGATGGAATGAGACCCAGGGTAGGTTTTACTAAGTATGTTTGAGGTGACTAGAGAGTTTTAGATACAACACCTTCTGGCCTTTTCCAGTGAGGGTGGTCCAAAGGCATTCGAGTTCTGGATAGACTCCATCCAGTTGATTCTTGATCATTTGGAGACTCCTTTTGAGAAGTGAGTCAAGTTGGTAGCCTATATGTTGCGAGGTTAGGAAAATTGCTGGTGGGAAATCATGGTTTAGACTAAGTATAATGAACTAATGATATGAAAAGAATTATAGGAGAAGTTTCTAGAACACTTCTATTCAAAAAAATTGATGGAGGAGAAGGCTACAATGTTTATGAGTTTGACCCAAGGGGTTGTGTCAGTAATGTATTTTTATAGCCATTTAACCGATTTATAACGCTTCATTCCAGTATTGGAAGGGGATGAGGTAGCTATGGAAAAAAATTTACAGGATGGGATTAGATATGAGATCATATACTAACTTAATATCTTATGTTTGAAGAGGTTTGTAGAGGTGGTGGATCAGGACCTTATCACAGAAGGGAACCTGAAGGGGCTTCAGGTAGTGGACTTGTGGTTCCAGTTGGGAAGACAAGTGGTGCAACTTCCCAGGGTACGAAGCGTTGTTTTGGGAGTTTGCATCATGGTGAAAGTGTATATAGTATTCATAATATAGTGCTATCTTCTCAGGGTGGTAACCAGGTGTTTTTCTATCAGTGTGGCAGGTCGGGGCACATACGAGGTTAGTGTCCCCAACCACAAGTTGAGTGACGGTCATGTAGAAGGATGGGTAATGTGTAGAGGTTATGTAGGAATCCTCAATAGATAGGAATGGATAGGGAATCGAGGTTGATACCGAGTGCTGGTAGGGGATCAGTTACCCCATATCAGATAGGTAGTCAGAGCTCAACTAGTTGTATCAGTTGGGTTGGTGGATGTGGTGGTCTAAGGTGTGAGCATCCATATAAGTAGAGTTTTTAACACCAGGGACTTAGGCCAGAGCCTGGGGAAAAGGGGTAGGTCAACTTCACATAGTTTAGTCTACACCTGGAGGTGGAGAGGCTGGACCATCAACTGTTCAAGGTACGGTCCTTATAGCTTCCATGCTTGATAGTTATTTATTTGATACAAGCACCACATATTTTTTTTCTCTACATAGTTTGTAGTTGTGTTGGGCCTAGTAGTAGAACATGTCTGTGGGGTTATGTTGACTAATACTCTATTTGTGGTGTGAGATGAGGATATCATACAATGTAAGGTTTGTGCTCAAGAGGTTAGTGGGTATTTTTTTCTATAAAACTATTCATCCTTAAGATGTTGGGTTTTGAACTTATTTTGGGAATGTATTAGATGACATTGTACCATTCCCATACCAATTATTACCATCATTGAGTAACATTCATGTATCTTGAGGTAGACACTTATGTTCATCATGGTGAGTGGGATGTTCTAGTAGGCTGTGCATGGCCAATTTTACAGTGTTTGGGAGAAATCATAGCCCAAGTGGATTTTCTTATGCCTAATGATTGAGGAATAGAGAAAACGGTATTTCCTTCCATTGTGGATCAATTTCAGGATGTGTTTCCAGATAAATTCTTAGGGATACCGCCCAAGAGAGATTCTAGGTTTATGATTCAGTTGCTTGCAGGGGTAGAACCCGTTTCCATCCCATAATATAGAATGACACCAACATAACTCCAGGATCTTAAGGATCAATTGGAGGAGTTGGAGAGGAAAGTGTTCATCCGCCTAAGTATGTCACCATGACGATCTCTAGTCTTGTTTTCCAAAAAGAATGATGGATTGTTGAGGATAATATCGATTTTAGTAAGATGAATCATATGACCATTAAGAATCGATACCCTCTTCCATGAATTAATTATATTTTTGACAAAATGAGAGGTACAATAGTGTTCTCCAAGATTTATTTTAGGTAAGGGTATCATCAGCTAAGGGTGAGACCTTCCAATGTACCATGGACTAAATTTAAAATTAGGTACAGTTTGTATGAGTTTGTGGTGATGTCATTAAGGTTGAGTAATGTGCCAATAGTTTTCATGTATCTAATGAATCAAACCTTTCACCCTTACCTAGACCAGTTTTTAGTTGTCTTCATGGATGAAATAGTTGTGTACTTGAAGACTCATGATGATCATGCCGAACATCGTGACATTTTCTTGAGTACACTAAGAGAGAATGAGATACACGCCAAGCTATCCAAATGTCATTTCTGGATTGATAGGGTTCATTTCTTGGGTCACATAATCTCTTAGGAAGGAATGTTAGTGGACCTAGATAAAGTGTAGGCATTTGTGTCTTGGGAGCATCCAACGAATATTTTTGATATCCAAAGTTTTCTTGGTTTAGCAGGATACTATCAAAGGTTTATCAAATATTTTTCCCAGTTTGCAGTTCCACTTTTAGGATTCACCAAGAAATGAATCAGATTTTAATGGTCAGAAGCATGTGAAAATGATTTACAAGAGTTAAATAAGTTGTTTACTACCACAATGATCCTGATCTTACCTGACTTAGGTAGGAAGTATACCTTGTTTTTTGATGTGTTTGGTGTCAGGCAGGGTGAATTTTTGATATAGGATGATCAGGTTATTACATATGGTTCACGATAGTTGAGGCCTCATAAAATAAATTATGTTACACATGATCTTGAATTGGTTTTAGTGGTTCATTCCTTAAAATGTTGGTGGAATCACTTGTTGGGAGAGCAGTTTATTGTGTATACTAATAGAAAATGTCTTAATTACATATTTTCTTAGCATGATTTGAATATTTGGATTCAGAAATGGGTTTAGTATAGGAAATCCTTTGATTTTTTTCCTAGTTTAAACTCCATGTAAGGGAAATAGTGTTTCAGATGCTTTGAGTCAGAAAACTCATAGTCAGACAGTTCAAGAGTCTAACTCCGAGTGGAAGATGATGGCATTGTTTGATGAAATGCATCTTGAGGTTTTGGATGGCCAAGGGAAGATGAACCTTAAATCCCTTGAAGTTGATTCCACACTTCTGAGCCAAATTAAGAGGGACAACTTGAGGACTCATAATGTGTGTCTATGAGGGAAATTCTTAATGGTGGGGAGTCACATTCTTGTTCAGCCATTAAAGATGATGGGAATGTTTGTATTCATGGCCATGTTGTTGGGACAATGTGTATGTGGGAGGAGTTGCTGCGTTAGTTTCATGTATCAAAATGGGATGTGCATCTTGGTTAGACCAATATGTATCATGATCTTCATTTTCATTATTGGTGGCTAGGAATAAAGAAAGTGGATGTGGGATTTGTGGCATGATGCATTACCTGTTAATAGGTGAAGGTTGAGAATCAGTTCCTAGGTGGTTTTTTGAAGACATTTCCCATTCCGGAATGGAATTGGGACGATGTAACAATGGACTTAATGGTAGGTGTTTCAAGGAAATCTTAGAAGAATGATGCAATTTGGGTAGTTATCGATCGGTTGACTAAGGTGGACCATTTCTTACCGATTTGAGAGATGTTCACCATGGATCAGTTGGGTGAATTATATGTTCGAGAGGTTTTGTAGTTTCATGGGGAACCATAGGCTATAGTTTTGTATCACTGTCCACTTTTCACATCTCATTTCTAGTAGGGATTATAGAAGGTGCATGATACCCAGGTATTCTTGACTATGACTTTCCACCTGCAGACGGACAGAGAGTTAGAGCATACCATTTGGGTACTAGAGGACATGTCGAGGTATTGTGTCTTGTATTTTTGTGGATCATGGGAAAAGAATTTGGACCATATTGAGTTTTCATAAAATAATAATTACCACGTTAGAATTCATATGGCACCGTTTGAGGAAATTTATGGTATACGATGTAGATCTCCACTATGTTGGATGGATGCTATAGAATCAGAGTTGTTGGGACTAAGTCACATGAAGGAGACATCGGAGCTGATTTAGTTGTTCCAAAAGTGGATTAAATGGGTCAAAGTATGTAGAAGTCTTACATATAAAGGAGTTTTAGACCTATTTAGTTTTTAGTGGGTGATCGTGTGTTCCTTTGGGTGTCACTAAGGCTGGGTCACCATCAGATTTGAAAACATGGTAAGTTAGTACCAAGGTATATATGGCCGTTTGAGATTGTGGAGAGGATTAGACTGGTGGAATACTGATTATCTATTCAACAACTATATAGTGGTATGAATGATATTTTTCATGTGTCATATCTTCAAAAATATCACCCTAATTGATATCACATTATTGGCATTGAGGATGTTGAACTTATGGAAAATGCATCCTTTGAGGAGAATCAAATTCATATTGTGGATCGTAGTGAGAAAGACTTGTGGGGAAAGTCTATGCCATTGGTTTGAGTTTTATAGATTCATGGTAATGTTATAGAAGAAACTTTGAAAAGGGAGTTGGATGTGCAGGCTCAATGACATGATCATTTTACCTTGGAAGCTCAGTGATTCTCGGGGAGAGCGGATCAAGGATGAGCCATTATATGGTGGGGCGGTTGCAAGATTTTAGCTTCATGGAGGTATTACCTTGATTACATTTTGGTTCTAATCCATTATTTTTCAAAAATTAAATGTTCATCAGGTGTATGGGGGGACCTTAGGGGTGTTATAGGGGTTTGGAACATGAAAAGAAGGAAAACTAGGCCAACCTGTGCAAGTTTCATGGTTAAGTAAACTGTGTGGCCTTCCCAAGAAAACCGTGCAACCTTGGATAGTGGAATTATGCATAGTTGGAACAAGTCAATTCAAACCATGAGAAGCTTTCTAGGTAACTGTGAAACCTCACTCCCCTTGGATAGTGGCTTGTGTATTGTTTTTACATGGTCTGGAAAACTATGTGGACAAACTGTGCACCCCATTAAAAATTAGAAAAATTACAATTTCTCCATCTTGGGTTTTTAAGTTCTACCTGATTTTCCCTCCCATTATTCCCTTTTCAACCCTAGTGAATAAATAAAGACCCAAAATATTCCTAAAGGTGGTTCTCCTTCAATTATTGGTCATTTATAGTGGCATTGGTTTTGGATCGAAGGTTCAGGTAAGTGTAATATCCCTCTTGCTTCTCTTTTTCGGATTAGGGCTTTTATATTTGGGTTATCTTATTTAAAATCCCTAGAACCCACTTTTTATAGAGTATTCTAGGTTAATTCTTCAAGGAGTTCTTGAATTCGGATGTAAGGAAATGATTAATAGTGTGAAAAAAATCGCGGTTCACGCGCCTGTTGGATTTCAAAATTTTCCGACCAATACCCCTGTGGAGGTGTGGCCTCCAGTGATGTCTGAGGTTTCGTTGACCTTCGACCCCAGATCATACTCTACTGGTGTCGGCCCATCCCGACCCCCAGTTTCCCCTAGATATCCTTCTAGGAATATTGTTCCCACACTATCCTTCAAGGAATATTTGTGTGGATCATTGCGAACCCCTCTAAAACCTTGTTTCCCATATGCTTCCTCGGTGGTGGTGCGAGTGTCGAGGGAATGTTTTAGCCTTTAATTTGACCTAAAATATCATTGAATCTAGTCAAAGTTTAATATTTATATTCCTAATACCTAAAATATATGTAGAAAGTAGGGTCGAACCCATAGTGAAGGTAATTTTGGCCACTAATATTCTAAAAAAAACTAGGAAGCTCCATTGTTGTCTACAGGGGAGATAATTTTCTATTGTTCACTTTTTATATTTTTTTTATTGTAAGGCACAAATGAAAAATCACAATATTTTTATGTTTTTGTTCTAAACTCTATCGAAGAAAGAAACAGACTAAAAACAATGAGAAAAAGAGAGATAAAATGTCGATAAGTAAACAATCAAGAGAAAAATGTCTGGGGAAAAAATCAACTCTACTGGTTTTGAAAACATTCCTTCTAAAAATAGTGATTAAAAATAATACCCATGAAAAGGAGTGA
Organism: Viscum album; assembly: GCA_963277665.1. Classification (NCBI taxonomy): domain Eukaryota; kingdom Viridiplantae; phylum Streptophyta; class Magnoliopsida; order Santalales; family Viscaceae; genus Viscum; species Viscum album. The sequence continues at coordinate 97,742,154 of OY728163.1, forward strand.
TTTATTTCACTCTCTATGAGATAAATAACTCAAGACGACAAAACTTGGAGTTCACCACTTCTATATTAATCAACTTGAGAATTCTAGTTTGAAAAACATGACAGAACAAACTTGCCATATGTTCTGTAGTCTTTTATTTCAATTAAAAATTTCTAGAAAATTAACCCACATTCAAACTCACTGTATGAATGTAGAATTAAAATATTAAGTGCAGATGGTACATTACAATTGAATGAAATTAGAACTAATCCCGCCAATCAATTCTGATCACATTAAAAATGATAGTGAGAAGAGATAAGGACGACAACCAGTAGACTCGATTTTTACCCCTAACTGGAAGTATTTAGCCTAAAATTGTTTCAATTACATATACTAAAATCACTCAATTATAGAGAAATAGAATTAATAGAAATTAGAGGAATATATCTCCCTCTGCTCGCATGAATTGTTGCTGCTCCTGGCCCTCGGAATTCCGAAAAGTGGCTCTCCGAGAAGTGCTCCAGGTTCTCTTCTATGCTCTGAGTGAATGATCAAATGAAATCCTTCACTCGAATATGGTGTGTTCTTCGAATGAATGAGTGTCCCCCGAAAATCTACTACTTCTCTACTTTAAATATCATCTGTCACTTGTTGCTTTTCACCGCACGTCTTCCACTGACATAGTCTGTTTCCTTAATGTGCATCACACACATTCGTTTTTTCACGACTGGCACATCACACTATTTTTCCTCACGTAACTAACTCCCGATGAGTTAGTCAAGTGCACTTGGATTCATTTTTGACTCTTGAATGAACCTGCACAAGAAAAACACACAGAACAATAAAAACGATAAGGAAATAAATTAATATTTAAAGTCATTAGTTAATTAAAAATTTTAAAATATTTATTTATAATGTTATTTATTATTATTAATTAAAGTTATCAATGTTAATTGAAAAGTTTATTAACATTTATAAATTAAATTATTAACTAATTTATGTTAATTAGATTATCTTATTTAAGTTCGTAATAAATTATTATTATGTATTTAATTTTATTAACAAATAACTTTTTAGTATGACACATTAAATTAATTTAAATTTAATTTAGATATTCTAATTAATTAGTTTAATTTAATTAATGTTTTATTTAAGTAAAATAATTTATTAATTCTGTTTTATAAGTTAATTATTCTATATTGATTATTTATTATAATTGATACTGTTTTGCATTAAGTTATTTTTAATTCAGGTTTTTAATTTTAGTTTTAGTTTGTTTGTTTTATTTTATTAACTCCTCCCCCAAATCGATGAAAAGCAGGGGGAAGGGTTTCGGCTCAGGTTATTCTGCCACCCCAAGACAGGCGTCGGCCCCTGATCTTTCCAATAGCGGTGACATCAGGTTCGGCTCCTCCACTGGCTTGCGGTCCAAAGGCACTGCACTCCTCGATGCTGTTACACATTCGTAGCAGCGTGGCCTCGGCTCGGACTCGACATCATCATCCTCGTCTCCTCGAGCGCGACAACAGCAGGTGGTGCGACACATTACTCTGATCAGCGGCTCCCAACGGTTCTAGTGCAGCCCAGCTCAACATATACCCTCTTACATCACGGTGATGTGCTTCCTCCCACTCCAGGTTCTTCTCTAGATCCAGCGAAAAACAACGAGGATGAGTCGCTAACTTCTATAGCAGTGCTTGGCCTCCATCGATGTCAACCGGCTTGAACGGTTTAGGAAACAGGGTCTCGGTAGCACATTGTAGATCTAAAGTGGTGGTTTCAGTATCTTTCAACAACTCGACCAGCATCACACTGTTACACCAATTCCTTCTCACGCAACATCAGTGCGGCAGTGGCCTCAGCTCTAGCGCGGAGACTCAGCTTACAACAGCTCCATTGCACCCTCCTCGGCTTCCCGCGTGGCTTTGATCCAGATCACAACATGCAGCAGTGGTTGCCCGGTCTTCAACAGCAAAGTGGCGATGCCTCTTTTCACCATCATGGTGGCACGCTGTCATCTTGCAGGAGGTTTTAGTTGTGGTGGTGAGATGGTAGTAGTGGAGTATGACACGGTGTTTGAAAAAACAGTGGAAGTGGAAACGGTGTGTCCATGAAAGGGGTGTCATGGTGAGACATTAAAGGGAATCACGGTGGCAACGTGCAAAGGGGTTACGGTGGCTATGTCACTGTAAAAGGATTATGGTGAAAAAGTATAAGTGCTCACAGTGCCACCGTGACTAAAACGGTGTGACCATATTAAGCGGTTACGGTGCCACCGTAAACCTGTATAATAAACAGAGAAAATAAATTGAAACATGGATAAAGAAATAAGAAATGAACAGAATAATTTATTAAAACTAAAAAATAATGATTAAAAAAATGAAAATACATGTACTCATAAAATTAAATAAACTTATAGAGCCAAATGAACTAAAGTTAAATTAATATTTATTTTAATTTATAAAACTAAAATTGTTACCAAATCAAAACTAAAAAAAAGAATCAAATAAATTAGTAAAATTTAATATAAAATTATAACATCTAAATAAAAAAATTAAATTAGTGTAGCTAAAACTATTAATTAAAATAATCAGATAAATATTCATTTATTAATCAGTTTATGTTAGTTAATGAAATTAAATTAAAGCGATGCAGTGAGTTTATAAACTATAATTTATAAAAAATTGAATTATTAAAAGGCAATTAATATTTAGATTTTGATATTCTAAATTATTAAATATTTAATACATGCAATGTTAGATTAAGAATACATTAATCTTGTACAACAACCAAATTAATTAATTAGTGCTATACTATTAAATTAAGAGACAAAAACAACTAACTAAATAAAAAGATTTTGGACTAAAAAAATAAAGTAAAACTTAAATTACTTATTTTATGGCTTATAATACACAATTAATTATAAAATTTTATTAATTATTTAAATTAATAATAAAAAATAGAAAAGTGCTATTATTTATGAAAAAGTGTTAAAATAAATAATTAAATTGATAAAAATTAATTAAAAAAATGCAGTAAAACATATTTTTTGAAAGCCACATAAAATTCCCCCACACTTAATCATTGTTTGTCCTCAAAAAATCCCATGTTTTATTATCTTTGAAAAAAAAGTGTATTATTTAGTTTAGACTATAACATGCCCAGAAATTTGAAACAGAGGACAAAAACATGTCAATAGGCTTAAAAAATAAATTGCTCATATGAATCTTACATAGAACAAATACTAAATGGATAATCTTGAAAACTATGAATCATCAAGCAATGAAGATTTCATGCCTCATATGTGGTACTGTTTAGTGACTAACTTTAATCCAGGCTCAAGTCCAAAGTCCAAGAGTGAAAAAAGGTAAAATTTATGTGGAATTAAGAACATAACAACGGAAACTTTATACTTTGACGTTTTCACCTCACTTCCAAAAATAAATATATTTTTTTTGTGAATCACCTCAATGATACAACCTCAATGATTACCATATAAACCAACTATCCCCTTCTTCATTTGGCCTTCATCTTTCCCCTCACCTTAATGAACTCATTTTTTACCCTAGACACTTTATTTTATTTTTCCCAAGCCATGTATCATGTGCTATGCACTATGCAATGCACTTATTCAGAGTGTACAGAGGGCTTATAGTAAACAGAAATGCACCTAGTATCTAGGGTCTCAGAGACTCACCGTGGGATCCCAGATACCCAAACTACTCCAGTTTCAAAATATTTCTATGAAAAATCATTTACATTGGCTCATTAAGATGATTACTTTTATAATTAAATAAAAAAAATGAGTCCCCTAAGATAAAGAACAAATTTTCAGATCCAAGATTTATGATCATAATTCCATTAAAAGGGTACCCATATTACTCTCAAAATTAGACACTAAACCAGATTTCAACTAATTCACTAAGATAGACCACTCATCAATCATCCATTATCACTATTTTCATATTCAAAACAAATCTTAACTTCCAGTGAGGTACTTGTACTAAGGAAAAACTCATTTTAGAACAAAGTAAAGCCTAAAATTATGCAAGAATTTGAAAAAATTTAACCATTTTTGAAGAAAAAGTATTAATTTACAGTGGAAACAGTGGTAATTGATGGGCTTTCAATTAAGCACAGTTCTTGACCCCCTCCCCCACACTTAAAACCCAACTTTGTCCCTAGAGTTGAATTTCAAAGTGGAGAAGAAAAATTAAACAATTAATGTTAAAAATAGATTTTCAATTTTGTAGATTTATGACATGTATAAAGGGTCTTTTTGAAGTTCAAAAATTATTGTTTGCCATAATGAATAAATAATCAGCAGGTTCATTAGTAAGTATATGCATTAACATTTAAGTCCAGTGGATAATTTCCAATGGAGATAAAAAATTAGCATATAGGGTGTGGGTGCAGAGAAAATTGGGTGTAAGGAAATTTAGAAAATATGATTCAATTAGATGTTCAATAACACATAAAGAAAGAATTTCTAACACCCCTTAGAAAAGAACATTCCACAAAAAACACAACCACCAGCAAACATGTACCCCCCACACTTAATTTTATATAGTGAGAGATTATGATAATAATGAAATTCAGTTTTAAGCAGTGAAGTACATGTAGAATGTTTTTAATAAAAATAGACTTTTGTAGTGGCAACAAACATGCAGCTGAATTTGTTTCCTAAAGCAGAATTTATTTTCATACAAGACTTGAAGCATATTTTTTTTCCTAAAGCATTAAAGAGCATTGAGATGAAACATAATTTAACAGTAAGGTACTTCCCTGACTTAATGTTTTAACCATTAATCCTTCAATACTAAAATTTGACTCCTCCATTAAACCAACAACAACATCCTTAAAAATAGAGCATGTAATCTAGGTACAGATAACCAGTAGAGATAAAACATACAGTTGGCAGCAAAGCATCAAATTATTCAGCACAAAACATTACAAAAATTTAAACAAAGGAGAATGTGTTGACTCCCAGGAAGCACAAATTTTAAAGTATTCAGTTAGACTTTATTTAATGACAAATTTTTTTATTTATTAACACAAAAAAACCATGGGTTGCCTCCCATGCAACACTAGGTTTAAAGTCCCCAGCCAGACTTCATTCAAGAACAATTTTCAAGCATAGTTAAGGTAACCAAGCCCTTTGGTTGTCCCTTAAAATAAAGTTTCAGTCTCTTCCCATTAACTAACATGGGTTTATTCTCTTCTCCTACAATTTCAACAGCTCCATTCTTCAGCACTCTCACAACATTAAATGGTCCAGACCACTTGGACTTCATCTTTCCAGGGAAGAGTTTAAGTCTAGAGTTAAAGAGGAGGACCTTCTGTCCAGGTTTAAACTCTTTGTTTTGAATGATAGAATCATGAAAGATTTTAGTCCCCTCTTTATAAATCCTTGAACTATCATAACTCTCTCTCCTAATCTCATCAAATTCACTCAACTCAAGTAACCTCCTCTCACCATCACTCTTAAATTCAATGTTTATAGCCTTAACTGCCCAATAAGACTTATGTTTCAACTCCATAGGAAAATAACATCATTTCCCAAACAACAGCCTATAAGGAGACATACCTATTGGGGTCTTGAAAGCAGTTCTATATTCCCATAAAGCTTCATCCAATTTAAGAGACCATTCTTTCCTAGAGTTTGACACATTTTTATCAAGTATTTTTTTAGTTCCCAGTTTGGAATTTCCACCTCTCCATTGGACTGTGGATGATAAAGAGTACCAGTTTTGTGAACACAACCATCTTTTTCCATCAAATCATTAAACTTATAGTTCTTAAAATGTGTTACATTATCAGTGATAAAAGCTCTTGGGACTCCAAATATTATAAAGACATTATTTTTCAAAAAAATTATTACAGAATTGGCTTGATTGTTGGGCAGTTCCACTGCCTCAACCCATTTCGAAACATAGTCAACATCAACAAGAATATACTCATTCCCATGAGATGATGGAAATGGACTCATGAAATCTAAACCCCAGACATAAAAATCTCAACTTCTAGAATTCTTTTTTGGGGTAACTCCTGCTTCCTACCCACATTGCCTAACCTCTGACATCTATCACAACCAACCACAAAGCTCCTAGCATTCTTAAAAAGAGTAGGCCAATAGAAATCATATTGTATAAATTTTTGAACAGTTCTTTCACCACCATGGTGACCTCCCCAAGGTGAAGAATGACAACTTTCTAAGATAGGCAACGTCTCTTCCACATGAATACACCTCCTAAGGATACCTTGATCACATCTCATAAACAGAAAATGATCATCCCAATGGTAGTATTTAAGTTCAGAAATGAATTTGTTTCTTTGGTTATTGGATAGATTCTTGGGAAAAACACCTGCTGCAAGGAAGTTAGAAAAATATTCAAACCAAGCAGATTGCCTGATTGACACAGTAAGAAACTTTTCATATGGAAAGGAAGAGTTTATCTCCCTAGGGTATTCAGATTCATATTGAGTAAGAGGAAGCCTAGATAGGTGATTAGAAACTAAATTTTCAGCTCTCTGGTTACCCCTAATCTCTATATCAAACTCTTGTAACAACAGAATCCTTCTAATCAGCCTGTGTTTAGTTTATTTCTTAGACAGAACCTAAAATGTACTGTCTAAACTTCTCTAGAGAAAACACAACCACTAAAAATTATTTCTCAATGGTGGTATAAAACATTTAGGCATCATCTAGTAGTCTACTAGCATAATACACCGCATACAGTTTTCTATCATTCCTTTTTCCAAGGACAACACTTACAACCATGTCACTAGCATCACACATAAGTTCAAAAGGTAGTTTCCAGTCAGGTAAAGTAATGATAGGTGATGTAGTGAGTTTATCTCTAATATGATTAAATGATTTCAAACAGTTTTCATCAAAATTGAAAGGTTCATCCTTGACCATCAAAGAACACAAGGGCTTAGTTATTTTGGAATAATATTTTATGAATATCCGGTAGAAACCAGCATGCACTAGGAAACTTCTAAAACCTTTGACATTTATAGGATGATTCAATTTTTGAATAAAATCAATCTTAGAAGTATCAACTTCTAGACCTCTCTTAGACACTTTATGACCAAGAACTATACCTTCTATAACCATGAATTGACATTTCTCGCAATTAAGAACAATGTTAGTTTCAATGCATCTTACCAAAACTAACTCAAGATTTCCAAGACAAGTATCAAAATCACTACCCACAATGGAAAATTCATCCATGAAAACCTCAATAATTCTCCCAATAATATCTAAAAATATAGCCATCACACACCTTTGAATGGTGGCTGGAGTTCCACACAACCCAAAGGGCATCCTCCTGTAGGAAAATGTTTCAAAGGGGCATGTGAAATTTGTCTTTTCATAATCCTTTGGAGCAATAGAAATCTGGTTGTAACCAGAATAACCATCCAGGAAATAGAAAAACTCATTTCCATTAATCCTATCAAGCATTTGGTCCAATAAGGGCATTGGAAAATGGTCCTTCCTAGTGGTTTCATTAAGCCTCCTGTAATATATACATACTCTCCATTTTGTTGCTTTCCTAACTTGGACTTCTTCATTATTTTCATTTTTAACAATAGTAAAACCTCCATTCTTGGGGAAAACCTGGATATGGTTGACCCAAGAATTATTATAAATTGGATATATCATTCCAGTGTCTAGCAGTTTAATCACTTCCTCTCTCACAACTTCTTTCATATTAGTATTTAATCTTCTTTGACATTCTACCCTAGACTTATGGTCAGGCTCCATAGGAATATTGTGCATATAGAATGAGGGAATAATACCCTTGATATCATCTATTGTCCATCCTATAGAATATTTGAACTTCTTCAAAACATTCAACACTCTTCCTTCTTGGTTTTCATTAATTTCAGCAAAAATTATGACAGGCAAAGTGGAGTTCTCACCCATAAATGAATATTTGAGATGGGAAAGGATTGGCTTCAATTCAAGAATTGGTGGTTCTACATTAGAAGGAAGACTCTTAGTCCTCGGAGGTCCAAGATCTTCAACATAACTCTTTTAAAGAGTATTGAAAGATGAAATATTTTCAATTACATGTTCAGATTCAGAAGTAACATTGCTACTGTCCAGAGTGGACCGTACACTGTCCAGATTTTCTAGATCATATTTTAATAAGTTAATCAGAGCAGAATCATCTAGTTATCTCACAAGTTCTCCCTCAATATCATCAAAGTGTTCATAAAGGTTGGTGTAAATAGAAACACCCTCAAATTCACTCAAAAACCTCTTAAGATCAGAAACAGTGGACCCTTATAAAGTAGAATCTGGACTGTTTTCCAGTTCTGGAAAATTTTCCAGTTTTGGAGTTTGATCAGAATTTTCAACTTCTAAAATAGATTCAATAGGATTTTCAGCTTCAAAATTATCTTCTTCAGTAGAGTATTGATTTTCAGATTCATCAGAGTTTCCAATTGATTTCTCTTTCTCTAAGGACTCTATCATCGAACAGTTTTCCGAAAACATTGGTCCTTTAAGATTTTTAAACACATTGAACTCCTTTTGTTGTTCTCCAATTTTAAAAATTAATTGACCCTTAGAGTCATCAATAACAGCACCTCCTGTGGACAAGAAGGGCCTAACTAAGATGATGGGAACCTCTTGATCACACTCTATATCTAAGACAAGAAAGTCAGTAGGCAAAATTAGTTTCCAAACTCCAACTAGAAAATCATCTACCCTACCCACAGGATGAGTGAAAGATGTATCAGCTAACTGTAATATGACTCTGGTGGGTTTAAGGTCACCCAACCTCAACTGTAGAAACAGTGAGTATGGGAGCAGATTAATACTAGCACCTAAATCCCACAAACAATTGATTTTATATGAGTTTCCTAGTTTGCAAGGTATGACAAAACTACATGGGTCTTTTAGTTTAGGTGGGATTTTCTTTTGGAGTACAGAACTGCACTCTTCATTGTGGATATAAGTAGAAAATTATTCTAGAGTTTTTTTGTTCGAAACAATTTTATTAATAGATTTTAGATATGATGGTATTTTTATTAAAGCTTGAATGAAAGGAATGTTCACTTGAAGTTTAGAGAGGAGACTATGGAATTGAAGAAGTTCAGCCCTGGTGTTACTTTGTGGTTTCAACTTCTCAGGGAAAGGGATGGGTGGGGAAAAAAATTTCAGAACAGTAGGTATATCACTCACATCTTCCTCAACATTTTCTTCTCCATTATTATTTTGATTCTTAGATGAAGTTTCATCATGAGTTTCAGGTGATAAATTCAGATTTATATCATTTTCATTACTTTTCTGTGAATTTCCAGCATGTGTGCAAAGAAGATTTTTATTACCAGATTGAAGCAGATTTTCATTTTGGGCATTTTTAGTTAGTTTTTCAGCAACAGTTTGAGTATTAAGCCCACTTCTAGTGACAAAGACCACAACATTCTCTTTAGGGTTTATTTAAGTGGTACAAGGAAGTCTACCTTTTTCCCTAGACGAAAAATCTCTAGCAAGTTGACCAAGTTGTGTTTCTATGTTCTGCATTCTAACATCATTTTTCATTTTATCAGACTCATATTGATTTTGATGTTTGGAAAGTTGAGTCATGTATCTTTCTTCTTGAGAGTTGATTTTGTTTAAGATAAGATCAAGCTTATAAGACATGTGATTATCATTATTTCCTTGTACATTTGAAGACTCACCCCTTTTTTTATTCTAAAAATTTGGACTTGGTTGATTAGAGAAATTAGGGGATGTGGTTTGTTTAATTAATCCTTGATCTTTCCAGGACATATTACAATGGTTTATATAGCCTTGGTTATAATTATTTGAAAATGGATCTTCTTTAGGAGTAATTCTAGGACCATAGGTAAAAAAGTTAGAATTTTCTTGTTGTTGGGGTGGCATATCAAAACTAGGACAAAAATGTTCAGTATGCCCAAACATACCACACTGGACACACTGTTCCCTTAAATATTGGTTGGTATTTTGATAGCCAAGTAGGTTAACAGTTTTATTTGAATTCTGGTTCATTAAGGATTGAAGTTGGTTGGTGATTTCAGATAGTTGAGCTTGAGTTTCATTCATTGAACCAATGTTTGGGTTAAAATTTCTATTGACTCTTTTTCTTCTTGAATTTTTATGTTGTAAATTTAGTGAAAGATTATTAAAGATTTGTCTAAGTTATTCATCTTTTTTATCATTGTAATTACCCCCAGCAGCCTGATCAACTGGATTCTATCCATAGGATGACAACCCTTCATAGAAAGTATCCATGAGAAGGTGAGATGGAAGTTGATGATGGGGACACTTCCTAAGAAGATCCCTAAATATATCCCAAGCTTCATGAAAATCTTCTCCATAATCTTGATAAAAAATATTTATCTTTGTTTTAAGTTCACCTTTTAATCTTTGAGGATAAAATTTCATAATGATTGAGTTATACACTTGATCCCAGTTTTCAAAAATGTTCTCATATAGACTCAGAAACCAATTTATAGCATTCCCCTTAAGGAAAAAGGGAAAGACTCTCATTCTAAGTTCATTTTATGTGAGACCTAGAAGTGTTAATTACTGCACAGTATTATAGAAGTCTCTAATGAAATCAAGTGAGTCCTCATTATACAGTCCATTAAATGTAGGCAACAATGAAATATGTGATTGTTTAAGTTCATAATTTATGACCCTAGGACTAAGTCTGATGGATGATGGATTGCTTGAATCTTGATGAAGTTAAAACTCCCTCATCCTAGGCCTTTAATTTTCATCTAATATTCCTAGTTGATTTTGGTAGTTATTAGGTGCATGAACTCTATTTTCTAAGTCTTCCAGTTCAATTTTGTTCTTTTTTCTTAGAGCAGTGAGATGTTTATCTAATTCAAGGTTTAAAGGCTCTAATATAGCACTAGAATTTCTTGTGCTCATGAAAAAACAGTAGACAATATTATTTTTAACAATTCAGAAATAAGTGAAATAATTTTTTTTTCTTCCAATTTTCAAATTTTTCAATTTTTTCTAAAGATTTTTATATATGTGTTTTTTAGTTTTATTATTTGAAGCAATGGCTCGTGCCTTCCCTGGAAGAAATGAAAAAAAAAATTACCTAAACCATCATTAAAGCTGGTAAAAGTTTAATATTTATATTCTTACTAACTATAATATATGTGGCAAGAAGGGTCAAACCCACAGGGAAGGTAATTTTGGCCACTAATCTTATAAAAAAACTTAGAAGCTCCACTGTTGTCTGCAGTGGAGTTAATTTTCTATTTTTTACATTTTATATTTTGTTTATTGTAAGGAACAAATGAAACATCATAATCATTTTAAGTTTTTGTTCTGAACTATATCTAAGCAAGAAACAAACTAAAAACTATGGGAAACAGAGAGATAAAATGCTGATAAGTGAACAATCAAGAGAAAAATGTCCGGGGAAAACATCAACTCTACTGGTTTTGAAAACATTCATTCTCACGATAGTGATTACAACTAATTCCAATGAAAAAGAGTGATTTATTTCCCTTTAAAAGAGATAAATTACTCAATCTGACAAAACTTGGAGTTCACAACTCCAAGATTAATCAACTTGAGAATTCCAGTTTGAAAAAGATGACAGAACAAACTCGTCGTATGTTCTGTAGTCTTTTATTTCAATTAAAAAGTTCAAGAAAATTAATCCACATTCAAACTCAACATATGAATTTAGAATTACAAGATTAAGTGCAGGTGGTACGTTACAATTGAATGCAATCAGAACTGATCTTGCCAATAAATTCTGATCGCATTAAAAATGATAGTGAGAAGAGATAAGGATAATAACTAGTAGACTCGATTTTTACCCCGAACTGGAAGTATATAGCCTAAGGTTGTTTAAATTACATATACTAAAATCACTCAATTATAGAGAAATAGAATTAAAAGAAATAATAGGAAGAAAACTCCCTCTGCTCGCATGAATTGTTGCTGCTCCTGGCCCTCGGAATTCCGAATAGTGGCTCTCCGAGAAGTGGTCTAGGTTCTCTGCTCTGATCCGAGTGAATGATCGAATGAAATCCTTCGCTTGAATATGGCGTGTTAATCAAATGAATGAGTATCCCCTAAAAATATTCTAATGATCTTCTTTAAATATCATCTGTCACTTGCTGGTTGTCACCGCAAGTTTTCTACCGACATAGTCTGTTTCCTTAATGCGCACCGCACACATGCGTTTTTTCGCGACTGGCACGTCGCACTATTTTTCCTCACATAACTAACTCCCCCTAAGTTAGTTAAGTGTACTTGGACGCATTTTTGAATATTGAATGAACCTGCACAAGAAAAACACACAGAACAATAAAAAAACGAGAAATAAATAAATTAATATTTAAAGTCATTAGTTATTTCAAATTTTTAAAAGATTTATTTATAAATTTATTTATTATTTTTAATTAATGTTATCAATGTTAATTTAAAAGTTTATTAATATTTATAAATTAAATTATTAACTAATTTATGTTAATTAGATTAGCTTATTTATGTTCGAAATAAATTATTATTATGTATTTAATTTTATTAACAAATAATTTTTTAGTATGCCGCATTAAATTAATTTAAATTTAATTTTTATATTCTTATTAATTAGTTTAATTTAATTAAAGTTTTTTTAAGTGAAATAATTTATTAATTTTGTTTTATAAGTTAATTATTCTATATTGATTATTTACTTATAATTGATACTGTTTTAAATTAAGTTATTTTTAATTTAGGTTTTTAATTTTAGTTTTAGTTTGTTTTTTTATTAACTCGTACCCCAAAATCGACGCAAAGCAGGGGGAAGGGTTTCGGCTTTGGTTATTCTTCCTCATGAAGACAAGCACCGACCCCTACTCCTTCCAGCAGCAGTGACATCAGGTTCGGCTCCTCCACTGGCTTGCGGTCCAAAGACACTGCACTCCTCGACGCGGTTACACATTCACTATAGTGTGGCCTCGGCTCAGACTCAGAATCATCACCCTCGGCTTTTCCAGTGGCAACAACAGCAGGTGGTGTGACACATTTCTCTTATCAGCGGCTCCCCATGGTTCCGGTGCAGCCCAGCTCGATAGATACCCTCCCACATTGTGGCGATGTGCTTCCTCCCGCTCCAGGTTCCTCTCTAGATCCAATGAAAAACAACGAGGATGAGTCGCTGACTTCCACAGTAGTGCTTGGCCTCCATCGACGTCAATCGGCTTGAACGGTTTAGGAAACAGGGTCTCGGTAGCACATTGCAGGTCTAAAGTGGCGGTTTCAGTATCTTTTAGTGGCTCAACCAGCATCACACTATTACCCCAATTCCTTCTCATGTAGCATCAATGCGGCAACAACCACAACTCTAGCACGGAGACTCAGCTTACAAAAGCTCCAGCGCACCCTCCTCAGCTTCCCGTGCGGCTCTGATCCAGATCACAACATGAAACATCGGCTACCCGATCTTCAACAGCAAAGTGGTGATGCCTCTGTTCACCATCATGGTGGCATGATGTATTTCTGTAGGCGGTTTCAGTTGTGGTGGTGAGATGGTAGCAGTGTAGGATGACACGGTCCGTGAAAAAACAATGGCTAATTTTTTTATCTGGGTTTTTAAAAAATTAAAATTTGATAACAGGGGTTAGGGTTCGAATATTTTTAAAAATGGGTCCGGGATGCGTGAACGGCGTTCACGCATCCCGGACCCCAGCGTGATGCGTGAACACCGTTCACGCATCTTCCCGAGAGAAGAGATGCGTGAACGGCGTTCACGCATCTCACAGAATACCTAAATGATTCATTTTTTCTAACCTAGATCATATGGAAAGGTATTTCACTTAGAGGAAAACATGCAAGGGTAAATAATCTATGTGGAGAAACTCTACTCATATGACTTACAAGGAATTTTTGTATCCTGAAAGAAGTCATATTAAGATAGAAAATATGTTCAATGTTTTTAAAGATAAAAACGAGTATCAAAAAATGGTGTTTAAAGAACCAAAATCAAATCCCTCGTAATAAGAATCTTGGAAGAGAAGATGAAAAATTTGGAAGAAAAATAATGATGTTGTACCAGCTGTGGAGGAGGGGGGAAATGTATTCCAAATAAAGAGGAAATTCATGGGAAGGAAATATGTGCATAATCCATGAAGCATGTAATAAGAAATAAATCACATCCCATGCTTGGCTTAGAAATAAGAAGAAATAAAGGATGAGAGAAAACTCTCACATTGAATGTTTCCTCTATAGAATACAAGAGGTTCCTCCTTATTCCTTATTATTTTATGTGTTATGAGTTTACTTGAATGGAATTGAAGGAGAAGTATTGTTCATCATGGAGTACATAAATTCCCATGATGAAGAATGAGTTCATCTCTTAAGGAGGATCTTATAAGAGATTTGAGGTATTCCAATCACATTATCTTACATTTTTTCTTAATTATATTCATTAAGGTTGAGTAATTATTTAATGAAAAAATGAGAAAAGGGGGATTTGTTCTTGCACTTGAACTTTCTAATGTGTTTTTTGAAGTGTGTGCAGGATCATGTATTTCTTATCTTAAAATTACTCATCCTGATAATTGAGAATATCTAATTTTAGTATCACATATGAGTATGTGTTATAGGTAGATTATATTATATTGGTTATTTAATTATTTCTTTCTACACTAGGATGGATCATATAGATATAGTGTTTATTAACTAAAGGCTTTGTTCCAAGTATCATGTCATATCATCCCCTTATTTAAAATATATGTGAAGATTTTTTTGAGAAGAAATATGAGTTTAAAATTGTCCAATTATCCTTTTCATTTTATTTTAAATAAGGGGGAGAATAATTGATGTTACCACATATTAACTTTTATGATATGAATGGATATTAACAACAGAAGATAAAGGGGGATATTGTTGGAAAAAATGGTTGTATGTTTTATCAATATGTCAATATGTGAAGTGGTGGTGCTTGGATAATTTTTATGGATTCATGTTATGTAATTTAATTTCATATTTGGATAATTATCCATGTTTTAAAAGTGAGAATTATTTAAGATTATCTTAAATAGAAAAAATTGTGCAAAGGAGTTTTCAAAAATGTTCACTAAAGTATGAATGAAGAGATATATGAAAAAAGTATAAATATATTATTTATATTTTTCATGAAGAATAAGGATTGGTATTTGGAGTGAATATGGAATTTGGTGGAATATTTTATCTAACACATTTTTTTAACTTTATTTAAAAAGGAATCCATCCAACTAGCTAGATAAGGGAATTAGGTGCAGCCACTTTTGAGGTGGGAACTGGAGTTGACTATTGTATGGGAAGAAATGGTAGGCGAGCATGAATTCACATGAGGCACATGGTATTAGAATGGTGGTTCAATCATGTGCAGTGGAATGGTGTTAGAGAAGACAACATGGGTCGATGCCAGTGAGGATTTGAGAGCGTACCCCAGTAATCACTTCTACCAAGCTGAAGGAATGATAAAATAAATAAGGAAGCACTCAACCGAGTGATATTATTATATGGGAAAATGGTGACACAATCATTGTCTCTCCACTAAAAACATGCAGACATTTACACAACAGTTTGATCTAACTTTTTCAAGTTGTCTAATCAGTGAGAACCTTCTTCCCTTTCTCAAGGGTTTTATAGAGCATTGGTTATCTACCATTGATGAGTCACAAAAATCATGGTTGGGAATCCTTGGATAAAACCAAGGACCCTTCCATATTAAGAAGTCCATGATGAACTTATAATATCCAAGCATGATCCAAGAACAAGTCATGTTCAATATTCATGCATTGTCGTGCATGAACTGAAGGATCCCAAGACTTTTGATGAAATAGAGTCTTCAAATGAAGTAAGATCTAGATTTAATGCCAAGGTACAATCATGATAATATATTCATGAAGTTACAATTTCATTAATATAATTTAAATAATAAAATGAATAGTTCATGTGATGAGAGTAAAAATTTATTCTAAAATGAATATCCTATGTGATTAAATGTGAAACATAAGTATTCGGGTGATTAGAAGATCATATTTTGATGAATCCACGTGAATCAGATTCTTACATGAGTTGTAACATTTATGTTAAGAATGGAGAAGACCCGAGTATTGGGTATTTTTGATGAGTTTTTGTATTTTATTATGTAATTAAATATGAGTTACATGTATGAATATAGATAATGATTCATAGAGATAGACACCACATTAAGAAGAAAGAGGGGAACCTTAATCCTTCTAGTATTCTTTATGAGTTGCATGAAACAAAATACCCACAGAAATTAATGGGGCATTCAATATGAGGAAGATATGATACCACTACTGATGAGTATTCATATATAAATGTGTAATTAAATGTGTTATTACTAAACAAATTTAAATAAGGATTTAAATGATTGATTTTAAATCATGTAATAATGACATATTACCCATGAACAATTATTTTTTGTTTTGTGAATAAAGTGTGTATGAAGGTGATGAAGACTCTGTGTTGAATTGAAATATTATTTCTGATAACTCGATACAATAATGTATCAGGTAAATACAGAAAGATGAATTGATGAGTTCTTGAGTATTTGAATATTGAGGAGAATCTAGATTGCACAAAATCTGAAAAGAGTCTTAATATAATAATTTCTAAAATTATTGATAAAGTACACAAGGTAGGAGTGACTAGATTTCTTATAGAGTAAATCTATTTGAAGAAGAACTTCTTCCTAAATTTGGAAGTAGATGTATCTTTTGGATTATAGAGTAGAATGAATCTCCAATGTATTATGGAGAAAGAGAGTGTATAGTGGATTATTTTTTGTTATAGAGAGGAAAAATGGATTATATGTCATTGTATTAACTTGTGGAGATAGTGAATAATACATGTTGGGGGGTATAACCAATATAGAAATGAGTAGTATTTTCAAAATAACCCTGTAAATAACATGTGATTCTCCCTATTTCATTACAACTACACTTGAGGAATGATTGAGAGTTTATATTGAGTGGATCAAAAACCTAAACAAATTTCAATAGGTTGAATTTAAAAAAAGAATTAGTAAAATAAGGCTACCACTGATTCACCTCCCTCTCATTACCACCTAATTGATCCTTGGCCACTAAAAATATCTCTTCGTATCAATAGATCTTGGTGAAATAGGTTTACACACATCAATTTGCATTAGTTCAATCACTCTTATTGACCATTGATCTTTAACCTTTTATATATTTCAAATAATCTTCCCTTGTTAGAAAGAATCGCATGTATGAGTATGATCACATGATAAATTAGGGAGATCTTGAGTAGTGTCACATTTCAACAGATCTTCCATGTATGATTGGCTCATATAAACAATAAATTTATACCACAACCTATTTTCTTCTTCCTTGGATATAAAATACATATCTTCTTGTCCACTCACAAGATATAGATTCCCCTTTGTGTGTTTTCCTTACAAAACAACTCCACTATATTTTCCCTTGATAATACACACCTTATTTGTAAATATTATAGTGTGTCCCAAGTCACATAGTTAACTAACACTTAACAAGTTTTTATTGAGACCTTCAACAACCATTAAATCAGCTTATCTCATCCCCACCCCCAAATTTGGCTTCTCCCAAGCCAATAATCATCAGGCCTTCATCATTGAAAAATATATCAACACCTTACCTTCCATACATTATTCTTATAACTAGATCCTTATTTCTCATCATATGGTAGGTGCATCCACTATAAATGATCTATAATATTGTGTGATTTGATGGTTTAAAGGAAATCTCTACAATCACTGCCTTCTCAAATATTCTTTTTGATCCATGTATTTGAATTCAAACTTGATGTTGACTAATATTATCAATCTTAATCAAATTATTATGGTCTAACGTCATCCTGAGAAGATGCAAATTTATTTTTCATTATCATCTTGTTTGATGATCCCTTGATCTACTGCATATTACAAATTTGGGTATACTTTAGTAAATTTCTCTACATTATTGATGAGAAATATTTTTCCATGTGTCTAAATCCTCTAAACCTAAAATAGTGACCCTCAAGGCTATGGAATGATCATTCTAAGAATTCCCCATATTTCCACAAAAATAATATTTGATAAATGGTTTATTCATGTGCATCACTAATACACCACTCATTATTCCTTAAGATCACTAAATATTCTGATTCTAATTCATACCAAAATAAATCTTTATCCACATAACAGGCTCTTGTGTTCTGACACCAATCATTACTGCTTTCTGTTTATGAACAATAACCATACCATTTGTGGCATTACGATGTATCATTTTCTTCCCTAAACTTTTTTTAACTATTTTTTGGACCTATGAACCATAATTTCCCTTTTTTCCATCACTTGTGTGACCTAATTTCCTAATATCATATTAGGAGTCAAGAGTTTCTCTTGATCCTATATTTAATTGTAGGCCAACAAAATCCTCCTAAAGTTCTTCAATACATTTTACTTGGTCTTTTAATATGTTATTCATAAAATAAATAGCCTTGGATTATTATTTAACCTTTATCTTGAACTTATTGAATTTATATGAGTATTATGGAATTTCTGATCTGAGAATTCCAATTTCAATCTTCATCTCAAACTTCTCTTCTTCCTACTACTTTATATAGAGTTTAGAATATTAAACCACCCTATTGGATTTTTTTGCCCCTAAAAACACCTATCTTCTCAAGTGTTTCTTCTAATTGAACCTAGAGGTCAAATATTCCTTCAAATTACCCTTTATCATTCTTTCTTTCTTCCCATTTTTGTGAATTTCCCAAAACTGCCACCATAACATTTTTCTCCATGATCCTTGCAGTCTTCCATCTCTTCTGAATTGGATTATTATGAATTATCTTTTTCTTATTAAATAATATTCTTATTTCTAAAGAAATTTAATTTCTTATTTTTCCTACCTTATAAACTAGCTGGAGACTTCTTCTTGGGCGTTTCATCATCATATTGAAACATATTGGGACACTTTGTTACAAAATGTACAACCATTCCCCAATGAAATCGTGAAAGAGTAAGTTTCTCTTTAAACTTTATTTTTTCCCTTTATAGATTTAAGGAAATGAATAACACAACCAAATACATAATGTCATCTTTCTTCCCATATTTTATAGTGAGCATCTCCACAGCCTTGAATAATAGATATTCATTAAATAATATAAAATATTGAAATAATGTTAATAATTATTAATAAATATTCATGAATAATAGATATTCATTAAATAATTATTAATAGAATGGCTTGAGTATTCTCTAACATATATTGAGAAATCTATAATCTTAGCATCTTTCAGTCACTCATGTTATCTCAACATGTTGTAGTTAAACATCTATTTCTATAAAGATCCTCATATGGTTCCATTTGTATTCTAAAGTGGAAAATTAATTTTTATACTTTCTAATACTCCTTTTTCATTGTTTTTCTGATTAAATATTGGTATATTTGTGAACAAATGAGTTACATGAAAAACATATAGTGATTGTGATGAGTGAACCATGATCACATCATCACTATGCTAAGTTCTCTGAGTTTCATTTCTAGATCCAAGAGTAATATTTTTTAAGGCATGTGCTCTCTAAAAAATATCATTTTATCTAAATAAGGTGGAAGAAGTGATGTCATGGAAATGACCTAAGTTTTGAGATGCATACTCAATAATATCACTCTTTAGATTGCGTACCAGTATAAATCGTTTCCTTTTATAAAGTCTGAATATGTATCTTCTCAAAATTGGCCAAATGAACTTCTAATTCATATTGTAGTTTTCAATGTTGTCCATAAACAACCATAAATGTTAAATCATGCTTAGAGTGTATCAATTATTAACCAAGGGTAGATAATCAAAATTATCAATGAAATGCTAAATCCTGCACATACTTCACCAAATATATTAAAAAGTTCAAGTGAAAAGATAAATCTCCCCTTTTCATCCCATCTTTCCATCAATCAAGCTCTCCCCCTTAATTGAAATGAGAAATATAATTAAGAACAATGGATAAAGTGTGATTGGAATACCTCAAGTTTCAACTTCTTGAGATGATATGAATTTCAAGATTTGTCATGAAATAATCCTTGGATTTTAGCTCAAGCTTATTCTTGGAAATAGTTTATTTCACAGTTTTCTTGACTTCATTGTTTTGCATATTCCCAATGGAAGATTTTCCAACTATTGTTCCATTCTTCTACACTTGTTGTGGCCTTTTATTCTTATCAGCATATGCATTTTGCATGGTTGGACTGAACCATCACTCATCATAACTGTGACCACTTCTATTGCAATTAGAAATAATTAATATAATTAATATTTATCATTTAATTTAATCATATTATTTATTATACACACATATATATATATATACATTAGTAGATAATTTGATAACAGTAAGACACTTATTAAAGGTATAATAGAAGTCTAGATAACAGTAATACACATTCAAAACGTATCATAAATCAAATGTTAACCTAATCTACGCCTCCGGTGTGGATGCTCCTCTGTCCCACAGTCAGGCGTATACTGGATGCGTCCACGCCGTGTCTGTCTGCGTCTGTGCTCTGGCGTACGCTACGCATCCTCATCGACAGCCACCTCCACATCCTCCTATGTGACAGACGGTGGATGTACAGTCTCACCGCCTGTACCCTGGACTGCATCTAAGGATAGTGGAAGCTGGCTGGAACTCTCACCAATATAGGAAGTAGATGGCTGCTCTGCAGCGGATGACTGCAATAAAACATCGAACTCAATCCAGTCAGCGTCTGTAAGTACCTGTGGTTATGCCTGAGAAGCTGGAGGAGCATATGACTGATCATGCTGAACACCCTCCTCCAGTAGAATAATATCATGTGGCTGAGCAAGCTGAGCAGCCTCATCCTGTGGAACAACAGCATCCATAACAGGGTCGTCACCCCCAGGTACATCTATGTGAGGCTCAGCAGGCTCCGTGGCCTCCGCAGCAGGCTCCGCGGCCTCCGCAGCAGGTGGTGGATCAAAGAAAATTCCATGATAAATCTCGTCCATCGACGGTAGCATCTGTCATACAAGGCTGTGAAAATATGTTGGGTCAAAGGCAGCTCTCTCCACTGGATCAGACATATGCAGTAGATGAAAAATACGAGCATCCTGCGAAAACAAATTCTGTTGTTAACTAATTTGAATAAAAAATATGTTGAACTGTGAAAGGAAGAATGCATACCAAGTCATGGAAGCCCCGTCTGTGCCGTGTCAGAAATATGACGGGAGACCTGATGTACCAGCCTGCATAATCCATCTGATCCATCAAATGAAAGCGTACTGTCCCTGCCCCTCACAATTGGGACTCCCGTCGCCTGTCCCATAACGCAACATATCTCGCATGGTAGCTCCTCCAATCAAAATCTCTCTTCCCTGACATCTTCAGGGAATGCAATGAATCCAACTGACTGGGCGGGTCAGGAACTGGCTGAAGGAATCCAAACTGTCTCATAACCCTATCTGTCTGATGCCACTCGACTATATGAAAATGAATCAGTGGAACCATGCAGGAGCCGATATCAAGCATCACTGTATAGTATGGGGCAGACTCTGAAGGATATCATCTGTATATGGCATCCATGTAATCTGAAAGAAAAAATGAATAATCAATTAATAAATGAATAGATTTACAGTAAAGGGTAGTCGCTGTGCCACATACGCTCAGGATATTGAAGATGTCGGTATCTAATTGAAGTGATTTCTTGTCCTGCACTCAATTTTAACCGACTATGAATCTTATTAGGAACTGCATCCAATGTCATACAACCATGGAGATTTACCACTTTGACAGGTGGCACACTATAGCTAAAACCCTGCTCGGTACAAATTACCTCACCGTTGCAATATATTTGAGCAGACATAATTACCTATTAAAAAAATTTTTAAAAATATTATACACTACATTAAAATTTTAAATTATTTAATTTGGTTTTGAATAATTGATTATCTTGAGACTTTTTTATGTATTGATTTATCACTGTTAAGGTATAGTGATTGTGATTTTAGCACAAAATCAAATTTAATATAATGTTTCATAAAGTTTGATTACTTATGAATATATAATCATGAATTGATCTTGAGACTTGCGATTAGTTTATCATTATCTGATAAACTAACCACAATTTATATGGGTAAACTCCTATCTCTATTATCAAATATTGCAGCAACCGCCAATCTCCTGTCAAACAGCAATGCCTCCTCTCGAACGAGTTCTCAAATGCCTCTTCGTCGACACCTCTTCGTCGACACCTCTTTGGGGCGTCAGTCTTTTAATTACAAATTTACTCACATGCATGTGAGAGGGTCTAGGGGTATGAAATACATAAATTAATTTAAACGGACACGCAGGTCCTTACACTTACTGAGAGATGACTCGCAGGTCATCAATACCGAAAAAATGAAATTATTACAAATTGAATAACAACATACACAAAATAAAACATGCAATTTCAATTATGCATGGTCGGTCATCTCAATATCAGTCATCACTCATACCGTGTTTTTTGGTATATTTATTATATTATCCGTATTATATAAAATCTATATTAAATACTACACCTCTTTTACAAAAATTTAACTTCATGTGTATATATATATATATATATATTTATTAAAAACATTAAATAAATTTTATTATAACTGATCTAATTGAGATTTACATAATAAACACTTTTGTTATTTTAAATTTTATGAAATTGTAATGTTTTTTGGGCATTCTTCTACTTTTCAAAATATAAGTAAATATATTTTATACTTTATTGATTAAAAATATTATTACTAGTAAATAAAAGTAATTTAATTTACACTTACATCAAAACCATCCATTAAAATAAATTTCTCTAACATAAATTACTTTTTCTAAACATTAAAAATTTTAGACATAACATAAAACATTCAATTTTTAGACAACATACATTCAAAAAATTAAATCATACGAACATTCAACATCAAGAAAATTAAATCATACAAAACATTTCATGCATAACATATGAAATAAATAAATCATACACACAATTAAACATACAAATGAAATAAATAAACACAATTAAACATACAGATGAAATAAATAAACACAAATAAACAATTAAATTATTAAATAGAAATTTTACCTCAATAAAAGCAGCAAATATTTGTTGAGAAAGAATTTCTGCATAGCTTCGCAACAAAAATCAGAGGAGAACAATGGGTATTGGGGGGGGGACCCCTCCTTTTATAATATTTCTCGGCCGGATGCGTGAACGCCGTTCACGCATCCTTCAGCTCGTCCGCGAAGGATGCGTGAACGGCGTTCACGCATCCTTCGCCGCGGAAGGAAGCGTGAACGCCGTTCACGCATCTTTTCCCGCGCAAGGATGCGTGAACGGCGTTCACGCTTCCTTTATCTGGTCAGCAAAGGACGCGTGAACGCCGTTCACGTATTACCGTCGGGGTCCGGGATGCGTAAACGCCGTTCACGCATCCCGAACCCATTTTTAAAAATATCCGAACCCTAACCCCTTTTATCATATTTTATTTTTTTTAAAACCCAGAAAAAAAAATTAGTCAGAAACAATGGAAGTGGAAACAGTGCGTCCGTGAAATGGGTGTCAAGGTGAGACATTAAAGAGAATCACAGCGCCATCGTAAACCTGCATAATAAACAGAGAAAAATAAATTGAAACATGGATAAAGAAATAAGAAATGAAAGAAATAATTTATTAAAACTAGAAAATAATAATTAAAACAAATGAAAATACATGTTATCATAAAATTAAATAAACTTATAAAACCAAATGAACTAAAGTTAAATTAATATTAATTTTAATTTATAAAACTAAAATTGTTACCAAATCAAAACTAAAAATAAAGAAGCAAAAAAATTATTAAAAATTAATATAAAATTAAAACATCTAAATAAAAAAATTAAATTATTGCAGCTAAAACTATTAATTAAAGTAATCAGATAACTATTCTTTTATTAATCATTTTATGTTAGTTAATGAAATTAAATTAAAGTGATGCAGTATGTTTATAAACTTAAATTTATAAAAAATTGAATTGTTAAAATATAATTAATATTTAGATTATGTTATTCTAAATTATTATATATTTAATACAAGAAATGTTAGATTAAGAATACATTAATCATGTACAATGAACAAATTAATTAATTAGTGTTATACTATTTAATTAACAATAAAAAACAACTAACTAAATAAAAAGATTTTAGACTAAAAAAAATAATGTAAAACTTAAATTACTTATTTTATGGATTATAATACAAAATTAATTATAAAAGTTGATTAATTATTAAAATTAATAATAAAAAATACAAAAGTGATGTTATTTATTAAAAAGTGTTAAAATAAATAAATAAATTGATAAAAATTAAATAAAAAAATGTGGAAAAACATGTGTTTTTAAGGCCACATCAAGGTCCCTACAGAATATTTTGATGAGTCTATTTCCAGCCTAAAATGGACCCTTGTGGCTTTATTTGGAACTGAGAAACATCCTCTCCGGTTCATTCGGTTTGTGGAATCTTAGGGACTGAAGGAGCCGGTCCGCATCTCAAAGGTTCATTGCCTCTCATACTACTTGGTCTTTTTCTCAGAATCAGACTTTATACACGCCTAGGTTTGGGCCCCTTGGTTTTTAGGACATTGGTGGTTCAACCTGTCATGGTGGTCAATGGATGTTCACAAGGGGAAAGACAATCCCAAGGTGGCAGTGTGGATCTATCTCCCAGGTATTCCTCTCCCCTTTTAGAATGACGCATTCCTCAAGACAATTGGGGACTCCCTAGGATGCCTCCTCTATTTGGATGAATGTACCCGAAGAGAAAAGAATTTTTCTATGGTGTAGATATGTGTGGAGCTTGACCTATCATCCCCTACCCCGGATAAACTCCTTATGAAGGTGTAGGGTTCAGATGACTGGTCCCAGGATATTGTGTATCCCATGTTTCCAAGGTTTTTCTCTCTGTGCCTTCTCTCAGGGAACTACCTGTAGTTCATTAGGAGACATACCTTTGGGGTTCACCACCAAGATTTAAGAGATGCCCTGGGTAGGGATGTAGTTTCTCCCAGGAGGGGGGGGGAGAAACTCCATTGATGGAGCTTGTGGTCTCATGGGCAGGCCTCAGGCATGCTTTCGTCCCCTTTCTGGCTCATCCTAAACCTGATGGTGTATCTTTTAATCTGACGCTGGTGATGGTTCTAGGTGGCTCGTGGGTTGTCCCCTCATGGGTGTCAGATGTCTTCACTTATGCCCTTAGCCCCCACCAGTTCCTATATAAAGGTGTCCTGTTGGAGTTCTTCATGAGGTTTCACTGTAAGGGCCCCCTATTCTTACACCTCCCCAATGAAGAGATGTTTTATAACACTGAGCAATTGGTGGGTTGTGGAAAGGAGGATCACCCTTTCCTCCATTAGGAAGGTGCCATTGCTAAGGCTGGTTGGGAGGCTATACAGATGGGTGAGCCTGTTCCTTCCGTAACCTGGGAGCAGGGCCATCCTTCCAAGTTCATGTCTTCTCTAAGTGGTGGCTGTGGAAAATCATGCAAGGGATATCCCCGCCGGTCCTCACCAGTTTCTGACCCCCTGGACTAGAGCCAGAGAATTTTCACTTGATCAAAATCAAATTAGAAGCTTATATGGAATCTGTAGTGTTCTTCCTCCCTAGAGAAGGGGACCAAGCAGCCTGGGGCCAAAGCTGGGATTAACTTTGATCAATGTTACAAATGATCATATGGAATTCTGATGGCCTTAGAGAACGAGTTAATACTAACATCCTTGTGTTGGAAATCAAGAAGAACAAGGTGCATATTTTTGTCATCCTGGAACACAACCAAGAACCTGCTAAACTCTACCAGTTCACTCAAAAAATATGGATGCATGCATCCATGCATGCCTACCCAGCCAACCACTATATCTGGATCTTTTGGAGATGGTATGTTTCGGTGGAGATGGTCCAAGTAAGTGATAAGTTCATTTCCATGAGGGTGAATATGGGGATGAGTACCCTCTATGTTACATTTGTTTATGGGAGCTGCGATAGTCAATGAAGGTAATCTTTGGGGAAGGAGCTTAGTGCATTTGATCCAGGAGAGGTTCCATGGATAATAGGTGGGGACTTAAATGTTGTGGCATATTCGGAAGAGAAGAGAGGAAGAGTCGTATTTCCTCAAAGGGTGAGAATGGATTTTAACTAGTTCATGGAAGGAAATGGTTTGTTGGATTTGGGGTACATGGGGGATCGATTCACGTGGTGTAATAATCAGAAGGGGAGTAGATGCTGTTGGAGCTGGATTGATTGATGCTTAGATAACATCCACGCCATCACTAGGTTTCAGAATGCAAAGGTAAATCATTTAGTTCGTGGCATATATGATCACTCTCCGCTACTAGTTCAATTGTTCACTCGGTAGGAGACGTATTAATGATTCACGTTCAACACCCATTGTACATGTAATCCAGATTATATCCAACTAGTTCGCTCTTCACGGGGAGAACCGGTCTGGGAGAATACATGGGTGGCCATCCATAACGAGCTCAGAAGATTGAAGCAAGGGCTCCATACATGGGCAAGATATCTTCCTCCAATCGACCGAAATATGGATGCCCTCAAACAGGAGATTGAGCATATGGAAGGAAACTTGGAAGACCTTTGGTGTTCAATGATCTAGAGGATAAGAAGAATAGGCTGGCTGAAATGATATTAGGTCAGAAGAGAAAGGCTCATGAGAGCTCAAGGATCAAATAGTTGAATGAGGGAGATAATAACATGGCATACTTCCATGCTTGTATCAAGGAGAAGTGTCATCCCACTAAACCCAATATAATGTGTGAGGATGGGTCATACACAGATGACATAGATGATGTTGGAGGTGTGGAACTGACTTTCTTTAAATACCTTCTTACAGGTCCAAATACAAGGATTCTTAGTGGGTGCCCCAACGGGATATCAAAGATTTGGGAGGCAATCCCTACCTATGTATCACAACAGGACAACGACCTCATGGAGGCGATTCCTGGAGATGTTGAGATCTATGCGGAAATTCTTAACCTTAACATGGAGAGCCCACTAGGTCCTGACAACTTTCCTTTCTTGTACTATAGATGGTTGTGGGAAGTGGTTAAGGGGGAAATAGTTTGGCTATCTAGGACTTCTTTCGTGGGGGTTACCTGCCATGGGCTGTGAGTGCCACAACCTTTGTACACATTACAAAGGTGAAGGACCCCTCCTATATCTCACATTATAGACCTGTTATCATGTGAAATTTGACCTATAAAATCCTTGCAAGAACCATTAACATGAGGCTATCCATGCCCCTACCTCGGTGGATATATATTGAGCAACATGTCTTTGTGAGGGTGAGATCCATCCATAGAGCTATTGCACTAGTGTACGAGCTGTTGAGAGATATAAACTATAAGTCCCATGGATCCAATATGGATATGACACTAGATATGAATAAGAAATAGGATATGGTGGAATGGGGGTTCTTTAATAGGGTCCTGACCAGCATGGGCTTTTCTCCCATGGCTCTAGATATTCTTTTCAAACGTTTTATCTCTTTGTGGATGGTTGTCACTTTCATGGGGAGAACCAACAGCTTCTTCAAGGCAGTCTATGGTTTACGTCAAGGAGACCCGATCTCCCGAAGAATATTTATTATGATATAGTATTCTTTTAGATGCCTTATTAACAAAGTAATCATGAGCGGGAGGATCATTCCTTACAAGAGGAAACAGATCATTCCCACCATCTCTCATATGATGTTTGCAGATGAAACAATAATGTTTTCAAATGCTAGTAAGAGTTCTATGCATGGCATCAAATGGATTCTTGAGGAGTATTCCTTCTAGAGTGGGAAAATGATCAATAACTCCAAGAGAAATATTTATATTTTAAATAAGTGTGCTACAAACTGGGTAAGTCACCTGTGCAGTAGGTTGGACATGCAACAAGTCATGTTCCCACTAGAGTACCTCAACACTCCCATATCTTCAGGTGACATGTGCATATGTGACCTCAACGATGTGGTGAGTAAGATTAAAAGGTGGGTTCTAAGCAGGAAAAGTCACTTATTATACTCTGGTGGCATATATCTCTAGTGAACAGTGTCCTGTTTGCGATTTCGGTGCACGCATTGGATGAGACCCTTGTGCCGAAAGGGGTAAACAAAGTTATTGATAAGGTGCTTGTTGGTTTTATTTAGGATGAATTGTCCAAATTCAAGAGGCCTTAGGTATCTTGGGAGAGGATGGCCCATCACATACATGATTGTGGGATTAATGTGTAAAGTTTGGGAACCACAATAACATGCATGCATGCAAAAATGGCGTGGGAAGTGATTGAGAATCCAACTCTGTGGGGGATAACTATGGCCCATAACTACAGAAGAAGTATAGGTGATAGAAACATATAGGGTTCCCCCCTCTGGTCTAGTATTTACCCCCTTATTCAGACTCTTCAACAGCATGCTCAGTGGATCGTTGGTGACAGTGATATTCTTTTCTGGTTTTAGAATTTGGAAGGGTCAGTGATCGGTTATCCGGGGTGTCCTGCCCCTTCCATCTATTTCAAAGAGGAGACCCTACACAAGTATTTAATAATTGAAGTGATGGATAAGATCCAATAAGATTTATATGATTCAGTCACCATTAATGCAGAGTTGGAAAGATGTGTATTTGCACTGTCTATCTTGGGTAACTTCTCGTTAAAGGATTTTTTAGGCTATACTCACCATCAGATCCACTTGATAGATGGATAAAGATTATGTGGTGCAAAAGGATTCAAGCCAAATATAATTTCCTTGTCTGGAGGATATGACATCATGCAGTACATATTGATGACAATATTAAGAAATTGGATATTAGTCTTGCTTCTTGTGGCAACTGCTGTAAAGTTAAATGAGATGAAAGAGTCGATCACATTTTCTTCAAGAGAGAATGGGCCAAAGCTGTGAGGTTATTCTTTGTCACCTTCACATATTTCTCGTACACTACTCTTTGTGATGAAATGTTATTGGATAAATGGTTTTAGAGGACATTTAACTCAAGCCTAAAATTATCGGCACATTCTGTGATTCTGAGTGCCAGTTGATGGTGACTTTGGAAAGTAAGAAACCATGCCAGATATGAGGGGCCCCTATCTATAGGTAGGTCCATTATTTTGAGAATTAAGTTCCTTATGGTTGATATGGAGAATATCATTGAGAATTGGTGGGAGGCCCCTTCACTGAATCATCTTCAATCCAGCTTGCCCCTGGCAATGACTTCTAGGAAGCAAGGACAATGGGTTTAATGGCTTCCCCCCAGCAAACAACCTGAAATTAAATACCGATGGATCCTGGGTTTTGGGTGGTATGCGTGGAGGAGGGGTGGTGTTGGACACATGGGGGAGTGTAATCCTAGACTTCACTACGTATTATGGTAGTGGCACATCGCTTGAAGCGAGCATGAATGCAGTTATTACCGACCTCAAGCTTTACAACCAGAAGAACCTGGTTCTGAAACAATTGGAAACTGAATCTATGATTCTTCATGACTCCCTTCACATAAGAGGTTCAATCCCTTGGTCGGTTTCTTACCTCATCAGGAAATGTAAGGCCATCCTCAATAGGAGCATCCATGTCACTCACACATGGAGGGAGGGTAATAAGGTTGAAAACCACCTGGCTTCTCAGGCAGTAAATGGGTCCAGTGTCACTTGTCTCCCTAAAATTACATAACTTACTCCTAAAGGAGTCAATTTTATTCAAGGGGATTCCCTTGTCCATCACTATTTTAGGCCTCCCTAGGGTGGGGCATTTTTTGTTTATTGGTCTTCTGGTTTCCTTGATTCCTCTTGTGCCTTTTTCTTTTCCTATAATAAATTTAATGATGATGATGATGATTTTTGTATGTTTGGTTTTTTTCTTGGTTATCTATTGTTGTGTGTTTGATTACTTTTGTGGTATTTGGTAAAATCAGTGTCTAAATGGTGAATTTAACCCCTTATGATCCCCGTGGGATTCATGGAGGATGATTTGACCGATTTAGGGGAACCCATGAGGTGCGCCAACATTCCAGAACCTCGACATTGGTAATATTAAATATAGATTTGACATGTGATAATTTAGATCCATGATGAACATGTTGATATATTAAATTGAGTTGAAAGAGAAATATTGATAGATGTTTTTAGGATTGGATAATGGCATAAGGGGTCATTTGGCTAAATTTTAATGGGTAAATGGGCTAAGGATTGGGATTTGATGGAAGTATTAGATGGATAATGAATATAGATTTTTAAATATGCTAAATGGGTTAATTGTATTAATGTGAATGTGACAAATGGCTTATGAAATGTACACAAAAGGTATAATGGGGTTATTACTTGTGAAATGAGGAATTGGTTAAATGGGTTAACATGTGGGAAATTGATGAGTAGAATAAATGGGATAATTAATCAGAATTATTTAATATGCTTAATGATTTTAGGTATAAGAACTGGGAAATGGGATAAATAGATATGCAATGAATATATAATTTTTTTTAATGGGTTATGGAATAATATTAATTCACATGTTTATTATTATGGATTATGTTTTCTGTTTTTATTGGTTGTGATTGGTTGTGATATCATATGTGTGTGGTCAATGGATAAATAAGAATGTGCACATGGATTGGTAGTGTGGGGTATTGATTTGAGGTTTTATGCATATGGGTCAAGTTATACTAAGGCTCTAAACTCAACCCCAAAATGCATGGTTTAGGAGAGGGTATGGAGGATCTATTACCCTAATAGTTTCATTCAATGAGACCACCTAGACTAAGGCTTTGAGGTGAGTGAAATGTATTTTTGGTGATGTGTTTACACCTATTGAGATGGAGACTTGATTTATTTACCATTTTCATAGTGATTAGTTGCCTTAAACCCTTTTTTAGATGATGTAAATGCCTAAACCACAGGATACATGTTGAATATGGATTAATTAATAAAGATGGTATAAGTAATAAAAATGGTAATAATGATAAAAAAGGGTTAAAGTAAATATTGTAAACTAATGAAACCTGATTTTTCATTTGTTTAATTTACTTTTATTTATTATTTTCATAAACTATCTGTTTAGACTAGACATTATGTTGAAACTGTTGGTGGTGGACTATTGAGTTGTAATTGTACCTTTCTCGGATCGCCATTAGGTACCTAAGAAGACTTTATTGTTGTAGGTTCGAATAAGGGAAAAGGCTTGGTGTTAGGGAGTTGAGTTGGGCTTGGGATACATGTGGATGAGGATCCAAACATGGAGTCAAGACCATTTTGAGGATTTGTCTATTTTTTTTATTTTGCGTTTACATCACTCTTGGCACTATTAGCATGACATTACATGGTTATTGTTGATTTGTGTTTTGTATGGATTTTTGGGAGATGCTTAGTTATGCTAGATTATTGGTTATTACATATTGTTTCTGGTATTTATATTCTTAACAACTATGGATTATTCTGATAAAGAGGGTATAGTCTCCCCACATTACTCATTAGACCCTCACTACTAGTTGACAACCTCTGACACATGGGGAGGTTCACTTGAGGTTATTTGGAAACCCAGCTTGGGGAACTAGTTTAGTGGCTTCCAATTTAGGGATGTTACACACGGGGATAGTATCTATATGTTCCCTCAAACAAGAAAGTGGCTATCATAAGAAAAGAAACATTTATTGAGATGGAGAAAAACCTTAAGAAGGGTAGTGGGAGAAATATTGTCTTCAATGAAGTTGATGCTCAAGATACACAAGAGTTAATATAAGAACAAATTCCATATGTCCTCATGGAATAATTTATTCTTGAAACACAAGTACTATATAGGATTACCAAATAGGTAAGAGAACTAGAAAGATATAGTTTTCTTATCACTAAATATAGTGACTCATTATTGGTTAATGATAATGATAATCTCTCCTAAAAAGAGGCAGTATAGAGATAAAAAGACAAAATATGGAAAGATTCCATAAATTATAAGTTGAATTCCATGTATGAAAACCATGTTTGGGTTCTATTAAGTCTTCCAGTTAATGTAAATAATGTTTTGTCTAAATGGGTATTTAAGAGATTTTTTTTTCATTTAAGGTAAAGTAAGTAATTATAAATAAATAATAGTGGATAAAGGGTTTAAAAATCAACAAGGAATTAACTATAGTGAAACCTTTTCTCTAGTTTCCATTTTTTTAAAAATCCATCCAAATTATACTTTCTATAATAGATTACCATGACTATGAATTTTGGAATATGGATGTCAAAACAACATCCCTTAGTAGTAACCTCTAGGAAGATGTCTTCATTACACAATCATAAGGCTTTATGACTCCAACAAATTCTAAAAAGGGTTTTAAGTTACAAAGATCTATTTATGGTTTGAAGCATGCATCCGGTCCATGGAACATTTGATTCAATGAATCTATAAAAGAATTTGGTTTCATTAGTAGCGAATTTGATCCATGTGTTTAAAATAAGTTTAGTGTGTGTTAAATATTTATCCTAGTAGTATATGTTGATGAAATATTACTTTTTGTAAATGATATACCAGTCTTACATTCAGTTAAGGACTAGTTGAACAAGTTCTTCTCTATGAAGGACTATGGTGAAGTAACCTACATTATAGGAATCAATATCATTTGTAATAGTTCCATGAGGATTCTTGGTCTATGTAAAGGTATATACGTTAACCATATACTAAAATGATTCAATATTGAACAATCCAAGAGAGGATTGGTTCCAGTGTCACATGGTATATATCTTTCCAAGAAAATTTATCCTCATACATAAGAGGAGAAAGAGAGAATGAGTATGATAACATACACTTTTTTGATAGTATCAATCATGTATTCCATGTTATATGCTAAGATTAAAGTTTACTATGCCTTGATCATGGTGGGAATATACCAAGATGATCCAGCTGAACAACATTGGTTTGTTTTTAAGGCCATCCTCAAGTATCTAAGAAGAAATAAGGATATGTTCTTAGTGTATGGTTGATACCTGGAGATAGTCATAATGGGTTATAGTGATTCTAGTTTTAAAATAGATCAAAATGATCTAAAGTGATAGTTAGGATATGTATTCTGTCTCAACGAAAGATTTGTGACCTGTAAGAGTTCAAAGTAGCCAGATGTTGCTGATTCTACAGTAGTGTTTGAGTATATAGTGGATTATAATGCATCCAAAGAATCCATTTTTATATGAAACTTTTTTCAAATAGATTGATGTGGTACCTCAAATTAAAGACCCTATCACATTATATTGTGATAATACTACAAAAATGGCACTTACAAAGGATCCAACGTCACATTAAGGGATAAAGCACACACTTAAGAAGATTCACCTCTTGAAATATTTCTCTCAGATAGGTGAAGTTAAAGTAAATATATTTTCCATAGAAGAAAACATGGTGGACCCCTTAAATAAATCCTTATCTCATAAGAAACATGAGTATCATTTCAGAGCTAGAAAAATGAATGTTATTAGTATTTTTCCATAATGTAGGTGGGAGTTTGTTAGAGTTGGTGCCCCAAAATCAACTTCTCTATACTTTATGATAACTTATATTCATTATTTGAAAAATAAAAAACCATTTTATCACATTATGATTATTCTTGTATGTGACATAGTATGTGATAGTGTCTTAAGAATAACTATCACACTAAAAGGTCATAGTAATTCCCCACTTTGATGAGAACCCATAAGTTCCCAAAAATTATTATTAAATATATGTTCTATAGTTTGATTATATCATTTGATGGGACACAAATGATACATCCAAATAGGGGTAGAGACTCATAGGAATTTGAGGCACCATCTCATGATGTACTCTGTTGATAATTTTTAATAAAGGATATTATGAGAACACAACCCACCATTTGGAAATCCACATTTATTTGTGTCATTGGATCCTTATATATAGGGAAATGTGTATTGATTATTATAATTTAAGATTGTTATTAATTGATATTACTAGCCACATACTTTGATGTATTAATGAAAACTTAGATGACATATGTTCACAACAAGGTATGACATACTGGATGCATCACAATTAATATTGACTTAAAGATTAATTTGAGAAATAATTTGTCCCTTTTGTTTTTAATGGCTGTTTATATCTTATAATATTTTATGGGAATGCAAAAGACTAAATAAATCCATTCCCATGGTGTTCTATGGGTAGGTTCATTTCTGTAAAGTCAAAGAAAAAACATCGAACACATAGGTTGATGATACTAGAATGCAACCCAATTGATTAGAGATATCATGATAAATGGATTATATTACACAATAAGAATTCATATGAGGTTTTATCTAGTGAAATATAGTAAGAAAATGAAATTATCAGGCTATAGACCCATTGAAAGATATAGAACATGTTTTGATGTGTATAATGAAGGCACATTTCTCTTCTAAGGTTGGATTAGGAACTGATATCTATTTACTATTTTCTATAGCCTATAAGGATATTGGGCACAAAATTATAGAATTTGGTAAAGAAAATAAAGAGGATCTTCCTTCTCAAAATGGGATGAAATGGTAGTGTATAAGGCTTTCAGAGAACTAAGTTTGATAAGGAGTGATGTTGGTGGTGAAAGGAAGGACATATGACAAAATTACCTAGTATCATAAACAAAATTTCTTATGCACTCTAAGGAAATTATGGAATCTAAATTTATAATTTAATCTCTAGAATAAGATAAGGATAATTTTTTTGAAAGAAAAATCCAATCCATGATAAATGGAAAATAATAAAATTGGATTGAAATCTAAGACAAAATTATACTTTGTTACTTTGATGAAGGTAATATCAACTAGAAGAAGTATATAATTAATTTAGAAAAAGTGGCTACTCTCTTTGAGGATATCATATCTGAAGAGCTTGAATGAGATAATTTTCACCTTAACTAGTGCCCTTTAAGGGTCTACAGGTTCAACATTTTATGGTTTATTTTTAATAGTTTAGATTATTACATTATTGTGGAAACGTTTTAGAGAAATTCTTAGATTTTATAGGTTCACATTAAAACCATGAAATTATATCCCATACAAACTTTTAAAAAAAATAAAAAAACAGAATTTGAGTGAATATTTATAACCATTTAAACTCTTAAAATGATTATGTGGGTTTATAAATTAATAAATCAACCAAATTAATATATATAACCTAAGAGATAATCCAAAGGAATATGTGGTGGTCCCATGGACTCAAAACTATATGCCCATGCATCAAATGCATACTATGTTGCTGATAAAATAGTCTCAAGATCTTGGTAAATGTCACATTGGTTAGAAAATTATCCTTGAGACCAATATGCATTATATTAAATTCGATGGAGGTGATAAGGGGATATCCTATAATGAAATTTCCCCATTTAATGAACATCCAATAATATCCCACATGAAATAAAATCCATAAGGACTTTATTAAATATTCCACAACACCTAGTGAATCCATTAAAAATTCCTTTGGATATGTTTTATTAAACTCTATTAATTTTGCAACAAAATGTTTATCTAAAACATAATTATTATCCAATGGTTTAACTATTTGACCCTGAAGGATTTAGTAGTGTTGTAAAAAATATAAATTCTTGACTTTATAAATTTAATCAAAGATAGGCCTCTAAAAATAATTAGTGCTACTCAAGCTACTAAGGGGTCTAATGTGATCTCGATCAAACATACTCATGTATCCATATAAACATTTCCACCCTAATATTATACTACACGTCATATTTATAGATATATAATCCCTTTTTCCATGACATCGAGTTAACACTCAATATAGAAAATATCATTGTAGTTCAGTCCATATCATACATTCATGATTCTATGAAATATATTGACTAGGTCAATAAATACATCATATGTTATTCATCTAGAAGATGAGAAAATCACATGTACCTCAAATTAAGTTGCCGAGTACATCACATGTCACTCAAATAATAATTTCCTTGAATTTCCTCAGTATAAATTAATCAATGTCCTAGATGTATTTAATTCATCATACTAGTGGAAAAATACCATCTTGGTTAACCTCCAAATGATTACATGATCAACAAGATACCCAACCACCCCTAATTATCTAAGCCTCAAGGCTTGTAAAATAATGGTCTCAAAGTATTAAAGTTATCATTCTAGGTATCTTTCCTACCACTAGTCATGGGTATTGATAATAAGTACACACCACTAAGTATATCAAGGATTTTATGAAATTTCATGCGATATAATTTGGTGAGTAGGTCTATATAATAATTCTTGACTTATTACCTCATGATTTTATTCTTTATATCTTGTATAAAAAATTTGTATTAATTAAAATATTCTACGCATGTTAACGTTAACATATAATCACATCCCATAATACTCTGTGATGATCATCGATTAGGGACAAATAAAAGTCACACTTTAAGGGGATTTTATCATTCTACTATTCATGTAAAATAAAATGTAGCACACATTAATGAATGATAAATTAATATGTCCTTTATTTATATAATTATGATATATTATTTAACAATTATATTCAATATATTATGTCCCACATATCATGATATTTAATATGACCGACATACAACTATTGAGGTAATGGGTTCATCAATAGTTTTACTAAATTGTCCTTTATATCCCCCAACATATATTAATGTCACTATCATGACCCCCTCCTGATAATGATACCACAATAAAGGGATAGAGATAATGACTCCCAAGTACCGCCTCCAATAGCCCATGGATTAAAACTAGCACCGAGTGTATAAAAATCAAATGAAATGGGAGGCATTACCCTATATAATAATATAGGATTAGGAGATAAGATGGATAATCCATAAATAAATCCATGACATAATTAGAAAAATAAACCAAAACCATCCCACAATGAATCTATAAATAAAATAGGTATTGATAAATGTATCTAAATGCAAATATACAAAATAAAATTTAAAGTAGCGACACAAAAAATTCTAAAGGTATCAGTTATTAATGTCAATAACGATCCACATAGTCCGTCTGGAAACCTAAAAATTCGTTTATGTATGTATGGTGGGCATACAAGTGTACTCAGTAGTAAAAATAAAGTCTCTCATGCACTTGTGAAAGAAGAATAATAATGAAAATGTGAGAAAATAGCAGAACCAAAAACACCTAAATAGGTCATCCATACATCCCAAACATATCATGGAACACTCACTAAATAATGAAAGCCAAATATAATAACATAATAAGAAGCATATCAATAAAGGGTACCTTGCAGCACTTTCCCACTGATTTTCCGCTATCACACCCTAACATCATATGTCTGAGAACTCCAATATTTTCTAAAAAACAAATAGAATCACCCCACATCATGGTCACATCACATCACACCAACAGACACTAGGGCCATCACACCACAGAATGGTCAAATCCCATCTCTCCCAAAGACACCATGGCCACCACATATCACCCAAAGATACATGGCCCATCACATCACAACCACTACCATAATGAGAGTAGTAGGGTATCATGAATATGAAGGAAATAAACTGTGTTCCCTCCCATACCATGCATGACCTGTACTATAAGCCACCCTACATCATGATCATATCACATCTCTCCCAAAAAGACTTGGAGTCACTATCGCACAACATGATCACATCAAATCTTGAAAAAAAAGACATGATCTATCACTTAGTGCACTATCAGACCTTCAACCATCATAGCCTATGCATATATATTCGCTTAAAAGTGAGATCATGAAATAGAGGGTATCCCTATATCCATCCTCACCACCGAGATATTGGAAAAAACTACCCCATGTAAATATATGTGTGCCGACACATAGTACTCAATACATGTGGGGTGTGTATTAAATGTCACAAGTAACATAATAATATACACATATAGCCTCACACAAGACCAACCAATGGGTTCACAAAAAACACCAACCAACTCAAAACATTTCCACTTTTACTACCACCTCTAAATGCATAACACTAGATGATCCACATGCCACATTTAATATTCCCAACTAATTCCATCATCCATCCAATTAGTTTCATTATTAATCAAAAAACAAAATTAACCACAAAAACCATCATTTATTTTTTCATTAATAATTTCCATCCCATTAACCAAACTAAACCCTAGCCATTTAAATCTGTATTAACCAATCATTCCATCAATACTTGGGCATCTAGCATAATGCAACCATTCTCACAAGTAGATCATAATTCTCATTAAACCATCACCTAACCACCCCAAATCATGAAAAAAAACCATCCCCACCCCGCCCCAAAATCACATCCAAACAAACCACCACCACACCTCCCTAAAAGTACGACTAAACAAACCATCACCATACCACCCCAAAATCATGGACAAACAAAAAATTAACACACCACCTGAATAAAATTAGAAAAAACCAAAACACATCAAATATCATTTTACTAATTTAAAAAAGGGTGTTTTTATCAAATTTCAATTTATTTTAGGGATTTTATCACACATCCATAAAACCTGGGGAAACCATTTTATTATCTAAATTTAAGTGTTTAGTAAATTTTTATTTATTTAAGGTGATTAAAACCAATAAAAACTAGTAAGGGTAACATAACTCATGTATGATAAGTGCAAAAAAGATCCCCCCAATAATCATAAATTTTATTATAGAATTTAGTCCATACTAAAACAATATCATAATAACATCAAAGCTATAAAATAATGAGAAAAATTATCCTTCCCCACTCAATTTCAATTAAAGAATTAAATTTTCTTGATTAGGATATTGTAAGCCACACCCATAGATAAAAAAGTGTAAACCCCTCCTACATGATACACAAAAGTGAGAAACAATGGATTCCACCCCTCAAAGAAACTTCTCCAACTCACAGCACAACACTAGGCAAGAAAAAAATGACTGTAAGAAAAAACTATATGAAATAACCATCAATAAACCCACACTACATCAAGGGTTATCAAAGATGCATCCCAAACACACCCCAAACAAAAACATCACCACCAAAGTGGATCCATGGGATAAGAACAAAATAAAAACAACCAAGAAGAAGAGAAGGGATTACCACCGATTTTCTAAACACCATGACATGATCTCATTGATTGAATAAAGGAGAAGAGGGATGGATTCCTCCTAAGACCACCTATGGTTCTCCAAAAATGAGAGAGAAGGAAAGGAGATTGAATGAAAAAGGACCAGTTGAAAAAAAAGGATTTAAAACCCAGAATCTCTACCCTTTTACATCATGAAACCAATTCATGATGTTAATTCCATAGGAATTTCCAAAAAACCAACTAATACTGAATTTAAAATTTCTTCAGCCTCGATTAATTACATATCATGAATAATTTTCATAGAATTAATCCATTTCACAAATTACTCTTCAGCACACATAGAATCTATGAATCTTGCAAGCTATACAAGTCTTGAAACATCAATTCATGACATGAACCCATTTCAAATCTTGAACCACATACTTTAGCACTCCTCCAGCTCAATCCCCACCGAAACCTACAAGGATTCCTCCAAAGAACCCCCAAAACTATTCAACCCCAAAAACTAGAAAAGTAATAGGCCATGAATTCATGAGACATTGCATCAAATACCTCTCAAATAATTATCCTCTATGAGGATCAAAACCCAACATAAAGAAAGAAAAGGGGTCCAAAAAACCACCCCATGAGATACCTCTCAAGAATATCAACATACAAAAATGATACCACCAGCCAAAGTCTCCCACCAAAACACTCATAAACTACTCACACAACTGCATCACCCGAAAACTACATCACCACCTCTCACTGGCCACAAAAACATCTCATTTGGTACCATGCATAAACCACCAAACACCACACAACCATGAAAAATCCACACACCCCAAACCAATAACCACTATAACCAAAAAATCACTTCTACCCAAATGTATAAATCATTAAATTCCATCCTCCATGTCAAGATACTATCCTCTCTAGGTGTAACTAACTCACCCTAATAGGTTTAATCATATCGTAGTATAATGCATGTTCATTAGGACTTATGTCATCCCCTTTTCATTTGTAATAATTTTATCAAACATCATATATCAAGAAAAAAAATATCATAAAACAAAAACATCCAAACATCACATCATAAAAAACAACGATAAATAAGATAAGATCAAAAAAACTCTGGGCACTGGGCACAAATATGTGTCTCATGATCCCAAGTACCATTCTCTACGCCACCATGCCTCCACGACACAACACCAAAGGAATAGTCTATCATCACATCACTCTCTATTGATGAACCTAGATCTCTATTGGCCACTCTATAAACATCGTGTCATCTTTGATATCAAAATATCCCCATTCGGCAATGAGGGAGTCATCATGAAGATACTGACAAAGCTAAGAGACATGGTCGACATTGTGGATCCTCTCCTGCCCTGGTGGAAATTATGACTGATATTCCACCTTTCCAACTCACCCCAACACCATAAAGGGTCCAAAAAAACTTGGGATAAAGCTTACTCCCCCTGCCAAACCTCCACTTCCCATGTGGAGGGGAGACCTTTAAGAACACATGGACTCCAAACATGAACTCTAAGGACCTCCACCTATGATCAGAATAGGCCTTATACCAGTTATGGGTTACTTTAATACCCACTTGAACCAATCAAACTTTTTATATCATGCTTCACACTGAATAGAGACCAAGAATTGATGCCTCTCAACCTATGTCCATCATAATGGAGAACAAAATGACCACCCGTAAAAATCCGCAAATGGGGCTATGAAGATTGATGATTGATAATTGTTATTATAAGAAAACTCAACCAAAGTAAAATGTAATTCCTAAGATCTCACTAAGTCTAAGATTCCTAAATGAAACATATCTTATCACATCTAGATATTCTACTGCATATTCCCATCTATCTGAGGGTGGAAAGTAGTGTTGAGGTGTAACTAAGTGCCAAAAGAATGAAGTAATACCCTCTAGAATCAGGAGGTGAAACATTAATTTTGATCTAATACAATAGACCTAAAAACTCCATGAAACTTCACCACCTCATCCACATTCCTCTTTTCTATATAATCCACTATGATCGACTCCTTGATTACTAAGAACATGTCCAATTCAGTCAACTGATCCAAGATCAACCAAATAGCATCACAACCTCCCCAAGTTTGTGGTAACCTTGTGATGAAATAAATTGATATTTTATCCTATTTCCACTCAAGATAATCCAAAGGATTCAAAAAAACACTAGGAAAATGATACTTAGCCTTTACCTATTGGAAAACCAAGCACCTCTGCATGAACTTTGCCACCACTCATTTCATCTTGGGCCACCAAAACAGTATCCTCAAGACATGGTACATCTTGGAAACTCCCAGGTTTACTAATAATAGTGGGATGTGAAACTCATAAAGGGATCACTCATGCATCACTACCATAATAGTCTCCCATAAAACAACACACAGTTCCATCCATCCCTCTAAAGCATCACCATAGCCAACATGATCACACATCAACTATGCCTATGAGTCTCCCCATTGAGACTCCTATACCCACTACATCAGAGAATACTATACTATCATCTAAAACAAGAATCCTCCACTATCAACCACCCTCACATCAAAGTTCACGATTTTTAACTCATCTGTCACTCTGCAAATATCTACAGATTCCCGAACAACATCCTTT
Organism: Viscum album; assembly: GCA_963277665.1. NCBI lineage: Eukaryota > Viridiplantae > Streptophyta > Magnoliopsida > Santalales > Viscaceae > Viscum > Viscum album. The sequence goes on from OY728163.1 coordinate 97,783,847, forward strand.
AGTAATTTACTTCTCAAAGAGTCGGTTAAAAACGTTTCCTTTCCTGAGGTGTAAGAGATCTTAAAATCAAAATTCTTATGAAAATATATCCACCTCTTTTACCATAGTTTTAGATCACATAGATTAAAGATACAACTCCAAATCCTATGATCTGAGAACACCAAAAAGTGATCCCCAATGTGGTAATGCTTCCACAAATTTAGTGGAAACACAACCACTTCTATCTCTAAATATTGGGTGAAAAATTTATTTTCATGGGTACATAAATTTATAGAAAAATAATATATCACTAATCTCTACTATGTCAATATGAATCCCAATCCTAAAGGGGAAGCATCATAGAATACCTCAAACAATTCACCCTCCTCAGGAAACTAAATCACCGGAGCACTGACTAACTTCCCCTTAAGATAATTGAACACTACCTAGTACTGATCACTCTACATAAGATACTGGTCTTTCCTAGTCAATGTTTTCAATGGGGTTGCAACTTATGAGAATTCATGAAAAAAACCTCTGATAATAGATTACAAGACCAAAGAAAATGTAAAACTCTTCCACATTCTTGGGTACTACCCAAGAAAAAACCACATCAAATTTCAATGGGTCTATTACTACACCTTGTTGGGACACCATATGTTCTTGGAAATGAACCACTCATGTCCAAAACATACACTTAGATAACTTTCCATAGATTTGGTATCATTAAATAACTTGTAAAACAACTTTGAGATGATCAAAATGATCCTCCTCTAAATTTAAGTAAATCAAGAGGTCATCAATGAAAATGACTATGAACAAGTCCAACAATTCATGGAACACAGAGTTCATGAGCCCCATGAACACATCTAGTGTGATTGTGACACCAAACGACATGACTAAAAACTCAGTATGACAATACCTATATCTTAAGTTAGTCTTTGGGAAACTTCCCTCCTTCACCCTCAACTAGTGACATCTAGACCATAGATCGATCATAAAAAATAACATCACCCCTCTTAGCTAGTTGAAAAATAATCTATACTTAGAAGAGGGTAACGATTCTTGACTATTACCTAATTCAACCTATGATAGTCTATACACAAACTCATATGACCATCTTCCTTCTTAGTGACCAACACTAGATCACCCCATGAAGAAACACTAGGTCTGATAAAACCCTTATGCATCAAATCATTTATTTGAATCCTTAACTCCCACAACTCAAAAGATTCCATCCGATATGGAGACATAAAAATAAAAGTAGCACCATTTCGAAAGTATATACCAAAATCAACATCAAATCAAGGTGATAACATAATAAAATCATAGAGAAATATATATATAAATTCCCCAGAAACCCTAGGAACCTCCACCACCCCATCCTTTGCTGATCCATAAATAAATCATCCATTAAAGAAAGAAGGGGCTCCAACCACCGACTACCCACCTGATAACCCTGCTCACCAACAAAACCCACACACTAAGCATCCATGTCTAAGAACATGACTCCACTCCGGAAGCAATTGATAACAACATGTATAGAATATAATGAGTCAATTATAAGAATGAAATTGTACGACAATATATAAAGTAAGAAAAAAACTCAATGGGAATGATGTTTCCCCATCACCAATCTACACCCCCATCACACATCACACAAGCAATTCTAGCCTCTGATTGGTGTACTCAACCCCCAGGGATTGGGAAGAATCAATATTTCTATTCAGAAAGTGAAGAATATAGTGGATGTAACAATGGATTGTGAAGATCCTAAATTAAACATTGCACTAACAAGGTTAAACAAAAATTTGAGCATACCTCGAACGATCTTTAGCCCCTCTAGAACTACTGCTACAATTGCATGAAACCAACCATGCCTATATTCTTTACCTCTATACTGATAACCACCTCCATGACCATGATTAGGTCAATGTGCCTAAAGACAAGTAACATCTTTAGTATAGACATTACTTTCCCCACATCCCATCAGTGTAGGAAATGCCTAATTCCCCTGCTACTGAAAAGGTCTCATTGGTAACTTCTACCGAGGTATGTGTCCAACCTGTACGCCTCCACCTAACCAAGTTCAAAAAAACATCACTAAATGGCTCAAGAAATTTCCACAAAATCCATACATGGAGCACATTGATATAAATTTTATAAAAAACCAAGAGAAATACTTGACCTAGAAGGCTATAAAGGAAGCTGGTAAGGTTGAATCCTCACCGGTCGACACCTTAAAGGCATTAGTGCATATGACCTACCACTGGAAACTTTTCTCCTTGAGGAAACTCATTGGTTCTCATATCATAATAAATCTCCCTATGAGTTCATCTATTCAATCACTTACACCTTTTTATAAATCTCTAGATACATCGAAAACATAAAATGAGTAACTTCATACTATATAGAAGGATGGAGTGCCTCTTTAAGACATCTCACACGAGACTCCTAATCTAGAAAAATATCTCAGAAAAAATATATAAGTCCTTTAATCTTAATTCTCAAATACCAGATAGAAATAATACCATGATAAAGAGAAAGAATTTCCTACCTCCTTACTGCCTTCATGGTTAATGAGAGAAAATTTTCTTCAAACTCTTTCTAAAAGTCAAACCATTAAAAATATGTCTCCTTTTGCTCACACAGATATAGTATTCACCACTGACGTGTAGATAACTACATTTTATTTATGTCCAAAGGGACCCAATAACCTACTAGGGCCAAAATCAGACTGAAAGAAATCTCAAGACCCTCCATCTAGATCTCTATCACCACATCTAAAACATTTCCCTCATACTTACACAATGTATTTCAATGGAAAGAACACAATTTCATGTGCCACCGACCATCTACCTCAACTGGTTCAACCCACCGGTGATCAACCAGATCATCCTGTTGAACCAATACTAGCTAAACCACATGAAATAAACATCTAGAAGTCATAGATGAAAGGAAAAAAAATATTTACTAAGCATAATAGTATGGAATCTTTTTAAGATTCATTTAATTAATTTTATCTTTCCCAAAACAATCAAATTCAAATAGAAATGAAAGTCATTATGATGCATGTACCTCTCCTAGGCCTCTACCTTAAAAAAATTCCACCACACTTGGCCATTCAATTATCTTAAAGTCCATGGACTGGATCATAGGGGGGCCTAAAATCCCATGTCATAGCCATTATTCTTGGCCTATGTCATGCACTGAGGTCTGCTAGAATTGTTTCTATACTAGACCATGAAATCCTTACCATGCCTAACTCTGAACTCCATATTATCTCTCAACAATCATCCTTTGATACCACTATGTCATGACCCCATCCTACCAATGATATCATAATAAAGGGAGAGAGATAATGACCTCATGTCCTATATCCAGTAAGCCCTGAGCTGGCGACGATAATTGAGGGTATTAAAATATCATTAAATATAAGGGATTACACTCTATAATAATATAGGATCTAGTGATAAGATGAATCATCCGCAAAAAAAATCACGACATAATAAATTAACCAAAACTATACGACAATGCATGTATAAATAAAAAAATATTAGTAAAAGTCTCCAAATGTAAATAGCCAAAAGAAAAGCTAAAGCAGTGACACAACAACTTTCCAAAGGTCCAATCTATTTATGTCTATTTTGATCCACATAGTCCTCTTAGAGACCTAAAAAATAGTTTTTTTAAATAGGGTAAGAATGCAGGTATACTCATTAGGAAAACCAAAGTCTCTCATGCACAAGTGAAAGAAGTATACCAATTGACCTATGAGAAAACTATAGAACCAAAAACACCCAAAAAGGTCAACTATCTATCCCAACCTCACCATGACAAACTCAACAAATAATGAAGGTCAAGTATAATAACATAATAATAAGTATATAGGTAAATGGTACCCCACACCACTTTCCCACTGATTTTTTCTCTCACACCCCAATGTCGTACGTCCTAGAACTCACATATATTCTGAATAACATATATCACCACCCCAAGACACGGTAGCATAACATCATGCCTATAGACACCTGGGCCACCGCCCCACAACACAATTAGATCACTTCTCAGAAAAAGACACACATGCCATCACATCTTTCCCAAAGACACCTGGTCCATCACATCACAACCACTACCATAACCGGAGTACCAGGGTATCTAGAAAATAATTTACATCAACCTCATTCCCTCCCCATACCATGAAAGAACTCAACCATATGACTCCAAAAAACACTCTCATATCACATATCTCTTCAAAACACATGGTCCACCACCCCACAAAACAACCACATCCAATCTTGCCCGAAGACACCAGGTCCATCACCTAGTGCACTAACAGACCTCCAAACATCACAGCCAATACATATATACTCTCCTATAAGGGAGATGGGGAAATATAGGTAGCCAAACATCCATCCTCATCATTGTGATGTTGGAATAAACACCACCATGGGAATATATAGGTGTCAACACATAGTGCTCGATAAGGGTGTGGTGCATATAGAAAATCAAAAGGAACACACAAATATATAAATATATCCACACAAAATCCCAAACTATGTGTTAAGAAAACACCAACCAATTGAAATAATCCCCACTTTCACTACCACCTCAAAATTCATAACACCAAACAAACCACAATCCATATTTTACATTCCCAACCAATTCCACCATCAATACTATTAATTTAATTATTGAGCTTCAACTAAATTTAACTACACATACCTCCATTTATTTTTCCATTACTCATTTCCATCCCATTAACCAAAAAAACCCTACCCATTTCAATATTTATTAACTAGTCATTCCATCACTACCAAATAATCTAGAACAAGGAAAACATTCTAACAAGAACCTCATCATTCCCAAAAAAATATTTCCTCGTGTTATAAAAAATACCAAACAAACCATCACCTCACCAACCCAAAATCAAAACCAAAAAACCCATAACCATTCCACCCCAAAAGAATTACCAACCAAACCACCACAACTCCACCCTAAAAGCATTGTCAAAAAAATCATCACCCTACCACCTCAAAAGAACGGACAAAAAAAGCATCACCACACTACCAAAAATCATGATAAAAAAACCACAACACATTAAATATCATTTTAATAATTTAAAAAATGGGACTTTTATGACATTTCACTTTATTTTAGGGTTATTGTCACATAAGCCTTAAATATAGGGGAAACCATTTTATTAGAAAAATATGAGTGGTTATCTGGTTTTTTATTTATTTAAGGTGATTCCAAAAAATCACAACTAGTAAGTGTTCCAAAACTCATGTTAGATCAATGCAAACAAAACCCCAAATGGACACCATTTTCAGCAGGGAATTCAACACATATAGACACAACACCAAAATAAGACCAAATATGTTAAAGGATATGAAACATTACCCTCCCCCTTCAATTTAAATTAACAAAATATTTTTTCTTGATTAGGATAGATAAAACCACCCTCCATAGATAGAAAAGAGTAAACCCCTCCCACATGATTCAAAAAAGTGATAAATGAGGTATTCCCTACCTAAAAGAAGATTTTCCAACTCACAGTGCATCACAAGGAAAGGAAGAAACACCCCAAAACCACAACTGTATGATAAATCAAAGAATCAACCTACATTGCATAAAACGTTATCAAATAAGGATCCAATGCATAGCCAGAGAAAAACATCACCATCAGAGTAGATCCTCGGGAGAAGAACAGAAGAAAAAAAACCAAGTATAAGGGAAGGGATTACCATTGATTGTTGAAACACCACCACCATAACCCTCAGATCAAAGTAGGTAGAATAAGGATTTAATTCCACCCAAATTCTCTTAAGGTTATTCAAAAATGAAAGATATAGAATGGAAGAAAAATGAAAAAGGAACAATCGGGGAAAAAAGGATATAAAACCTGGAATCCTACCCCTTCCACATCGTGAAACAAATTTATGATGTGAATTCCATGAGAATTTCCAAAAACCTAACTTTTTATGGATTTCATGTTTCCTTGACATTGATTAATTACATGTATTGAATCATTTTCATGATGTGAATCCATTTCATAGATTTTTATTTTTCCTGCACACAAATCATGAATCTAGCTGGCTAAAAACCGTGAAACATCAATTCAGGACGTGAGAATATTTCCAATCATGAACCACCTACTATAGCACTCATGTAGATATAACCTCACTATACCCTCTATGGATTCCTAAAAATAACCCAAAAAACTCTCCAACTACTAAAACTAGAAATTTAATTGATTAGGAAGGCACAAGAAATTACAATCACCACTCACAATTATCTCTCATATGATATGGTGTATAAAAAGGATGTTTTTGGTCCTTTGGTGAGACATGAGTTCCTTGGAAAGAGCAATATATCCATTATTTTCATAGTAAATATTGATTTCTCTCTTGATTCTAGGAATCACCCATAGTTTAGTAATGGATCTGCAAATCCAAATAGATTCCTTTATAAAATTTTATGCATTGATGTACTCTTCCTCTACTATCGATTCTTCCATGAAGGATTATTTTGAACTATTCTAACTATTATATCCTTAATTTAGTGAAAATATAAAATTGGATTATGATCTCAAGTAATCATTGTAATATTTGAAATTTTCATCAGTTTGAGCTAATCCTATTATAAAAGGATCAATAATATATCATTAGACCTTATTAGATATGTTAGGATGTTTTTAACAACAATCTAGTGACTCTGAATAGGATTGGATGGATACCTACTAGTTATGATATGTTCGTAGGGGACATCATGTCATATACACAACATGGAATATATGATATATCATATAGACATTGAAAATGATCCATTTTTGGAGTTCTTTATGTTAAAACTATTTAACAATTTACTAATGTATTTGTCCTGACTGAGTCTAAGAATCCTCTTAGATCCATATATATATATATATATCTTCATGCATATTATATAGATTTCTTCACCCATGTATTTCATAGAGAATCGATTTTCCAACCACATTTTATAGTGAAAATTTAGGATATCATTTTTGATAAAAAATATGTAACCCACATACAATATCATAAATAAAAAAAAATCCCACTAAACTACTTATAAAAACATGTATTGTATCAATTTTTGATGAAACCTAACTCTTTGGATACATTAGAAAACTAGAAAATTTTTAACTCTATGAAGATTTCATCAATCTATAAATGAACAATTGTAACTTATATACCTTAAAAACACATCTTGAATTTTAAAACATTTAGGATTCATCATATACATATTATAAACTAAATTCTCATCAAGGAAAGTAGTTTTGAGTTCCATTTGATATATCTCATAATTCAAAAGATATTCTAGGTAAATTAATATCTAAATGGAATTTATCATCTCACAAGGTGAAAAGTTTTCTTTATAGTCAATACCAATATTTTTTTATAACTCTTCACCACTAGGAATGATTTATAAGCAGACACACTACCATTCACGTTAGTTTTCTTATAGAAAATACAAATTCCCCTTATGAGTCTCACCTCATCAACTGCATCCACCAAATTCAAAACTTGGTTAGTGTAAAGGGAATCCAACTCATTTTCTATGGATTTTAACCACTTATCAAAATCAAACCTCTACCTGGAATCCTAATAGGATGTCAGTTCATATTCTTTGAACATTATTTCATCACTATCTTATATAAGAAATCCATATCTATTAGGATTATAATGAACCATTCTAGAGCTTCGATGTTATTATGTAACCTGATTTTATTGTTCTTCTATAACATTTTATGGAACTAGATTAACTTGTATCTCAAGAACCCTTCTTTTGTTTTGGTATTGAACTTCTACAAGTCCAACTTTTCTCCTAATGAAACCCTGATTAATGTTCTTCTTCTCATGGAAAACACCACACCAAGACAAAAACACTTTGTGTTTGATATGATTATAAAAGTATTATCTTATTGTCTCTTTTGGATAAAAATTATTTGTTTTTCTAATGTATGGCTCAGATTATCAAAAATAAAATTTCATACATATTCATTATAACCCTAAATCCTTATAAAGGATATATTGAGACATTTCCCTGGAAATATCTCATACGGTAACTTTATAAATGATTTAGATGTAATGAGGTTCAGTAGGAATGTAAAAGTCTCTAGAGAATAACCCCATAGTGAAATAAGAAGGTCACAATGAATAATAATTGATTGAACCATGTACAAAAGGGCATGATTCCTCTTATTTGACACACCATTCCACCATAGTGTTTCTATAGGAGTGATTTGTGGAATAATTTCATAATCTATTGTATTTTTAGTGAATTCCTGGCTCAAGTATTCACCACCTAGATTTTATTAGAGAATGTTAATACTTTTACCCAATTGATTATATTCTTTTTTCTGAATATTTTTGAACATTTAAAAGGATTAATACTTATGTCTCATTAAAAAACATAACCATACTGACTGAAGTCATCAGTAAAAATAATGAAGTACCTAAACCCACCACTTTATTACATAATCATTAGTACACATACATCACTATGTATGAGATCCAATAAAAAACCATAACTTTAACCTTTTTCCAGTAAAGGGTTCTTTGGACATATTTCTTAATAAAAAATATTCACATGCCACAAATAAATCATAATTTAATGAGTACAACACTCCATCTCTATGGATTATTTGGATTCATTCTCATTTATATGTCCAAGGTGACTATGTCAAAGATACATGGGATTAGAATAAACCTATATATTATTAATCTAAATTTTATAAATAGGATTATCTATATCTAGAATATATACACGATTTACCATATTCCCAATTCCATAATAAATGTTATTCTTATATATATAATAACCCCTGTTCTTAATAATGAATGAAAATACCATCTTTCCCAAAAATGATACATAAACAATTTTTTAATGGTGAAAAAATAATAATAGTTCTCTAATATTAGAATAATCCACTAGGTTTTCTTAGATCTTAAATTTCAACTTCCAATTCAACAACTCTTTCTCCTTTCTTAACATGAATAATTACCTGTCCTTTTTTAATTCCAACATATTTATAGGTTTGTGTTTATAAACACTAATGTGTGATGCACACCAAATATTTAATACCCAATTCTTAATTGAAGAAATATATTTATATAACACTCACATTAAGAGGATCAGAATGATTAGCTTTAAAAACACTTCTTATCCATAAAAAAATTGAATTATTTTATAGATAATACTTTTAGATAATATCAAAATTATTAACATATTGTATGTCATAATCTACAAAAAAATATGTATCTATGGGTAAATATCATGTTTTATATTTTCTCATCAAGTAATTTTAAGGAAATTACTCCCATTAAAAATGAAGACCCTAAAAATAAAATATATTTATTGATCTAGGACCAATATTTTATCATGAATTACACTGATATCATGTTAATAAACCATGTTTGTATCTGGAAGAACATTATTTCCAATCATACCATATATTATCCTTATATAGTTTAGTGGACAAATCTTTACACAAATCTATCATATGGATTCACTCAACTCTATTCCTTTGTTATCTTGAGGTTAGGGTTTCCCAGCTAAGTGTAACCCAAACAAAATTCCAAGAAAAAGGCACCTAATAGTTTGATTCACCTTGTTACTTTATTTTCTTACATAATATAATTCATGGGAACCTAAGGGATAGAGTAACCCATAATGAATGATTGAGGTCTTGAAAAGTACTGCTTTGGTAGGAATATCACACTTAGTATTTGAGGGGTTTTATTTTAAAAGTCTCGCCAAATTTATATTCATTATATGCATATTAAATTCATAACTATTAAATTATACACAATATTTATCATCTAATGTTTTATTCCTTCATGTATTCATGATTATAACAATTTAGTTTTGGAATCCTTATTCCATCCACCAAATTAATATGTTCACAATATATTAATGGGTAACTCCTTAAACAACCTAAAATTCATGTTACTCACCTAAATGTTGAATCCAAACATGTTCATACATATCCAAATGAATCTTACACATATGTTTTATTAACTATTTATGTAAAGGTTTATAATTATATGAGATTTACAATCTTATCATGTGTAATCTTTGAACATAAACTAGTTAATACCAACCTTCCTATAAGAAGGCACAATACTTGAAGTCCATTTTAAGTTTAACCTATGTTCCTATACCTAGGGATATTTTACTAAAGGGAGAATCTAATTCATAATAATTCTAAAACCAAATATGTACAGACTAAAATTAATAACTAAATTCAATCCCCTAACTTCAATTGCAAAATGAGGTTAAATTCGATGAAAACTAAATCTTATATTGTCATACCTAGCACGTAATGTATGAAAGTAAATCTATTATAAAAAATTTATCACATAAATTAGGCATACATAATATTTATATTTTATAAAATTTTTAAAAACATGAATATTATAAAGGAATAAACAAATAAATATACACTATTTATTTTTTAAAACATGATATTAAAATATGAACTTTCTATAGTTAATTTAGGCATGAAAAATATCATTTTACATGGACTAATAGTTTTAATTTATAAATATTTTACAAAACCTAATTAAATCATTAAATATATTAATTTTTTACATTTTTCCCTATATCACATTTAGAAACTGTTAGTAGGAATATTAGTCATAATATATGATTAATATGTAAATGTAATTACAAGTATCAATCACATCTTATGTTAAATCCAATAATAATCCATGTTAGATATGTCATCTTATGATTAATGATATAATAAGTTTAAAATCACATTTAATGATATTATCAATATCATAAACAAGTTATGATTATTTTTTTGATTTTACGTACTAGTTATATTTTATGATGTTGTATATCGTATCCTATGTTGCAGTTCAAATGAATGGGATTCCATTATATCATACCCTATGATATACGATATCTATAAACTATGATTAATCAAAATAAATGAATTTAAACTTATTAAATTTTATAAAATGGATTCAAACACCTTAAAATAGATATGTTCTTTAAAAAACAATAAGAAAAAATATTGATCCATTGATGAATAAGGATCTTATCCCACTAATGGGTTTTGGGGTGTTCATCGAATGGACTTGGTAGTGGAAGAAAACTATAAATTTCTCTATCTATCCTCAACCAAACCAATATTAATGTACATTAAGAACACCAAAAAACACATAAATTCATCACAATCTTCTAAATATTTTACTCTTCAACATATTAATATTCATGGAGATCACCAAAGCTATAGCCAAAAGCCTACTTCCACCAAGGGGATTACAATGGCCTTGTATCCTCAATCATAACAAGAGGATATTAAATCACAAATTGGGTGTTAACACATTATTCAAAAGATAAATATTTATTAAATAATGAGTAGAGTATCATATAGGATATAATGAAATAATGGTTACCTCTATGGGAGGGATCACATCCCTTTTATAAAATTTCTTCATTTAATGAAGATAGTTGTAATACTAGAGTATCGACTACCATCCCTTGGAAGCTGATACATTAATTACCATTAGATAATTTCATTTATTAACAACTTCAATGAATATTGATAATCATTTGATCTTTTCAAATGATTATGTATGTTCAACCACTAATAATCCATTCACACACACCCACAACTAGAGATAAAATGATGAAATATATGGAAGTGTCATTCACTCAAAGCTATAAGACAATGCATTGATTGTATAACATGTTAGAGATAATGTAGTATCAATATCATACTAAAGGTTATATAGGTTATCAATATATCTTGTATACTGGTATACATTATATGCATATCATTGGTGATGATATTGGGATATTATACAATATAATATCTACTTTTAGTTTACATCAAACATATCCAAGGAACTATTTATTTATCTTGAACCTTATCGTATGAATTATTTGATTTGGGATATTAATACTCCTTTATTGTCCGTACCTTGGTATGAACTCTATGAATTGAGGTGGAGAGAGTTCCAGTTCCATTTTTATTTTATACATAAGTTGGAGGTTAGTCTAGCTTACTTGAGATGGGTCAAGGCTATGAGATAATAATGGGGTAGCATTAGTCATTGGGATATTTCATATTGTTATAGATACAACCGTATAATTTTATTATTGTCATGGATTGGTTTATTTCTATGAATTTTATTACTTATTTATTTTGGAGGAAGGTTGATTTATTTGATGTGGGAGGAGAGCAGGAGGTGGTCCTTAGTGAGTGGGATCATCAGATGAGTTATAGGTGTATGGAGAAATAGTCATCTTAATTAGAAGAGTTTTAATTCTGTTTGGATGATTTCTATGTAGAAGTGTTCTTGAAGTTTATTAAGAAGTTCCCAAATTTTTTCCTTTAATATGTTTGGACTCTACCCCTTGATGTGATATCAAGTTTGGGATAAAGTTATAACCTGATTTAATTTTAATTTCAACAAATCCTTATTACATAACACTTTATGAGTTATGGGTCTTTCATATTTAGATAAATTATTTAATATTAAAGGTATTAATCTAGTCTAGTGTGTCTCATATGGGTCCTCTTGTTCTGTTTTGAAAGAAGTAAAATGGTAGTCCAATGTTGTGTATAAACTACCAATAGTTGAACTAAGTGATGATGATGAACCATTATCCCATTTGGAAGATAAATTATTTTTTTGATTAGTTAAAGGGATATAGTTATTTCTCTAAGGTTTATTTGTGGGTTGGGTATCATTTTATGAGTTTAAAAGAGGATTATATCTTGAATAAATATTTTCTATGTCATTATGGATACTTCATGTTCATGGATATTCATTTGGTGTCATAAATTCCCCAACTATTTTTTTGGGCTTGATAAAATATATATTTAGGGATTACTTTGATTGTTTCATGTTCATGTTCATAAATGAAATATTCTTGTATTCAAGTTCACATGAGGGTCATAATATGCATATGAGAGCTGTTTTGGATGTTTTTTTGAGGATATTAGTTCTATGTGAAGCCATCAAAGTACATGTTTTGGACCCTTGAGGTGAATTTTCTTAATCTTGTTATATCTCATAAGGGAGTAGAAACTAATCCTTTAAATATTTATGTGGTCATTTCTTGGGTTACTCCTAATAATTTTATAGAGGTTCATAGTTTCTTTAGTCTTGTGAGAAATTATAGAAGGTTATTATTGGATTTCTCTCAAATTATGTCCCCTTTGAAAGCCTCAACCAAGAAAGAACAATCCTTTGTTTGGATTGATCTAGAAAATAATATAATGAACCAACATTTTATATATTTAATTACTTTTTTAAATAAATTTTTATTATATTTTATAATATAGTATAGTATAAAACACAAGCCACATATAATATGTAATAAAATCAAAGTTCTTTATATTAGTAAATGATCTCATGTTTCACAATGATTTTTTTACAATAAATGCCCATATAAAGACTTTTACATTTCATAGGATTGTTAAACATCATGAAATAGAATTTTCTATAATAAAAAATAATAGTACAGGGTGATAAACACCAAAAAATAGTGAAAACACTAAGGCAAACTCTAAAGGCTCAAAATCTCCCATGGAGATCACTCCTACAATAAAAATTATAAAAAGAAAGAGAGACATCAATAATATGATAGAAATTATTAACTGAAGTGTAAGAACCATTATAAGTAAAGTAGTGAAGGATAAATTATGATAATTATGGTGTATATATAGGGTTTAAAGGGAAATATGACCATTAAGATATGACCATTACATGACCATTATCTGACTGTCAGAAATGTAATATAACCATAAACAATAATAAACTAACCAATAGAATAGTAAAATAATATCTTGGAAATAATATAATGATTTTATATCATAATATAATTAAATTTAAGTATTAAATATTATGAAATAGATGTTTAAAAAAATGAAATCATAATTATATTTTTCACAAAACATATATGATTTATCTTTGATAGAATAAATTTTTATGATAAATTTAAATGTTATAAATAAAATTTATCTTTATTAAAATGGTTTCATGAAATAGTATTTTTTATAAATATGATAATATAAATTTATTAAATCATAATTAATTTTTCTAAGTGTTAGAAATTTGAAGATTTCTTAGAAGAATTTTTTTTCAATAAATAAAATTTTTATTTCAATATTAAATTTATCATAATTGTAAAATTATTTTGATTAAATGGATTTCATTTTTATAATCATCACATTGAAATTATTTTACATCAATTTTTTGGGTATTTTTATAAAAATGTTGAGTTTTTTGTGAATAATAATATATAAAAAATAGTATTTTACATTATAAGTCAAATATATGATTAACTTCATAATAGGTAATGCTAGAAACCACTATTTGAGACTAAAATTAACCAATTAATCTATACAGTCACAATAATCATTAATATTGGTATTCGTGATCAATAATAATAAACTAATTAATAATATATTTAAAAAAACCCCTATCTTCCCTTTATAAATACCACCCTTCACCATCCCTCTTCTCGTCACAATATAAGTTCCTTAAATTGAAAAATATATAACAAAATATCTCATCAAATAACCTTACCGCATAAAAATATTTTTTTTATTAACAAAATACAATTTCAAGGAGCCCTAAGGAGTAGACTAAGAGGTAATATCCAAAGGAAGAGGTAATACTCTCAACTTAAGCCTCTTAAATTCATTTCTTCTTATGTTTCCTCAAATATAATATATCCATGTCATTATGATAAGATAAGTATTATTAATATACATATTTTATTATTATTTTAATGGAATATCCAATAACTAACATTCCTTCACTTTATTCTAAAATGAAATTGTTTTTCATATTATGGTTGGTTCACCACCTCCATGAACAACACATTTCACTTTCCTTCACCCCCTTTCATGGATGGGTTTTAAAAGGTATTAAATTAATAAATATATAATTTATGATACTGTTAATATTCTATAAATATTATTTGATAATTAAATCAATGATATTAATAATAAATGATCATAGTAATTAAAACCATAAAAAATGAATCAATTAAAACACATTTAAAAATTTGGAACTATTTTGGATCACTTAATAAATTGTAATACTCTTAGAGTAATGGAATTTTAAGGAATAAATAACTATGGAATTATAGAGTTTTTATAACTCTTTTACAATATCTTGAGTCATGAAAAACTCATTAAGTCAGTTTTTGATTAGTCGATCAAACAAATGCAAGTGGCCGATGCAAAAAAAATACAATAAATAGTTAACATATAATAAAAAATAAACATTAAAAAAATTATTTTATATGAAAAATATCCTAAATAAATCAATTAATAAATTTAATTTAAGTAATAAAGTGGGTAAAGTCACAAACTAAATGAGTCAAGGACTCGAGGTAAGGGAACTTATAAACCACCCTCTTATATTTTTAGTCATTCCTTTTCTCACTAATGCTCATGTTATGAGTCTATTATTATCGTGTTTTTATTATATATTATATATATATTCTCTCATAAAATATATACCTATTTTAACTTACATTTTCTTGTTTTGGATATACGTTCTTTTAAAGTTCCCTTGATAATTTCATTCATAAAGGATACCCATTTAAAGGGGAATTCTATATTTCTTATCTCATTTCATATACCACTTAATTAAATGATTTTAACCATATATAGTTTGTAAAAAAATAATTTTTAAATGTAATAATTTTTTTGTTCATTTTTTGTAATATGGAATTTTTTATTCTCTCACCCTCTTTAAAGGCTTTTTACCTTTTTTCTTAAAACCCCGTTTAATAAGTTCATTTCCAAACTCGCTTATCCACTATTTTTATGTCCTCGTTTCACTTGGACTTTTTTTTCATTAACTATGCTTATTTAATCATTAATGAACATAAAAAATACTTTAATACCTTATTCCATGGGAATATTTATGGTATGAATTTTTGTTATGCTCGGCGAAAAAACTATGTAACCCATTTCTTTTTTCAAGGGTTTTACTTATGCTTATTCCTTTTGTTTGATTTCATTATATGGAACACATATTCACAAAATTTTTATGAATATGAAGGGTGGTATTGGAATTATATATCCCACAAATTAATTTAGTGATGTCATCAACTCATGAGATTACAATTATAGAGCCCAACTGGTTAGCCTAGTACACAATGTTATGTTGTCTTGGAGATGATCCTTGACTTATACTTATAATGTCATGTTTTATGTTGTTTCCAAATTAATTTTATGCCTTAATATTATGATATCATCTTCTTATGTACTATTTATATATTATTATATGTGATTCTCACCTTGTATGTTGTCAAGATAAGCCTCTTTCCTTATATGTTTTACTTTTCATCATGTGTTACTCTGATTACTCAAAAAATGGACGTTATATCTCACCAATTTATTTATGTATTTTCCTAGGGTATCTTATAAAGTTTTAGAAGTTCAAAGTGATCTAAGAGATAATTATATAGATTAAAATAAATATTATTTAGATTATGTTTAAGTTGTTGTGTTTTATAACTAGACTCCCAAAGGTACTAGACCTCTAGATCATTGGGTTGTGTATTATCGATCTTTATGTTAACTAATCTTGTAATAAATTGTGTAAGAGACTTGGATATTTAAAATTGGTATCATATAATGTTCTAGTTTTTTTTTGGATTATTATTAGAAGGAATTAGTTGAAATCCTAAGGAAAATTATATGAATAGGAAAACATTTTAAATTTTTTTAATTTATGGAGTGTGTGGTATCAAAGAAATGAAATCATTATCTAGATACTACAAGTGGATGTGGTTCTAGTATAGATTTACCTAGGTTTATTAAACCTAAAAAGGGATGGTTAGGTATTAACCTAATATTAACCTTGTTCATGAGTTGTGGACCTTACTACACACTTATTTTGACACTCTCAGGGGATATTCATTGTTAAATTATATTATATTTATAAACCATTATGAAAGATTTATATAATTTTATGAAGAAGTTTATAACTAGTCGGGTAAGAAAACCTAATAGGAAAATGACTATGGATGACATAAATTAAAAACAATATATTTATATGTTATAGAATACATTTTATTTATAAATTTTTTTATAAGGTCATATTTTTAGTTTTATACATTTATTAATTTGATAACTCTCTTATAAAACATTCCTTTATTTTAGAAAATGATTGCAAATAGAAGTAATCAAGTAAAAAATATATATAATGGAAAATGTGATGATTAACCTAATAAAAAATTAATATAATGGGAATATGAGTTGAAAATCTCATGGAAGTACTAGAATAGTTTACTCAAGTTATGATTAATAACATGAATCATGACGAACACCCTTCTTCTCCTAAGAGAGAAATAGTTGTAGTTGAGTCTTTTATATTAGAAAGGTATAATAATTTTTGTGGATCTTATAATCCCATAATTATTTATAAAAGGATAAAATATGTTGAGAAAATATTCTTTTTCCTCTAATTTTCTAGGTAAGGGAAATTTATGTTTTCCATCTACCACCTAGAGGCAGAAGGTGACCAGTGGTCGAAACTGATCAAGAATACAAATCCTAAAGAAGAATATAAATCCATGGAATGAGATGGATTCAAGAAAATATTTTTAAATAAATATTTTCCCTACACTATCCATCATGAGATATAAAAAAATTCCTTGGACTTAATCAAAATGAGGATAAATCTATTGGGTCATATGAAGAAAACATTACAAGGCTTTCAAAATATGTATTTTGCTTTGTTATTGATTCTAAAAGGTCAACCTCTTCTTAAATGGGTTAAATAAAAGTATTTAAAAATAATTACTTATTAAATAATTTAAAAAAATATATTAAAATTATCTAATGCAACCAAAAATTAAAGATGGAAATTGGTGATTCATAGTGGTACCATTTGACTAGAGATAAGAAGTAGAAAATTGAGTTTATATCTTGAAAATCATCAATAATCCTCATGGTGGAATAAAAAACCAAATTATAACAATACATAAGAGTGGTAAGAAGAATATTGAAAACTTACTGAATGGAATAAGTAGATGTTACATGTAACACCTTGATATTTTATAAAAAGAACATTATGATCAATAACATATAAAATACACAACACTGAACTTAAATAAACCATGTAATATTATTATTTAAATATGACTCATATAACATAGTCATTATATTTTATGGTATTAAAAGGATTAACTAATTTATGTGATATATAAAAATATCATAATCAATATAAATTTATTTATTAATTCTTTTGAAATAACCATTTAATTTTTAGTAAAGTTATAATATTCTTAAAAAATAGATATCCTTCAAAAATGATTTTTATTGCATTTTGTGAGAAAATATTATATTTATTTTTTGAAAATTAAAAATTATATTCAATAAAATTAACTAATTTTTTTAAAACATCTATCAAAATAATATTATGGTGAATCTTTGGGATGTTTCTGAAAAGACTGATTTTCCAGTGAATAGTGAACAATGTTGATTTTTATTGAAAACTATATTGTGTTTCAAGCATGTAAAAAGTTTAATTTAATTTTAAAATTATTTCATTGTAAAATTAGTTCTATTATATTTTATATAAATCATATATACTCATTTTAATCAATTTTATTTTTGAATTTGGTATAAATACATTTTTTATATGTAAAAAGACATTTTTCTGAAATTGTTTTATGCACACAATATATTTTTATCCTAATAAATTAGACTGATAACTATTGGTCAATTATTTTAATTAAATTGACATATTATATATTGAATCATATGTTTTAAAATTCATTTAAAATTTTTTCTAGGTATGAGATACAAATAAATAAAGTTTTATGCTTAAAAATGTGTTATTCTAAAAATCGATTTTCATCGTGTGTTGAACGCTTATTATAAAATTAAATTATAACACTTAAAGAAATTTAATTTGATAAAATTGATTCTATATTTGTAATTATTAGGGTCAAATTTGGTAAATGTGTCCCGTTTTGTTAATATGTTTAGTAACCATGGTAAAATTTATCAGCTCAGTAAAGGGTAAATCTGGTTAATTTGGGTTAAAAATAAGCAATAAGGCCATACTATTTCATAAAAATTATTATTTGAAAAAGGTAATTGGAATATTATATCATTATTCTCAAAATATATTTGTTTAATGGATGCTTTTACTTGGAAATGACCTATATAATATTTAAAGAAAATAAAGCTACATAATATCACTCTCTTAGTTTTAAATATCTCGTATATATCCAAATATGGAAAAAAGAAATTTATTAATGAATCTAAATTCCAATTTTGATATTATTAAAATTATTTTCATTATTAAAATTTATTTATAATTATTATAAATTATATAATTACCTCAAATATTTATATAACTCCGACACAATATTTATTCAACTAAAAGAAATGTAAAATAAATGATTTTAAAAATCTTATAATTAATATAATTTGAGTGGTAATGTGTTAAATGAATTTTTTAGATGAATATGAAATATTATAGTTGTGTTAAATAATTATATTCTAATTCAAAAATTTTATTTATGTATTTTATGTCAAATTAAATGAATAGTGTCTAAATGGGAAATAATGATATTTTATGAAAATAATAAAAATATTAAAATAGGAGAATGGGGATAAAAAATGGTCTAAAATTTCCTCTCTTTACCATTTATAGGAAATTTGGAACTATTTTTCTTAATAATGATTTTAATATATTTTAATCTTTTAGGAAATTCCAAGAGTGCCCCTACCCTCGATTATAAAAGAGAACCCATCATTTCTCTTATTTACACCACTTTGAGACTTATATATCCCTCTAATTAACTATGTAATAATTGATATTTCATGAGATAAACAACAATGGAATGTGGAATGAATCAAATTTAGTAAGAGACTTTTTCCACTATAATAGTCTTGAGAGTGAACCTTGATTACTATAATGGAATGGGGATCGAACCCAATCCACTATAACAGTTCTACAAATGAGTCTTAACTACGAATGAAATTATTTTCTATACTTATTTCATAATTACATGTCCTACACCAATGTTATAATCTCATGGATCATGTTCTTTGGTTCCTTTTTTATTCATGTATTATGAACTACCATTAATTATTCCATGAATAAATATTATGATATATGATATGTAGGGTATGAATTAAAAATGTTAATATCATGTTATCATACCATTATTATCATTTTATGCTTATATTATTATTACTACCTCCCTTTCATACCCTTACTAAGAATATGATGTCATCCATTCTTATGTTTCCTTTACCTAGGTTATGAAGAAAGGTTTTAGTCACGATATGTCTAATAATGGTTTTAGTTATGAAGAAAATAATGGAAGACTCTTAATAACTAGTTATTTATGTGTCCATGTTTCCAAATATACTAGACTTATGCGATTCTAGTATTGAACGAGTATTTTTCTAATAAGTTTTAATATCTATGTATGAAATGTATGGGTCTCTATACTTGATATCAAATCATGGTTTAGTTAAAATTTATAAACTAGAATGAGATAACTTTATTGAGAACCCTGGGGATAAGTCTAATTATAAGATAAAATCCTAATTTTTTGGTAATAGTCATGAATAAATTAAGTTAAACCTAAGGTGCCATAGAAGAGTGTGTCATGATTTAGAAATCCTATAAATGATTTTTCAAGATCATGTGGTTTCCCAGTATGATTATTATGGCTCACACTATGATTTTTGGTTTTAGTCAGTGGGTGGAACCCAAAGGAACCATGTTAATGTTGAATTTTATGGTTAATGGAATAATTTACCTCATGAGAAACCAAGTGAAAAGATATATGGAATAATAAGCCTTGTGATTATGCTTAATCAGTTATATCATTATATGATTATAAATCTAAAATATGGTTAGTTTATTAACAAACCTAACTAAAGAAATATTGATTTTCATCAAGTATATAGAGGAAACAAGATTCATCCTACAACATATCTAGAATATGGGAAGAATCACACATGGGGATGTATCAAAGGAATATGAAGATATTTTGAGTTTGGAAAAGAAGGACACAAATAAAGTAATTGATGATTAAAAATGAAAAGTTTAGTTAATGAAATTAATGATAATAATGATCTCCCTATGGTATCCTTAATAGTTAAATATTTTAAATGTGTAAAGTATAGGAATTATGAAAATCAATGTCCTGGGGGGAAATCTCGAGAAGAGAATCAATAAGGTTGTATGAGTAATGATTTTACTAATGATTATGAAGAGACTGTGAATTACATTTGAAAGTTATGTGATATTTTAATAGTATTCATTATGTTAAAAGTAATAATAATTATTAAATCATGGTTGATGAATATTAAGACATGGTTTATATTTCATATTGTAGGAAATAAGTATTAGTTAATAAGAATATAAAGCTTGGTTAATGTTTAAAGAAATACGTCGAGTGATTGAAGTGATAATCAATTTAGATTGAATAATTATGATGTATAATTGTTATACCAATAATATTATGGTTATAAAAATCATGAAACATATTATTATTGTTTCATAGTATTTTTTCTTTAAGATTTTGGAAATTTATTTTGAATGTTACTAATAACCATAAAAAGAGATTTAGTGGTAAGGTGATATTTTTAGAGAACACGTGATTAAGGGAAAGATAAACCTTAATATATATCTAATGTTGAGTTAATAATGTTTAGTATGGATAAAGATATGTTTGAAATTAATATTATTGGTAACCTTTAAATTAGTTAGTGATTTGATGAAATAGTGATTTAGGTCATCTTTGATGAAGTTTATTTCATTTTTGTATTTGTGGAATATATTCAATAGTTTTTAAACTTATTTTAGGAATAAGGATGGTGTTATTTTTTGGAAGAATATAAATATTCATGTGAGTATAAATTAAATGTTATGGATACCATCACGAGTTTATAAGTTTAAGGTTGATCATAAGTTTAAAAGCAGTAACACCCCATTTTTAATGATTCATGTGATTCGATTTTGATGTGAAACGTCTACCATGTTTTGGGAAGAATACTCTATTGAGGTCTCAATACCCTTTGGGGTTAGTATATGCCTTGATGTTAAGTTAATTATGGACTACTGGATAGTGGGATATAAATAATATTTATAGTTAAAAAGTGATTTATTGACAAGGTGATATTTTTTGAGATATTTATGGTCAAGTTAAGTTTTGAATTTTAAGTTAGTATCTAGATTTGATTCATGATATTTTAGGGAGGTTCACTACATTAAAAGATTTAATAGTGATTTATAATGATGGTAAATGATATTTGGGTGATGTTTCATTGGGTTGAGGTAAATATAACCCTTATATTTAACATTTAATTTAACATGAAATATTAATTTGAAATAATGAAATTAATTTTTTTAAATATGTAAGCTGAAGGTTATAGCCTTTGATATGAAAATATTATTTAATTTTGAGGTTATTGAGGTATTTTAGGATTTGGAGATTAATTTTATATTTCATTAAATGATGGTTTATTAATTTTGAAAATTATCTTGTGCTAAGAATTTTTGGTGTCTGTTAATTCCCAAATATTGGAGTAATATATAGATTTTTTTTGATCTGTTAGAATTTTATTTTAGCAATTTAGACATAAAAAACATCTCGGATTATCATCATTTGGAGCAAAAAATTAGATTGTGGTGTAAATTGATTAAGTAATGAAATTATACTTATAAATTAAGTATATTTCCTCATATTCATAGTATATAAGATAATGGAATGTTTCAACTATAGGAAAGTGATATTAATTAAAAAATTGTTTTATAACCTTCAATTCTAATGAATTGATGGTCTTTTAACCCCTCACTGATTCATGGTTTTGTGGTTATTAATTTCTATGGATCATATTCTATGTCATTAACTATTATTCCATTGGTTTTAGTTTTCTCTTCTATGTTCATATTTTTACTTCTCGCTAATGTTATCCTATTTGCGAAACTATTTATGATGTATTATTAACCCCTTTTAGGATATGGGATTTCCATAAAAATTTATTAAATGTAAAAATATTTATTACCAAGAAAAATTTCATATTAAAAGGATTAAATGGGTGATAATATAACACTCCAAAATTTTAGGAAAATAACATTATTCTCGATAGCGTATACGACACGCAACACCAAACTTAAATGTACCATAAAGTATTATTATTTAAATTCGACTATTATAAACTAGCCCTTAAATTGGTGGGTATGAATAGGATTAAATAATTTATTATATATTTAAAAAAAGTCATCCTAAATATAAATTTATTTATTAATTCTTAGGAAATAAACATTCATTTTTTTAATAAAGTTATATTATGCTTAAAAAATAGATTTCCTTCAAAAATGTTTTTATTACTTTTTGTAACCAAATATTATATTTAAATTTTGACACTTTTAAAAAATTTATTTGAGATTTTTCTTATTTTTAAAATAATAATATTAAAATTAACTTACATAGAATTTCTGGGATATTTCTAAAAAGATTGATTTTCTAGTGAATAGTGAAAAATACTGATTTTATTGAAAATCGTATTCTGTTTCAATCATGTACCAAGTTTAATTTTATTTTAAAATGGTTTAAAATTAAAATTAGTTCTATTATATATTAAATAAACCAATTATTTCCATTCAAATCAATTTTATATTTGAATTTGGTATAAAAACATTTTTTATATGTAAAAGGTCATTTATCTAAAAAACAATTTTATGTCTACAATGTGTATTTATATTAATAAATTAAATTGATCACTATTTGTAAATTATTTTATTGAAAGTTATATATTTTATATTAAATCTATTTTTTAACATTAATTTAATATTTTTTATGAATAAGATAATATTAAACCAAGTTTTATGACTTAAAATATATTTTTCTAAAAAGTGTTTTTCGTCGCATGATGCAAGCTTATTATAAATTTAATTTCTACCAATTACATAAATTTATTTTGATAAAAATTATTCCATATTTGGAATTAGTATTTTAAATTTTTTTAAATTGTTACCTTTTATTTTTTATCAAAATTAATAGCAACAATAGTAAAATTTATTACATTGGTAAAGAGTAAATCAGCTTAGTGTAGGTTAAAAATAAGTGATAAGGCCAAAAATTTTCATTATAATTATTATTTTATTAGGATAATTCTAACCTTAATTAATAATAATGTAAATATACTTTTTTAATGTACACTTTTCCATGAAAATGACTTATATGATATTTAAATTAAGGGAAGTTACAAAATGTCACTCTCTTAGTTTTAAATATCACTTATATGTCCACATAGGGAAAAAAGAAAGTTATGAATGAATATAAAAGACCATTTTTATCTGAATAAAATAATTTTCATGTTAAAAATTTATTTTTAATTTTTTAAAATTATTTAATTACCAGAAATTATTATAAAATACTGAGAAATTATTTATTCAATTAATAGAAAAATAAAATAAATGATTTTAAAAATATGAAAAGAAATATACTTTGAATTATTTAATGTGTTACATAAATTTTTTATAAGAATATGAAACATTAGTGTTATTTTAAATAATTATATTATAATTCCAACTTTATATTTATGCTTTTTAAGTCAAATTAAATAAATAGTGTCCAAATTGAAAAATGTGATATTATATGAAACTAATAAATTATTAAATTACATAAAAATAATAAGAATATTAAAATAAAAGAATTAAGATAATATAGGGTCAAAAATTTCACACCTTTACCATTTTTAGTCCATTTGGTACCATTTGGATTGATAATGACTTTAATATATTTTAATATTTTAAGAAATTCCCAGAGCACCCATCCCCTCAATTACCCTCTCCAAATACCAATACAATTCATTTCTTATCACCATATTTAAAGGATGTGTATATTTGTGTGTTTAATGTTTAAATATAATAATTAATACAAACTTATACCTCTGTAATGATAATATCATACCTACCTTTTTAATATCCAAACCGTTGGAAAATGATAATGTCGATCATGCATATGTGTGGACTACCACCTCTATAAAGCGATTTGATGAATTTTATATTTATGTTTTACTTTTATGGAAATAAGGATGGATTTAATGAATATATATGAAATATATTACATAATAATGATTCTTTAATGGTGATTTATTATTTAACTTTCTTTTGTTCCATCTATTGAAAAATTAAAACGATGTTCAAGAATACGTATGGCCTACCCTCTCCATGAATGGTGTAATTTATTTTTCTATCTCTACTTTTATGAATGAATAAAAATATGTATATAATGAATATATGTATATTTATATTATGATTAAAAAAATTATATTATGTAACCATGAATAAAGTACAAATAACAAAACAACTGAACCAAAACTTACATGAAAAACAAAGTAGATATCACCCGTAACAATGATTTTAATATAGAATTGTTAAAAAATAGGTGATAAAAGGTTATAAGTAAATAATATAGGGTATTCTATATATGACTAGGGTTATATATTATATTTATAATAAATCTATATTTATTATACAAGAGTTTCCAATGCATATGATAGAAGTCAGACCTAAGGTAACAGATTTTCATCTCACTTTTATTTCTATGAGACTCATGCCATATTCACTACTTTATTTATGTTATGTGGTGTATATAATTCCCATGAATATATTTTATAATGATTATTATAAATTTTATGGGGATTTACATGTCCATATATGTTTATTTATTTCATGGGACTTATTATTCAAATGTTACTAAAGTGGTAAGAGTTTTATGTTACAATCTTATTGTTTATTAGGATTATTTATGATTAAGTTTCTGATGATGAATTATTTAGATCTAAATCTTAATAAAATCATGTTTTATCTTATACTATAGTTATTTATTGAGAATAAATGTTTTTAATTTATTTTCTTCAACATTAGTATACAAGAGACCAAAAATATGTTTTTAAATAAAATTAAATTTATTTCTATATTCAGTCAAAAATTATTTTCCTTCAATATAAATGTTTTATATAAATGTTTTATAGTAGGTTTTTAATATTCTAAAATTATTTTTAAAGTAATTTTTACCAATTTTTTATTTTTACAAAACATTTAAAAAGGAATCTTCTTATCATTTTCTGAATGAGATACTTTTTGGAAAAAAATGTGACTGGAATGTTTTCTTATAACTTATACAACAAGAATGAAATTTCTCACAATAATGTTCACCCAATGTTTGAAAGATTAATTTACAAGTTTCTAAGGTTATATTAAAATAAAAAATTTCCATAATATTTTGAAAATATTTTTATTTTAAAAGAAATGTTCAAAAGTGGAAAGGTTATTTTCCACAAGAAATATTTTAGTGATATTTTAATAGAATTTCCATATATGATAACATCCTATGTTGTTAATTATGATTTACAGGGGATACGATCCAATGATATAATTTTTACTCTTTTTATGGATGGTTAATGTTTATGTTGATGATATGTTTTTGAAACCCTTTTTTTCATGGGTTATGCTATAATGAATTGATTAAATTTTTATGAAACCCTATTTATTTACTTGAGTTTTATGTGATGGTATTATTAATGTTTTACTATCTTATATAACACATATGTATGGTTTTCATTATGTTGTGGGTGGTTACTTTATAAAACAATGATGATGGTTATGTTATAACCAAGTATGGTGGTTATGTTTTAAACCAAGGATAATTGTTACAATATAACCGAGGATGGGTGGGACTAGAATTATATAGACCTCTATTTAATTGGGTAATGATTGATATATAATGAAATAAAAAGGATTGTAATGGGGATTGATCCTGGGTTAGTATGAGAATTTTTCCACTATGATGGTCTTGGGAGTGAACCATGATGAATTTTATGGAACATAGAGTAAACCCAATCCACTATTATAGTCTTGAAAATGATAATTGACTAATCAAGAAATGATTTTATATACTTATTCCACAATTACATGTCTTACACTAATTTTATTATATCATGGATCATTTCATTTAATTCCTTTATGATTCGTGTATTATAAGCATCCATGCTTTACGTTGTGACTATAGATTATGATCTATGATATATAGGGTATGGATTTAAAATATTAAGATCATTTTGTCATACCTATATGCTCATGTTATGCTTATTTGATCATTGATATCTCCCTTGCTTATCCTTAATGAGAATCTAAGATCACCCTTTCTTATAATTCCTTTTCCCAGGTTATGAATAAAGGTTTTAGGAATGATATGTCTAGGAAGGGTTATGAAGAACATAATGGGATAATCTTATGAACTAGTTAATTAAGTATCCATGTTTCCAATAAAACTAGACCTATATGATTATAGCATGAATCATTATGATATTTAATTAATATTTATCTAATAATATGTAATATCTATGTATGAAATATATGGGTCTCTATATTATAAGGAAGTAAAGGAGGTACATAAAGCTAATGAATTTGAAATAGAGATGAATAAGTTCACTAATGTGATGGAAGAAAAGAAGGTCCAGACCAACCCTCAGTCTGTTGTCCAATTTTTCAACTGCATGGAACATGGAAAGTATACAAACCAATTCTCTAAGCCAAAAGTTCTTGAATATAATTGACAAAAAACCACCAATGAAAAAAGGTTTGGGATGGCCTTATACCATCACTACTATTGAGGTGGATCCTAACAATGAATTGATGATTGGTACACTAATTATTAATTTAAGAATAGTGAAAATCCTATTTAATTCTGGTAATATGCATTAATTATTTCACATAAAACAATATTATTAAAACTATTATAACACCACATCAATATATAGAGGTTTAGTTATTAATGAAAATAAAAAATAGAGAAATTATTATATCTCAAGCATATACCTCCTCCACAGTAAATGTTTTTGGATTGAATCTACAAATAATCCTTTTAATACTTTATTAGAATCCATTTCTATACTAGGATTGAATTGAATGTACTTATATAGAGTCTATATCAATTATTTAGAAAATGAAATCACTTTCCATGTTCTGAATCATCCTTTGATTCAATATAAATTCAAGGAGGAGGTTGAATATCCTTTGGAAAGTTATTCTAAATATTGGATAATGTTTCCTTATGAGTAAACCTATATATCTCAAATGATTAAGAAAAAGTAATGTATCACCATTGAATACATTCCCATTTAAGGGAATATTTTTAGGTACCATCTAAAGAATTCTATGGTCTTCATCCTAACCATGAGATTGAGTTATCAATTAAACTTATACATAGATATTTATTGATATCAAAGAATACCTATAGAATTGTAACCATTCCAATAGAATAAATGATGAAATGTTTACAAGAGAATATGTTCAAGGGTTTCCTGTGTTTGAGTGCTTCACCATGGGGTACAGAAATTCACTTTTTCAAGAAGAAGGATGGGTTGATGAATCTAGTTATTGATTATAAAGAACTAAAAAAGACCATGATAAAGTATAAGAATCCTCTTCCATGGATTAATGAATTTTTTGATCCAGAATATAGAGAATAATACTTCTTTAAAGTAGAAATTCAACTAGGATGTCATCAAATAAATGAAAGCAAGTATGATATACCCACAAATACCTTTTACATAGGGTATTGAAACTATGAATTTATAGTAATTCCATTCAGAATCACAAATTCGATAAAAATTTGGATAGAATTTATTAATATAGTCTTTAGATATTACAATTAAAAAAATTTGGTAGCCTTTATAGATGATATTATCATATAATCTAAAATAAAGGAGGAATAAGGGGAGCATTTTATTACTATGAAAAAGGTATTGAGAAAGGAGAAGTTTTCTACCAAGTTCAAGAAGTGTGAATTCTGGATACAAGAAGTACCTTATTGTTCTATGTAATCACAAGTTAGGGTATATCCATAGGTCCTTCAAAAATAGATGTGGCTGAGGAATGGATCATGCCAAAATATATAAAAGATATCCATTATTTCCTTAGAATATTTGGGTACTATCAGTGATTTTTGAGATTTTTTTATGATTTTTAACTCGCTAACCATGTTACCCTAGTAGGATTTAAATTTTTTTATAGACTGGTGAATGTGAAGAGATATTTAAGGAGTTAAATATGATTCTAATCATTACACATGTACTCACACTACCCACCAATGGAGAATTATTTTTGATATACTATGATGATTCAAAGAAGGGATTTGGTTCTTTCCTAATAAAAAATGATAATGTGATAACCCATGCTTCTCAAAAGTTTATGATCCTTGAGTAAAACTATTTGATGCATGATTTGTATTTGGATAAAATAATATTCTTATTATTGATTTGGTGATGTTATATCTATGGAGATATGTGTGACATATATATAGATTATAAGACCATTAAGTATATATTCCCATAGAAGTATCTCAACATGAACCAACTAAGGTGATTAGATATGAACAAGGATTATGAAAACTCAATATATTATATGTCAAAATGATCCCCCAAACTTATCTATTATGAGGAATGAGAGGGATCCAATCTTCTTAGACATGCAAAGGATATACATGAGAATAATAATGGAAGGAACCACATCACTAATTATTAAAATAATTTCTCAACCATCCATTCTAGAGAATATTAAGAAAGATAAAATGGATTTTGTGGTGATACAAAAGAAGGTGGGTGATATAATAAAGGGGAAATATTTAGAGTTCAACATTGATGAAAAGGGAGTTGTGAGATTTGGGGAAAGACTATATATACCATCAGAACCTAAGATAAACAAGGAACTATTGAATGATTTTCATATCTCAAAATTCTCTATACACCAAGGGAGAACAAATATATATATATATGAATAATATTAGTGGTATAAGAAAATATGAAGAAGGATATTGTATAATAATATCAGGATTCACGATCAGCTTGAAAGTGAAGGTGAGAAGGAAAAATCTTAAGGGGATGGTGAAAACATTACATATACCATCATGGAAATGGGATAATATCACCATGGATTTTTTAGGATTATTTTGAATAAAACTAGAGGGAACAATACAATATGGGTTTTGGTAGACCATATTATAAATACTTCTCATTTAATTTTCATTAAGAAGGACTTTTCACTGGAACAACTTGTTTTTATATACATTAGAGAAGTGGTGAGTCCATATAGAACATCACTATTTATTGTATATGATCGAGATATATGATTCACCTAATAATTATAGAAAATTATCCAACCTACTATGAATATAGAGATAAATTTTAGTACAACCTATCACCCTCAGACTGTTGGAAAATCTGAGTGAACAATCCAGAAACATAAGGGTATATTAAGATCTTCCTCAATAAAATTAAAATTAGTTTGAGATAAATATCTTCCTTTGGTTGAGTTATTATACAAAAATATATTTCTCTTGAGAATTTAGATGGATCATTATGATTCCCTTTATACAACAATATCTTTAGTGAATATGTGATCAATATCTTTCTCTTGAGAATTTATATGGATAACTTAACTAGTGGATAGGGACACTGACCACGCATGTGCCCCGGTATTCGACACTATAGAAAAACACCTGGTCACCACTCTGAGAGGTTGATCCTCTCTTAATATCAATCTGCGCACTTCCACCCTGGTGGAGACTTCTGAAATGATGTTTCCTTCCCTCGAAAGTCGTACCAATGGTTCATCCAACTAGAACCACAAACCCACTACTTGAAGCTTCCTTTATTTTCCCTTCTGAAATAAGGGACTAATTCACTACTTCTATAAATATATTTAAGAAGAATATATTAACATGGGACTTAGTCTCATGCCTAAGACAATCCTAGAAACATCTTTCTTTCATGGCCTTATCCCCTACCAACACTGGAAAAAAGCATTGCAAGTCTATGAAATGACCTACATAATCCATCACTAACATCATTCCCTAGGTGAATCTCATAAATTTAGTATCTGGATCTTGTCTCAAGGTCTCTGGATAGGAATTCTCCACAAACCTTTCCTGAATGTCTTTCCAAAAAATACCATCAAGCTATAAAATATGAACTAAGATATCCCACCAGCACTTCGTTAGTCCCCACAACATATATGTTTCCAACCTGACTCTCTTCTTGGATGGAGTATCCAAATGATACTAGATTATTTGGGTAGAATATATCCAAAAAAATTCTACCTTAGGTCCACCCTCTCCAGAAAACATTGAAGGGTGTTGCAATTGAAACTCTATAGTTAGATCAAACATACTCAACACGACCCACCTTGGGTACCTTTCCATCAACTAGATAAAAAATCAATTTACTCATGGAACTGCTCCTCTCCCAGGTTATCTTAGACCAACATGTTATAACCTGTCCCAATGGGGCCCATTCCATGACTCCACAAGAATGCCTTCAATAGGCTAGGGGCTGGTGACTAGCACTGAGTGGGAATATCATTAACATGATATGAATTTCCTAAGTAAATTACACACACACAAATCTTCAAGCCCAAAATTCCGAAATGAAAAAACCACTATGAAAGTAAATGCATGCATACCACTATCCCAACCAACAGAGTACGATATATGTAAATCTAGTAATGTAAACCAGGCCAGAATACAATCCCACCAAAATAGATTGTAAACTACAATTTCCAACTAGAAAAAATAGGTTCTGATACGGCTTCTCAAAGATGTAGGAACACCTCATCTTGTATAAACTCAAAAAGCTCTGTCTATTCCTAGTCTGCCCTGGACTTTGTCAAAAGGTCATTTTTCTACACAAGACACAACACTTGTGGGAAAAGCCCATGTAGGGGTGAGTAAAACAATACTTAGAAGGATACCCTGAAACCACAAATAAATACACAAAGGAAAGGTATAGTTAGATCTATAAAAGTATATGTCTACAACATATAATAAGGATACCCAGATATACTCAAATAAGACATGTTATCTAGAGGTAATTCATAACTATCGCATAACACCACTAGGGATCTAGTCTGAAGATTCCATAAAGCACTCACCTGGGAGAGCACACTCCTAAGTATGATAGAACTAATGAAATACACTTGATATGTATTGTTCATCAGAAACCATCATGAGAGATATAATCTAACAGATCTAAAAATATATACGATACATCAGATGAGGATCACAACCAGGTCCATGATGTGATACCAAAAACCCCATCTAGAATAACTTGCTAAGTAGAGGACTCACGCTTGGTATAATTGATCATGTATATACCCATAACTATACCTAGCGCATGAATAATAAATAATGGATCCCCCACCAGGACTCTAAAGGGATTCCAACAACTCTATCCATGAAATCTTGTAGAAGGGTTCATACTCCTGTGTCTAGGAAATGATACACACCAACCATCATGGAAATGATCAAGGGAACAAACCCTAATGAAACTTGTCCAAGATACGGTGGAAAAGGGATTTAATCCATGTAGAAATGGATACACAAAATGGAGTAGGATCACAAGTAGTTTCCTTTGACCCCGTGTATTTCCCGTGTAAAACAAACCATGTCAGGAAAACATGTCATGTAGAAAAGGTATACATAGCGTGTAGAAGGGATTACACATAGTTTCCTTATATATGGAGTCCACCAGTGTTTTCCAACCATGTTTTAGTACACAGTGTCAACCCAAGACCACCTTCCCATGTACCAATACATATGGTAGACCATGTAGCCGATCTGGATCTGGTTGTGTTGTGGAGTACATGTCGTGTACTCCACCCTGTGTTTGTGTATCCCACGAGATACACAATGAGTCCAAATGAAGCGTCCACATGCCTTGTGATAGATTTCACATGCCGTGTGACACTTTATGGATCCCCTAAACTCTAATTGCTGCTTAGCGAGGCCCAAATGGTGTGTATCATGGAATATACGGCCTGTTCATCATGATTTTCAAGAATCGCAGTTCTTCCTCCATGCACCTTGTTTGATCCGCTGGTGCTTGATCTGTTGGTCTTTTCATCTCGAAACTAAGGAACCAAGGTGGACTCATCATCATAGCACCAAATCGGTGAGTTTAGGGCATTTAATCAGCTCCAAATTCCAATTTCAATCACCCGTACAAAGAACACTCAAAGATAGATATCTCAAAAAATACTTTGATCCATTTGTTTCCATCACCATCATACCTCTAATAGGTCATCTTGATGCCACATATAAAATATCAGATCATTGTGCCATGAATGGAAGGTGAAATGATAATTTGTTTGTATCTTGAGAAGAACTAAGAATGCACAGAAAAAAGGGGGGAAGAAAATTCCCATAGAACAAACCCAAGGAACGAACCTCAGCTATTGTTAATTGCAGCCTCGATTGGTTCCTATAAGAACAATCAAAAATCTAAATCAAAAAAAAATCATCATCATCCCCATATAAATCACAAAATCAACCCACCCCACAAGAATGATCGAACCATGGGTCAACCTATTCGTGGGTTGATCCGTGTTCATCGTTGATTCTAAGAATATGAAAGAAAGAATTGAAATCAAAATGCCCTACCATGAGGTTGGATCATTTGTTTTCGATGATTCATTACCAATGAAGATCCATCAAGAATGATCTTGATCCACCATTCATCATCGTTCATCGAGATATTTCCCCAAGGTTTATCCCCAGAGATCCTAGGGATTTCTCCAGGGTTATGAATTCTAACCCTAGGTCCCTTGATGTAACGTCCCCGGCCCGGAATCCACTAAACCGGTGCTTCGATTCGGGTGGTTACACGACCTTAAGCACGCCTCCCTGTATGCCAAAAGTTTCCGACTAGCAGCAGGGGTCTATGGAGTCAAGTGGGAAGACAATATTCCCTTTTTTATCAGAGTAAGCCACAACAGAAATAAACCAAATAGCAGAAACAATAAAAAACAAACAAGGAACATGTAAAACAACCATTTCCAAAAATAAATATGTCATTTCATACTACAAGTGCAAAAGTGAACAAAATCCCAAAATAAATACAATGGCTAAAATCCCCAAAATGGCCCCGACTCCAAGTCTGGATCCTCCACCAAGTGCTACCCATTTCCACTCATCTATCTAGAAAGGACCCTTTCCCTTCTCTTAACCTTCAAACATGAAGTCTTCTCAGGTACCCAACGACGACCCGAGAAGGGTGTGAGTACAACTTAGTAGGCCACCCTCAATGGTGCCTAGAAAATATCCAGTGTAAACAGGTAGTGCATGCCAAGGAATATGAATGATAATTTCCAAGTAATTAATTAAGGTGCCATTAAAAAGTTCAAATCCAAATTCATTGCCCTTATATTACCATTCATTTATTACCAATTATCATCACTTACCGTTTCATCACATTTCCATGGGTTAATCACCTACATTATGTTACATGGGTCTAAGGCCAAAAATCACACTCAAGAGGGAAAACACATCATTATCCTATCTCACTAGTACTAACCCCCTCATAGCAACCATATCCTTTCCTCGAAGCCTCAGTCCGAGTGGATGCAACCGTTAGGATAATAGACCCTCAGTCCCATTTCCTAACCTATGCATTTAGGTTGGAGTTTAGAACCTCAGTCTTATCTCAACCCATGGGCGTAGATTCCCATGTCATACCCCACTCTACAAAGCCATGTGAACATGTTTATATATAAGTAACCATCAACCATCCAAACCATTGCCCTTCGGCAACACTATTCACAACAACCCACTTGGGAATTCACATTATGCCTTAACCAATTAACACATTACCATTTCACATCATTTAACCATTCACCCAATTCCCATGTGTTATGCCTAACTCACTAAGAATTTAGTACTAGACCCATAACCTATCTATTATGGCCTTCAATCAGTTTACACATTAACCCATTTAACTCGTTCATTATTTCCATGATTCAACCATTCATACCATTCCAAATAACACTTTGGTTATTTCCAAGTCTAGGTTCATTACCTAACATTTATTCCAGGTTCAACCAATCATGAAAACATGTTTATCAAGGGCTCTACAATTTACTACAACAAGTTCACTCGTTTAATAACAATCCCTAATCCCGGGAAAAGATGGCACATCCCATGGATGGCCCCAATTAGGTCAATACAATCCCAACACATCCCACGGGGATCGTGAGGGTTCCCATTTTCCATTTTATACACCATTATTACCAAACATGTCAAGGTTATTCAAAACATAACCACGTGGAAATAAGAAAACAACTAAACATGCACAAATCCCCAAATAACTGTGGGATATCACTTGTAGACCACCTACCTAGAAACCGCGGTTGAACGCACTCTCAATCGAGTCCTTAGACCTCAATTCGACCGACCTTTGGAGCTCTAACCTAAAACTCACCCAAAAGATAGTGTTTTAGAGCTTCGGAACAAGAGAGAGAGAATATACAAACCCTAAACCAAAAAGAGAAGAAATGATGGGATTATCCTTACCCAGAGCTTCGATCCGCAACCAACAGCACCAAAAACACCTTAGAATCGAAGGAGAACCACCCTTGGGAAGCTTGGGTCGGCCAAGTTCGTCACTAGGGTTGAGAGGGGATGAATGGAGGAAAATCCCGAGTTGGGGTTTAATATCACGGAGTGGAAAACTTGTAATTTTTCCAAACATTAAGAGGTCGTACAGTTTAGCCGCACGGTTTGGAAAACCGTGCACAAACTGTGCATATGCTGTTGTCCAGAGGAGGAGGGGTCGCACGGTTTTTCATGGGTAGGCTGCAAGGTTTGCCCTGGCCGTGCTCAGGCCATGCACCTTGGCTTCACTTGCCCAGATTTCCTTTCTTTCATGCCCCGAGCCCGCGGAACACCCCCAAGTCCTCCTATACTTTTAAAAGACACCCCTTGAAGCCCGAAACAAGGGATTCAACCAAAACATAAAGAAAACACACCCTTCCAAAAACCGGGATCTTACAACCTCCCCACCTTATAAAGGCACGTCCTCAAGTTGAGTTTCCAAACCTCATTGATCCACCGAAGATAAGAGTTCGGGCCACTGAGCCAATATATCTGATTCCCGCTCCTAAGTTTCTTCCTGAACTTTCCCATGCTTCCATAGTACTCGCACTAATGGCACAACCTTTCCTCGCAAGACCTTTTCACTATGATCCACCACACGAACCAGATGCTCCTCAAAGGACGAATCAGCCTCAAGCTCCACATCATCAACATCAACCACATGAGATGGGTCACGGTGATACCATCGAAGCTGCGACACATGAAACAAATCATTTATCTCACCATACCACTGTGGAAGAGCCAATCGGCAAGCCACTGGTCAGATCCTCTCCACAATCTCAAAAGGTCCCACATACATGGGTGCCAACATACCCTGCTTTTGGATCCGATGGTGACCCAACCTTGGCGACACCCGAAGAAACACTTTATCACCCACCCCAAACTTAAGATGTCTATGCCTCTAATCTTCATACTACTTCTACTTACTCTGAGTCGTAGCCATTCGCTTCCTGATCAACATAACTCTCTCTAAAGTCTTATTCATAAGACTTGGCCCCAACAACTCAGATTCACCGGCATATAGCCAACACAACGGAGATCTACATGGCCCCCCATAAAGTGCCTCAAACGGTTCAATCTGAATTGTAGCCTGAAAATTTTTTTGTAGGAAAAATTAACTAGCGATAGGTGCCTCTCCGAAGATCCAGCAAAGTCCAGGACATAAGCTCTTAACATGTCCTCCAACACATGGATTGTATGCTCCGGCTGCCCGTCCGTCTATGGGTGGAAAGCCATACTCAAAAACACTTGCGTGCTAAGAGCCTTCTGTAACTCTTGCCAGAAATGCGATGTGAAACGCAGATCTCGGTCCGAAACTATGGTCTGTGACACCCTATGCAACTGCACTGTTTCCCAAACATACAGCTCACCCAACTAGTCGACTGTAAAGGTCTCCTGAATCAGTAAGAAATGAGCCACTTTCTTTAACCGATCCACAACCACCCAGACTGCATCATTCTTCTATGGCGTCCTTAGAAGACCCACGACAAAATCCATTTTCACATCATCCCACTTCCATTCCAGAATGGGAAATGAATGCAACAAACCACCTGGGCGTTGATGCTCGGCCTTCACCTGCTGACAGGTAAGACACCGTGCCAAAAATCCCACAACTTCCTTCTTCATTCCAGGACACCAAAACTATCTTCGGAGATCACGGTACATATTATTCAAACCAGGATGCACTACCCATTTTGATTCATGGAACTCACGCATCAACTCTTCCCGCACACACTTTGGCACAACCACACGATCATGAACATGAACAACACCGTCCACACCGAAGTCCCTTCTAGAAGGTAGCTCCCCACCTTTAAGCTTTTCCTACATGATCAAACATTCAGGATCATCATGCTGATCTTCCTTAACTTGACTCCAAAGCGTTGACTCCATCACTAAAGAAGCAAGAGTGACCTGACCACTCTCCTCCTGCACCTCCAGGTGCATCTCCACAAACAAAGACATCACCATCCACTCGGTGTTGGACTCTTGAACCACCTGATCCTGAACCTTTCTGCTCAGAGAAACAGCAACAATGTTTCCCTTTCCTGGCATGTACACAAACTCAATGTCAAAAGACTGGAGATATTCAACCCATCTTCATTGCCAAAGACTCAGATCCCATTGTTAGAAGATATACATTAAACTTTTATGTTCGGTAAACAATGTAAAAAGTTTTCCCAACAGGTAGTGCCTCAAGAACTTCAAGGAGTACACCACTGTAGCCAACTCAAGGTCCTGAGTGGGATATTTACACTCATGGGGTCTCAACTATATTGACCCATAAGCCACAACCCACTCATCCTGCATCAACACAGCCCAAAGTCTGACTCCGAACACATCACAAAACACGATGTACTTCTTACCTGGATCAGGTAAGATCAAGATTGGTGTAGTCGTCAACCTCTTCTTCAACTATTGAAAGGAATTATCACAAGCCTCAGACCACTCAAACCTAATTCCTTTCTTGGTCAAGCTCGAGAGTGGTGGTTCCAAGAGAGAGAAAACCTGAATGAACCTTCAGTAATACCCAGCCAAACCCAGAAAACTCCTAACATCAGAAAAACTCTTGGGCTGCTCCCAAGATACAACTACCTGCACTTTCTCTGGATCCACTGACACACCTGCCTCCGAGATGATGTGACCCAAAAAATTCACCTCTCCTATCCAGAATTGACACTTTGATAGCTTGGCGTATAGCTGATGCTCTCTTAGCATACCCAAGATGATGTCAAGATGTTCGGCATGATCGTCTTGAGTTTTCCAGTACACTAATATATCATCAAAAATGACATCCAAAAACATATCTATATAGGGATGGAAGATCCGGTTCATTAAATCCATAAACACCTCCATTGCATTGGTGGAGGCGAAAGGCATTACCACAAACTCAAACAACCCGTGCCGACTCTGGAAAGTTATCCGTGGTATGTCAGAAGACCTCACCCTCATCTAGTGATAACCCAACCTCATATCAATATTAGAAAACATTTATGCACCCCTCAACTGATCAAATAGTTCATTAATTCTAGGAAGAGGGTACCAATTTTTCACCTTCATCTGATTCTATTTCCGATAGTCAACACGCAACCTCAAAAACCCATCGGCCTTCATTGAAAAAAGCACGGGATATCCCAAGGAGACGCACTAGGATGGATAAACCCCTTACGCTCCAACTCCTCAAGTTGAACCTTCAGTTCCTGGAGTTATGTCGGTGCCATTCAGTATGGCGGAATAGAAACTAGCTATGCTCCCAGCAGCAACTCGATTGTGAACTAAACATCCCTCTCGGGTGGTAACCCCGAGAAATCCTCAGGAAACACATCCTGAAACCTATACAACACTAGAGGAAAATTAGATTGTTACCCTCCCTCATCATCATCAAGCATGAGACATGCCACTTTAGCTGTGAGTCCACTCAACTGATGACCAATCGGTCCTACACGACCTGCTCGAATATCCCATTCGCCACGGTGGACATAAGTGTCACCCTCAAGTGACTTGAACGATACTCTGCGACGATAACAGTCTATGCATGCTGGATACAACACCAAACAATCCATTCCCAGGATTAGGTCAAACCCTGACATCTCGAGAATGAAAAAATACCACAAAAAATGATACCCACCAACTTCCAAGGAACATCCCTTGCACTGCTTGATATCTTCAACCTGCACCCCCAATAGAGTGTCAACCGACATAACTCCACACACCCTTTCCATAGGTAAACTGAACGCTACCACAAGATGAGAAGATATAAAATAGTGTGTGGCACATGTTCCAAACAAAGCACTAGAAAAAGTAGAAGCTACAAGGATCGTACCTCGAACAGTCGACGGTATGGCTTCGCCACCACCAGGCACAAACTGAACAGCCTAAAGCTGACCTACCCCTCTACCCTGGGCTCTTGCCTGAGTACTCTAGACTACACTGCCCTGCTGGCGTGAGCGATCTTTCCCTGGAGTTCCACGTCCACCGCCCCTGCCAGTACGGCCCGTGGAGCTCCAACTACTAGCCTGATACGGGGCATCCGATCCCCTTCCCATATCTGGTACCTATCTTCCACCATCATACTCACCCACCTGCTGAGGTTTACAGAACTTATTCACTTGTCTTATCCTATCGCACGAACGACACTCAACTGGAGGTCGAGGACACTGACCAAACATATGCCCCGACCTACCGCACTGATACCAGAACACCTGATTTCCATTTCGAGAGGCTGACCCTATCTTCCATCCACTTTGCACACTTCTGCCATGTTGTGAGCTCTCATGGTGTTTCTTCGGACCCTCGGTCGCTGCACAACTCATCTGCCCCACTGGCACCACAAGCCCACTACCCAAATTTCCCTTCAGGTTTCCTTCCGAGATCAGTGCCTGATATACTACCTATATGAATCTATTCATGTGGAAGATATTTACATGAGACCTGATCTCATGTCTCATCCCATCTTGGAAAAACTTTTCTACTGCTGCCTCATCCCCTGCTTACACTGGTACAAAGCCTCTCAAATCAGTGAAGCGTCTAGAATATTCCATCACC
This sequence comes from Viscum album, assembly GCA_963277665.1. Lineage (NCBI taxonomy): Eukaryota > Viridiplantae > Streptophyta > Magnoliopsida > Santalales > Viscaceae > Viscum > Viscum album. The sequence goes on from OY728163.1 coordinate 97,823,849, forward strand.
GATAGCGATCCCTGAGTCAGGCTCATGAATTCTATAGCCCGCTCCTACCTCAAAGTCTCTAGATATAAATTCTCCAGAAACTTTTCCTAAAAAACCTTCCACGACATTCCCTCAGCCTCCTCGATTTGAGCCTGAATTTCCCACCAACGCCTAGCCTGGCCTCGCAACAAATTAGTATCCAGCTTCACTATATTTTCAACAGGGGTCTCCATATGGTCTAGTATCGTCTGGATGGACTCTAACCAGAACTCAGCTGCTTCTGGCTCACCCTCTCCTATGAAGGTCGGAGGGTGCTGCAGTTGGAACTCCCTGGTCAGCTCAAACATACTTGGTGCAACCCGCCCTGGGTCCCGATCCATCATCTACATAAGGAAATCCATGTTCTCCCAGAACTAGTCTTCTCCACCCTCATGGGTCTCCACATTTTCTTGCTCCTCTCCTGGAGGAGTGTTCTCAGCAACATCCTACTGTTTCCCAACTGGTAACCGACGTCGTGGTGGAATTTCACTATAATTCCATGCACGAGATTTTAGAACACATACCGTAAACATTCATGACTCCATCAAAAGATCTTTACTAGCTACAACAACCCATTTCATATACTAACCCAACAAAATTTTCCAATTTTTTTCAAACCCTATTACTCCATTTAACATAATTTACCATTCATTCATCCTTACCCACTTGTGTTATTTCATTCATCTCATCATTTCTTGATTTCATGAAATGCATGATGCACCCTACTTTCCTACCTCACACACCCACCCCGTGCGTGTGTCTAATATAATGCATGTCACCTATCTCCCTAGGTTCCTATAATGATGCATGAATGCAAATCCTCTTGCTGTTAAGGCCACGAGCCAACTATCATAAAACAGTCATATCAAACCACATGTTCATCAACCAATGGTGAAATATCATCAACTATAACATCACACAACCAAGAACAACATTTCCCACCCCGGGTGACTTGGGTTTTCCCTCGTACATGGGTCAGCTACTCCTAAGAATGAGCTCATTACAAAGGCCCGACTCGAAACCCTTGGAAAACTATCCCAAATAACAAGACCTTAGAGAAGGAGAAGAAAGAACTCCTCTGATACCACTTTTTAACATTACCTACCTGGAATCCACTAAACTAGTTCTCCAATCCGGGTGGTTACATTACCTTAAGCGCACCTCCCCGTATGCCAAAGGCTGCTGACTAGCAGCGGGGGTCTATGGAGTCAAGTGGGGAGACTATACCCCCTTTTTATCAGAGTAAGCCATAACAGAAATAAACCAAATAGAGGAAACAATAACCAACAAACAAGGAACATATACAACAACCATTTCCAACAATAAATATGTCATGTCATACTACAAGTGAAAAAGTGAAAAAAAAATACCAAAATAAAGACAACGACCAAAATCCCCAAAATGGTCCCGACTCCATGTCTAGATCCTCCACCAAGTTCTACCCATGTCCACTAAACTATCTAGCAAGGACCCTTTCCCTTCTCCTGACCTGCAAACGTGAAGTCTGCTCAGGTACTCAATGACGGCCCAAGAAGTGTGTGTGTACAACTTAGTAGGCCACCACCAACGTTGTCTACAAAATATCCAGTTTAAACATGTAGTGCATGAAAAAGAATATGAATGATAATTTCCAATTAATTAATTAAGGTTCCATTAACGTGTTCAGATCCAAATCCATTGCCCTTCTATTACCATTCATTTATTACCAATTATCATCACTTACCATTTCATCACATTTCCATGGGTTAATCACATACATTATGTTACATGGGTCTAAGGACAACAATCACATGCAAGAGATAAAACAAATCATTATCCTATCTCACTAGGACTAACCCCCTCATAGGAGCCATATCCTCACCTCGAATCCCCAGTCCGGGTGGATGCAACCGTTAGGAGAATAGACCCTCAGTCCCCTTTCCTAACCCCTACATTTAGGGTGGAGTTTAGAACCTCTGTCTTAGCTCAACCCATGGGCATAGATCCTCATGTCATACCCCACTCTACGAATCCATGTGCACATGCTTATATATAAGTAACCATAAACCATCCAAACCATTTCCCTTCGGTAACACTATTCACAACAACCCACTTGGGAATTCACATTATGCCTTAACCCATTAACACATTACTATTTCAAATCATTTAACCATTCACCCAATTCCCATGTGTTATTCCTAACTCACTAATCATTTATCACTAGACCCATAACCTATCCATTATGGTATTTAATCAGTTTACACATTAACCCATTTAACCCATTCATCATTTCCATGATTCAACCATCCATCCCATTCCAAACAACCCTTTTGTTTTTTCCAAGTCTAGGTGCATCACCTAACTTCTATTCCAAGTTCAACCAATCATTCCATCATTTTTATCAAGGGCTCTACAATTTACTACAACAAGGTCAATCGTTTAATAACAATCCCTAAACCCAGGAAAAGTCGGCACATCCCATGGATGACCCCAATTAGGTCAAGACAATCCCAACACATCCCACAGGGATCATGAGGGTTCCCATTTTCCATTTTAAACACCATTATTACTAAATATTCCAAGGTTATTCAAAACATAACCAAGTTGAAACAAGAACACAACTAAACATGCAAAAATCCCCAAATAACTATGGGATATCACTTGTAGACCACCTACCTCAAAACTGCGGTTGAACACACTCTCAATCAAGTCCTTAAACCTCGATCCGACCAAACTTTGGAGCTTCAACCTAAAACTCACCCAAAAGATAGGGTTTTAGAGCTTCGGAACAAGAGAGAGAGAAGATACCAACCCTAAACCAAAAAGAGAAACAAGGATGGGATTAACCTTACCCGGAGCTTCGATCTGCAACCAACAGCACCAAAAATTCCCTAGAATCGAAGGAGAACCACCCTTAGGAAGCTTGGGTTGGTCAAGTTCGTCACTAGGGTTGAGAGGGGATGAATGGAGGAAAATCCCAAGTTGGGGTTTAAAAGCCCGTAGTGGAAAACTGGTAATTTTTCAAAACATTAAGAGGCCGCACGATTTAGCCACACAGTTTGGAAAACCGTGCGCAAACTGTGCGTATACTGTTGTTTAGAGGAGGAGGGGTCGCACGGTTTTTCTTGGCCAGGCCACACGGTTTTCCCTGGCCGTGTGAAAGCTGTGCGCCCAGGATTCTCTTGCCTAGATTTCCTTTCTTCCATGCCCCGAACCCCCGAAACACCCCCAAGGCCTCCCATAATTTCAGAAGACATCCCTTGAATCCCAAAACAAGAAATTCAACCAAATCATAAAGAAAACATACCCTTCCAAAATCCAGGATCTTAAACCCCCCCCATCTTATAACAGATCGTCCTCGAGCTGAGTTTCCAAACCCCATTGATCCACCAAAGATAAGAGTTCGGACCACTGAGCCCGCATATCTGATTCGCGTTCCCAAGTTTCTTCATGAAATTTCCCATGCTGACATAGTACTCACACTAATGGCACAACCTTTCCTCGCAAGACCTTTCCACTACGATCCACCACATGAACCAGATGCTCCTCAAAGGATGCATCAGCCTCAAAATCCACATCCTCAACATCAACCACATGAGATGGGTCAGGGTGATACCGTCGAAGCTGCAACACCTCAAACACATCATGCATCCCACCATACCGCTGTGGAAGAGAAAATCGGTAAGCCATTGGTATGATCCTCTCCACAATCTCAAAAGGTCTCACATACCTGGGTGCCAACTTACCCTGCTTTCAGATCCGATGGTGACCCAACCTTGGCAACCCCCGAAGGAACACTTTATCACCCACCCTAAACTCAAGAGGTCTATGCCTCTGATCTTCATACGACTTCTGCCAACTCTGAGCCATATCCATTTTCTTCCTGATCAACTTAACTCTCTTTGAAGTCTCATGCATGAGACTTGGCCCCATAACTCAGATTCAACGGCCTCTAGCCAACATAATAGAGATCTATATGGCCTCCCATAAAGTGCCTCAAACAGTTCTATCTGAATCGTAGCCTGAAAACTGTTATTGTAGGAAAACTCAACTAATGATAGGTGCCTCTCCCAAGATCCACCAATGTCCAGGACACAAGCTCTTAACATGTCCTCCAACACTTGGATTGTACGCTCCGACTGCCCGTCCGTCTATGGGTGGAAAGCCGTACTCAAAAACACCTGCGTACCAAGCACCTTCTACAACCTTGGCCAGAAACATGATGTGAAATGAGGATCTCAGTCTGAAACTATGGTCTGAGACACCCCATGCAACTGCACTATTTCCTGAAAATACAGCTCACCCAACTGGTCGACTGTAAAGGTCTCCTAAATTGGTAAAAAATGAGCCACTTTCGTTAACCGATCCACAACCACCCAGACTGCATCATTCTTTTGTGGTGTCCTTGGAAGACCCAAGACAAAATCTATTATCACATCATCCCGCTTCCCTTCCGGAATGAGCAATGGATGCAACAAACCACTTGGGCATTGATGCTCGGCCTTCACCTGCTGACAGGTAAGACATCGTGCCACAAAGCCCACAACTTCCTTCTTCATTCCAGGCCACCAAAACTGTCTTCAGAGATTAGGGTACATCTTGGTCAAACCAGGATGCACTACCCATTTTCATGCGTGGAACTCACACATCAACTCTTCCCGCTCACACTTTGGAACAACCACACGATCATGAACACGAACAACACCTTCCACACTGACGACCCTGTCAGAAGGTATATCCCCAACTTTAAGCTTTCCCTTCATGATCAAACACTCAGTATCATCATGATGACCTTCCTTAAATCGAATCAAAATCATCGACTCCATAGCTAAGGAAGCAATAGTGACCTGGCCACTCTCCTCCTGCACCTACAGGTGCATCTTCGCAAACAAATCCATCACCTTCCACTCGGTGCTGGAATCCTGAACCACCTGATCCTGAACCTTTCTGCTCAGAGCATCAGCAACATTGTTTCCCTTTCCTATAGTGTACACCAACTCAAAGTCAAAATACTGGAGATATTCAACCCATCTTCGCTGCTCAAGATTCAGATCCTGTTGTGAGAAGATGTACTTTAAACTCTTATAGTCGGTAAACATAGTAAACTATTCTCCCAACAGATATTGCGTCTGTCACTTCAAGGCGTACACCACTACAGCCAACTCAAGGTCATGAGTGGGATAGTTTCGCTCATGGGGTCTCAACTACCTTGACCCATAAGCCACAACCCGCTTATCCTGCATCAACACAGCCCCAAGTCTGACTCGGGATGCATCACCAAAAATGATGTACTTCTTACCTGGATTGGGTAAGATCAAGTTTGGTGCATTCATCAACCGCTTCTTCAACTCTTCAAAGGAATTCTCATAAGCCTCAGACCACTCGAACCTAATTCCTTTCTTGGTCAAGCCCGAGAGTGCTGCTACCAAGCAAGAGAAATCCCGAATGAACCTTCGGTAATACCCAGCCAAACCCAGAAAACTCCGATCATAAGAAACACTCTTGGGCTGCTCCCAAGATACAATTGCCTGCACTTTCTCTGGATCCACTGACACACCTTCCTCCAAGATGATGTGACCCAGAAAATGCACCTCTCCTATCCAGAATTGACACTTTGATAGCTTGGCGTATAGCCGATGCTCTCTTAGCATACCCAAGACGATGTCAAGATGTTGGGCATGATCTTCATGAGTTTTTGAATACACTAAGATATAGTCGACGAAGACAAACACAAACCGATCTAGATAGGGATGAATGATCCAATTCATTAAATCCATAAACACCACCAGTGCATTGGTCAAGCCAAAAGGCATTACCATGAACTCAAACAATCCGTACCGAATCTAAAAAGCTGTCTGCGGTACGTCATAAGACCTCACCCTCATATTGTGATAACCCAACCTCAGATCAATCTTAGAAAACACTGATGCACCCCTCAACTGATCAAATAGGTCATCAATTCGAGGAAGAGGGTACCGATTTTTCACCATCATCTGATTAAACTTCTGATAGTCAACACACAGCCTCAACGACCCATCGACCTTCTTCGCAAAAAGCACAACAAATCCCCAAGAAGACATACTAGGATGGATAAACACCTTACACTCCAACTCTTCAAGCTGAACCTTTAGTTCCTGGGGTTCTTCCAGTGCCATCCCGTATGGAAGAATAGAAACTAGCTCCGCTCCCGACAACAACTCGATTGTGAACTCAACATCCCTCTCGGGTGGTAACCTCGAGAAATCCATTGGAAACATATCCTAAAACCAATCCACCACAAGAAGAAAATTAGATTGTTACCCTCCCTCATCATCATCAAGAATGAGACATGCCACTTGAGCCATGAGTCCACTCAACCGTTGACCAATCAGTCTTGCACGACCTGCTCGAATCTCCCACTCGCAACGGTGGACATAAGCATCACCCTCAAATGACCTGAATGATACTCTGCAACGATAATAGTCTATGTGTGCCTGATACAACACTAACCCATCCATTCCTAAGATTAGGTCAAACCCTGACATCTCGAGAATGAACAAATCCCACAGAAAACTATACCCACCAACTTCCAGGTCACATCCCTTGCACTGCTTGATATCTTCAACCCGCACCCCAACAGAGTTTCAACCAAAATAAATCCACACACCCTTTCCATAGATAAACCCATCACTACAAAAAGTTGAGCAGAGATAAAAGAGTGTGTGGCACCTGTGTCAAACAAAGCACTAGAAAAAGTAGAAGCTACAAGGATCGTACCTCGAATAGTCGACAGTCTAGATTCTCCACCACCAGGCACAAACTGAACTGCCTGAAACTGACCTACCCCTCTACCCTGGGCTCCTACCTGAGTACTATGTGCTACAGTGCCCTACTAGCGTGAGTGATTTTTACCTGGCGTTCTACGTCCACTGCCCCTGCCAGCACGACCCATGGAGATCCAAATGCCTACCTAATACGGGGCAACTGATCCTCTTCCCATATCTGTTACCTACCTTACACCATCATACTCTTCCACCTGCTGAGGTTTCCTGTAGAACTTCTGCACATGTCCCATCCTGCCGCACGAATGACATTAAACTGGAGGTCGAGGATACTCAACCCACATATGCCCTGGCCTACCACACTGATAGCAGAACACCTGATTTCCACTCTGAGAGGCTGACCCTATCTTCCAGCCACTTTTCACACTTCTTCCATGCTGTGAGCTCTCATTACGTCACTTTTGACCCTCGGTAGCTGCACTACTTTTCTGCCCCACTAGCACCACAAGCCCACTACCCGAATATCCCTTCGGGTTTCCTTCTGAGATTAGTGCCTGGTCTACTTCCTCTGTGAACCTCTTCAAGCGGAAGATATATACATGATACCTGATCTCATGTCTTAGCCCATCCTGGAAACGCTTTTCTACTACTACCACATCCCATGCTAACACTGGGACAAAGCGTCTCAAATCAGTAAAGCGGGTAACATAGTCCATCACTGATAGCGATCCCTGAGTCAGGCTCATAAACTCTGTAGCCCACTCCTGCCTCAATGTCTCTGGATAGAAATACTCTAGAAACTTTTCCTGAAAAACCTTCCACAACATTCCCTCAACCTGCTCGATTTGAGCCTGAATGTCCCACCAACACCTAGCCTGGCCTCGCAACATATAAGCGGCCAGCTTCACTCACTTTTCAACTTGGGTCTCCAGATGGTCTAGTATCATCTGGACAAACTCTAACCAGAACTCCGCTACTTCTGGACCACCCTCTCCGGTAAAGGTCGGAGGGTGCTGCAACTAGAACTCCCTGGTCAGCTCAAATATACTTGGTGCAATCCTCCCTGGGTCCTGATCCATCATCTACATAAGGCGAGCCAAGTTCCCCCAGAACTAGTCTTATCCACCCTCATGGGTCACCACATTTTCTTGCTCCTCTCTTGGAGGAGTGTTCTCAGTAACATCCTTCTATTGACCAACTTGTAACCGATGTCATGGTGTCATTTCTCTAAAATTCCAAGCATTAGATTTTAGAATGCATACCATAAAATTTCGTGACTCCATTAAAAGATCTTTAATAGCTACAACAACCCATTTAATATACTAACCCAACAAAACTTTCCAATTTGTTTTAAACCCTATTACTCCATTAAACATCATTTACCATTCATTCATCCTTACCCACTTTTGTTATTTCATTCATCTCATCATTTCTTGATTTCATGAAATGCATGATGCACCCGACTTTCCTACCTCACATACCCACCCTGTGCGTGTTTCTAATACAATGCATGTCACCTATCTCCCTAGGTGCCTGTAATGATGCATGAATGCAAATCCTCGTGTTGTTAAGGCCACGATCCAACTATCATAAATTAGTCATATCAAACCACATGTGCATCACCAAATGGTGAAATATCATCAACTATAACATCCCACAACCAAGAACAACATTTCCCACCCAGGGTGACTTGGGTTTTCCCTCATACATGGGTTAGCTACTCCCAATCATGAGCTCATTACCAAGGCCCGACACATAACCCTTGGAAACCTATCCCAAATAACAAGACCTCAGAGAAGGAGAAGAAAGACATCCTCTAATACCACTTTGTAACGTCCCCGACCCGGAAGCCACTAAACCAGTGCTCCGAGCCGGGTGGTTACATGACCTAAAGCATGCCTCCCTGTACTCCAAAGCTGCCGACTAGCAGTGGGGGTCTATGGAGTCAAGTGGGGAGACTATACCCACTTTTTATCAGAGTAAGCCACAACAGATATAAACCAAATATCAGAAACAATAACCAAAAAACAAGTAACATGTACAACAACCATTTCCAACAATAAATATGTCATGTCATACTACAAGTGAAAAAGTGAACAAAAGAACAAAATAAAGACAACAGCCAAAATCCCCAAAATGGTCCCGACTCCATGTCTAGATCCTCCACCAAGTTCTACCCATGTCCACTAAACTATCTAGAAAGGACCCTTTCCCTTCTCCTGACCTGGAAACATGAATTCGGCTTGGGTACCCAACGACGGACTGAGCAGGGTGTGAGTACAACTTAGTAGGCCACCACCAACAGTGTCTGCAAAATATCCAATGTAAATAGGTAGTTCATTCAAAGGAATATGAATGATAATTTCCAAGTAATTAATTATGGTTCCATTAATAAGTTCATATCCAAATCCATTTCCCTTCTATTACCATTCATTTATTACCAATTATCATCACTTTCCATTTCATCACATTTCCATGGGTTAATCACATACATTGTATTACATGGGTCTAAGGCCAACAATCACACGCAAGAGGGTAAACACATTTTTAACCTATATAACTAGGACTAACCCCCTCATATCAACCATATCCTCACCTCGAAGCCTCAGTCCGGGTGGATGCAACTGTTAGGAGAATAGACCCTCAATCCCCTTTCCTAACCCGTGCATTTAGGGTGAAGTTTAGAACCTCAGTCTTAGCTCAACCCATGGGCGTAGACCCTCATGTCATACCCCACTCTATGAAGCCAGGTGCACATGATTATATATATGTAACCATCAACCATCCAAACCATTTCCCTTCGGCAACACTATTCACAACAACCCACTTGGGAATTCACATTATTCCTTAACCCATTAACACATTACCATTTCACATCATTTAACCATTCACCCAATTCCCATGTGTTATGCCTAACTCACTAAGCATTTGGAACTAGACCCATAACCTATCCATTATGATCTTTAATCATTTTACACATTAACCCATTTAACCCATTCATCATTTCCATGATTCAACCATTCATCCCATTCCAAATAACCCTTTGGTTATTTCCAAGTCTAGGTTCATCACCTAATATCTATTCCAAGTTCAACCAATCATGCCAACATGTTTATCAAGGGCTCTATAATTTACTACAACAAGGTCACTCATTTAGTAACAATCCCTAAACCCAGGAAAAGCCGGCACATCCCATGGATGGCCCCAATTTGGTCAAGACAATACCAACACATCCCACAGGGATCATGAGGGTTCCCATTTGTCATTTTAAACACCATTATTACTAAACATCCCAAGGTTATTCAAAACCAAACCAAGTGGAAACAAGAACACAACTAAACATGCACAAATCCCCAAATAACTATGGGATATCACTTGTATACCACCTACCTTGAAACCACGGTTGAATGCAATCTCAATCAAGTCCTTAGACCTTGATCCGACCAACATTTGGAGCTTCAACCTAAAACTCACCCAAAAGATAGGGTTTTAGAGCTTCGGAACAAGAGAGAGAGAAGATACAAACCCTAAACCAAAAAGAGAAGCAAGAATGGGATTATCCTTACCTAGAGCTTCAATCCACAACCAATGACACCAAAAAAACCTTAGAATCGATGGAGAACCACCCTTGCGAAGCTTGGGTCAGCCAAGTTCGTCACTCAGGTTGAGAGGGGATGAATGGAGGAAAATCCCGAGTTGGGGTTTAAAATCCCAGAGTGGAAAACATGTAATTTTTCCAAACATTAAGAGGTTGCATGGCTTAGCTGCACAGTTTGGAAAACCGTGCATATGCTTCTTTCTGGAGGACGAGGGGTCGCACAGTTTTGCCTGGGCAGGCCGCACGGTTTTCCCTGGCCGTGCGCAGGCCGTTCGCCCTGGCTTCTCTTGCCCATATTTCCTTTCTTTCGTTCCCCAAGCCCCCAGAACACCCCCAAGGCCTCCCATACTTTCAGAAGACATCCCTTGATGCCCGAAACAAGGGATTAAACCAAAAAATAACAAAAACATACCCTTCCAAAAACCAGGATCTTACAACCTCCCCACCTTATAACGGCTCATCCTCAAGCTGAGTTTCCAAACCTCATTGATCCACCGATGGTAAGAGTGAGGGCCACTGAGCCCGCATATCCGATTCCAGCTCCAATGTTTCTTACTGAACTTTCCCATGCTACCATAGTACTCGCACTAATGGAACAACCTTGCCTCACAAGACCTTTTCACTACGATCCACCACACGAACTGGATGCTCCTCAAAGGATGCATCAGCCTCAAGCTCCACATCATCAACATCAACCACATGATATGGGTCGGGGTGATATCGTCGAAGATGCAACACATGAAACACATCTTGTATCCCACCATACCTCTATGGAAGAGCCAATTGGTAATCCATTGGTCTAATCCTCTCCCCAATCTCAAATGGTCCCAAATACATGGGCGCCAACTTACCCTGATTTCAGATCCAATGGTGACCCAACCTTGGAGACACCCGAAGAAACACTTTATCACCCACCCCAAACTCAAGAGGTCTACGCATACGATCTGTATACGACTTTTTTCTACTCTGATCCATTTCCATTCAGTTCCTGATCAAATTAACTCTCTCTGAAGTCTCATGCATGAGACTTGGCCCCAAAAACACAGATTCACTGGCCTCTAGCTAACACAATGGAGATCTACATGGCCTCCCATAAAGTGCCTCAAACGGTTCCATCTAAATCATTGCCTGAAAACTGTTGTTGTAGGAAAACTCAACTAGCGATAGGTGCCTCTCCCAAGATCCACCAAAGTCCAGAACACAAGCTCTTAACATGTCCTCCAACACATGGATTGTATGCTCCGACTGCCTGTCCATCTACTGGTGGAAACCGTACTCAAAAACACCTTCTTACCAAGCTCCTTCTGCAACCCTTTCCAGAAACGCAATGTGAAATGTGGATCTTGGTTCGAAACTATGGTCCGTGACACCCCATGCAACAGCACTATTTCCCAAACATACAACTCACCCAACTGGTCGACTGTAAAGGTCTCCTAAATCTGTAAGAAATGAGTCACTTTACTTAACTGATCCACAACCACCCAGAATACATCATTCTTATGTGGAATCCTCAGAAGATCCACAACAAAATCCATTGTCACATCATCCCACTTCCATTCTAGAATGGTCAATGGATACAACAAACCCCCTGGGTGTTGATGCTCATCCTGCACCTGCTGACAGGTAAGACACCGTTCCACAAAGCCCGCAACTTCCTTCTTCATTCCAGGCCACCAAAATTCTCTTCAGATATCATGGTACATATTGGTCAAACCAGGATGCAATTCCCATTTTGATGCATGGAACTCACACATAAACTCTTCCCGCACACAATTTGGCACAACCACATTATCATGAACACGAACAACACTGTCCACGTCGACGACCCCACCAGAAGGTAGATCCCCACATTTAAGCTTTTCATTCATGATCAATCACTCAGTATCATCATGATGACCTTCCTTAACTCGACTCAAAAGCGTCAAATACATCGCTAAGGAAGCTAGAGTGACCTGACCACTCTCCTCCTGCACCTCCAGGTGCATCTCCGAAAACAAAGCCATCACCTTCCACTCGGTGCTGGACTCCTGAACCACATGATCCTGAACCTTTCTGCTCAGATCACCAGAAACACTATTTCCCTTTCCTAGCATGTACACCAACTCAAAGTCAAAATACAGAAGATATTCAACCCATCTTCACTGCCGAAGATTTAGATCCCGTTGTGATAAGATGTACTTTAAACTCTTTTGGTCGGTAAACACAATAAATCGTTATCCCAACACAAAGTGCCTCCAAAACATCAAGGTGTACACCACTACCGCCAACTCAAGGTCATGAGTGGGATAGTTCCGCTCATGGGATCTCAACTGACTTGACCCATAAGCCACAACCCACTCATCCTGCGTCAACACAGCCCCAAGTCTGACTCTGGACACATCACAAAACATGATGTAATTCTTACCTGGCTCGGGTAAGATCAATATTGGTGCAGTCGTCAATATATTATTGAACTCTTGAAATGAATTCTCACAAGACTTAGACCACTTGAACCTGATTCCTTTCTTGGTCAAGCTCGAGAGTGGTGCTTCCAAGTGAGAGAAATACTGAATGAACCTTCGGTAAGACCCAGCCAGACCCAGAAAACTCCGAACATCAGAAACACTCTTGGGTTTCTCCCAAGATACAACAACCTGCACTTTATCTGGATCCACTGACACACCTGCCTCCGAGATGATGTGACCCATAAAATGAACCTCTCCTATCCATAATTGACACTATGATAGCTTGGCGTATAGCAGATGCTCTCTTAGAGTACCCAAGACGATGTCAAGATGTTGGGCATGATCGTCATGAGTTTTCAAGTACAATAATATATCATCAACAAAGACAACCACAAACCGATCTAGATAGGGATTAAAGATCCAGTTCATTAAAGCCATAAACAATGCTGATGCATTTTTTAAGCCGAAAGGAATTACTACGAACTCAAACAACCCGTACCGACTCCGGAAAGCTGTCTGTTGTATGTCAGAATACCTCACCCTCATCTGGTGATAACCCGACCTCAGATCAATCTTAGAAAACACTGATTCACCACTCAACTGATAAAATAGTTCATAAATTCTAGGAAGACAGTACTGATTTTTCACCATCATCTGATTCAAATTCCGATAGTCAACACACATCCTCAAAGACCCATCGACCTTCATTGCAAAAAGCACAGGAGATCCTCAAAGAGACGTACTAGGACGGATAAACCCCTTACTCTCCAAATACTCAAGCTGAAACTTCAGTTCCAGGAGTTCTGCCGGTGCCACTCGGTATGGCGGAATACAAACTGGCTCTGCTCCCGGCAGCAACTCGATTGTGAAATCAACATCCCTCTCGGGTGGTAACCCTGATAAATCATCTGTAAACACATCCTGAAACCGATTCACCACAAGAGAAAAATTATATTTTTCCCTCCATCATCATCATCAAGCATGAGACATGCCACTTGAGCTGTGAGTCCACTCAACCACTGACCAATTGGTCCTGCATGACCTGCTCGAATATCCCATTCGCCATGGTGGACATAAGCGTCACCCTCAGGTGACCTGGATGATACTCTGTGACGATAACAATCTATGTGTGCCCGATACAACACCAAACAATCCATTCCCAAGATTAGGTCAAACCCTAACATCTTGAGAATGAAAAAATCCCATAGAAAATGATACCCACCAACTTCCAAGGCACATCCCTTGCATTGCTTGATATCTTCAACCCGCACCCCCAACGAAGTGTCGACCTACATAACTCCACAAACCCTTTCCACAAGTAAACCTAGCTCTAACACAAGTTGATCAGATATAAAAGAGTGTGTGGAACCAGTGTCGAAAAAAGAACTTGAAAAAGTAGAAGCTACAAGGATGGTACCTCGAAAAGTCGACGGTCCGGCTTTTCCACCACCAGGCACACACTGAAATGCTTGAAGCTGACCTGCCCCTCTACGTTGGGATCCTGCCTGAGTACTCTATGCTACACGGCCCTTCTGGCATGAGCGATCTTGCCCTGGAGTGCCCGTGGAGCTCCAACTCCTTGCCCGATATGGGGAAAGTGATCCCCTTCCCGTATCTGGTACATTCCTTCCACCCACCTGTTGAGGTTTCCTACAGAACTTTTTCACATGTCTCATCCTGCTGCACGAATGACACTCAACTGGTAGTCGAGGACACTGACCACACATATTCCTCAGCCTACCGCACTGATAACAGAACACCTGATTTCCACTCTGAGAGGATGACCCTCTCTTCCATCCACTTTGCACACTTCCATCATGATGTCAGCTCTCATGGCGTCGCTTCCGACCCTCAGTACCTGCACTACTCGACTGCCCCGCTGGCACCACAAGCCCACTACCCAAAGCTCCCTTCAGGTTTCCTTCTGAGATCAGTGCCTGATCTACTACCTCTGCGAACCTCTTCAAGAGAAAGATATTTACTTGAGACCTGATCTCATGTCTCAGACCATCCTGGAAACACTTTGATACTGCTTCCTCATCCTCTGCTAACACTGGGACAAAGTGTCTCAAATCAGTGAAGCAGCTAGCATAGTCCATCACCAAGAGTAATCCCTGAGTTTGGCACATAAACTATGTAGCCCTCTCCTTCCACAAAGTCTCTGGATAGAAGTTCTCCAGAAACTTTTCCTAAAAAACCTTCCATGACATTCCCTCAACCTTCTCGATTTGAGCCTGAATGTCTCACCAACGCCCAGCCTATCCTGACAACATATAAGCGGCCAACATCACTCACTTTTCAACAGGGGTATCTAGATGGTCCAGTATCGTCTGGACAGACTCTAACCAGAACTCCACTACTTCTATCCCACCCTCTCTGGTGAAGGTCGGAGGGTGATGCAGCTGGAACTCCCGGGTTAGCTCAAACATACTTGGTGCAACCCGCCCTGGGTCCCGATCCATCATCTGCATAAGGTGATCCAAGTTCCCCCGGAACTGGTCTTCTCCACCCTCATGGGTCGCCACATTTTCTTGCTCCTCTCCTAGAGTAGTGTTCTCAGCAACATCCTCCCATTTCCCAACTGGTAACTGACGTCGTGGTGGCATTTCTCTACAATTCCAAGAACGAGATTTTATAACGCATACCATAAACTTTCATGACTCCATCAAAAGCTCTTTACTATCTACAACAAACCATTTCATATACAAACCCAACAACATTTTCTAATTTGTTTCAAAACCTATTACTCCATTAAACATCATTTACCATTCATTCATCCTTACCCAATTGTGTTATATCATTCATCTCATCATTTCTTGATTTCATGAAATGCATGATGCACCCTACTTTCCTGCCTCACACACCCACCCTATGCGTGTGTCTAATACAATGCATGTCACCTATCTCCCTACGTGCCTATAATGATTCATGAATGAAAATCCTCATGTCGTTAAGGCCACGAGCCAACTATCATAAAATAGTCATGTCAAACCACATGTGCATCACCCAATGGTGAAATATCATCAACTATAACATCACACAACCGTGAACAACATTTCCCACCTAGGGTGATTTGGGGTTTCCCTCGTATATGGGTTAGCTACTTCCAAGGAAGAGCTCATTACCAAGGCCCGACACGCAACCCTTGTAAACCTATCCCAAATAATAAGACCTTAGAGAAGGAGAAGAAATACCTCCTCTGATACCACTTTAGAACATCCCCGACCCGGAAGCCACTAAACCGGTGCTTTGAGCCAAGTGGTTTCATGACCTTAAGTGCACCTCCCTGTACGCCAAATGCTACCGACTAACAGCAGGGGTCTATGGAGTCAAGTGGGGAGACAATAACCCCTTTTTATTAGAGTAAGCAACAACAGAAATAAACCAAATAGTATAAACAATAACCAACAAACAAGTAACATGTACAACAACCATTTCCAACAATAAATATTTTATGTAATACTACAATTGAAAAAGTGAACAAAAGCCCAAAATAAAGACAATGGCCAAAATCCTCAAAATTGTCTTGACTCTATGTTTGAATCCTCCACCAAGTTCTACCCATGGCCACTCAACTATCTAGAAAGGACCCTTGCCCTTATCCTGACCTGCAAACATAAAGCCTGCTCAGGTACCCATCGGTGGCCCGAGCAGGGTGTGAGTGCAACTCAGTAGGCCACCACCAATGGTGTCTACAAAATATCCAGTGTAAACAGGTAGTGTATGAAAAATAATATGACTCATTATTGGAAGGTAATTAATTAAGGTTCCATTAACAAGTTCAGATCCAAAGCCATTTCCCTTCCATTACCATTCATTTATTACCAACTATCATCACTTACAATTTCATCACATTTCCATGGGTTAATTACATACATTATGATACATGGGTCTAAGGCCAAAAATCACACGTAAGAGGGTAAACACATCAATATCCTATCTCACTAGGACTAACCCCCTCATAGCAGCCATATCCTCACCTCGAAGCCTCAGTCCGGGTGGATGCAACCGTTAGGAGAATAGACCCTCAGTCCCCTTTCCTAACCCATGCTTTAGGGTAGTTTAGAACCTCAGTCTTAGCTCAACCCGTGGGCGTTGATCCTCATGTCATACCCCCTTCTATGAAGCCATGTGAACATGTTTATATATAAGTAACCATCAACCATCCAAACCATTTCCTTTTGGAAACACTATTCACAACAACCCACTTGGGAATTCACATTATGCCTTAACCCATTAACTCATTACCATTTCACATCATTTAAACATTCACCCAATTCCCATGTGTTATGCCTAACTCACTAAGAATTTAGCACTAGACCCATAACCTATCCATTATGGTCTTTAATCAGTTTACACATTAACCTATTTAACCCGTTCATCATTTACATGATTCAACCATTCATCCCATTCCAAATAACCCTTTGGTTATTTCCAAGTCTAGGTGCATCACTTAACTTCTATTCCAAGTTCAACCAATCATGAGAACATTTTTATCAAGGGTTCTACAATTTACTACAACAAGGTCACTCGTTTAATAACAACCCCTAAACCCGGGAAAAGCCGGCACATCCCATGGATGGCCCCAATTAGGTCAAGACAATCCCAACACATCCCACATGGATCGTGAGGGTTCCCATTTTCCATTTTAAACACAATTATTACCAAACATGCCAAGGTTATTCAAAACATAACCAAGTGGAAACAAGAACACAACTAAACATGCACAAATCCCCAAATAACTATGGGATATCACCTGTAGACCACTTACCTCGAAACCGTGGTTGAACGCACACTCAATCGAGTCCTTAGACCTCGATCCATCCAACCTTTGGAAATTAAACCTAAAACTCACCCAAAAGATAGGGTTTTAGAGCTTCGGAACAAGAGAGAGAGAAGATACAAACCCTAAACCAAAAGGAGAAGAAAGGATGGGATTATCCTTACCCGAAGATTCGATCCACAAACAACGGCACCAAAAATGACTTAGAATCAAAGGAGAACAATCTGTGGGAAGCTTGGGTCGGCCAAGTTCGTCACTAGGGTTGAGAGGGTATGAATGGAGGAAAATATCGATTTGGGGTTTAAAATTACGGAGTGGAAAACTTATAATTTTTCCAATCTTTAAGAGGCCGCACGGTTTAGCCGCATGGTTTGGAAAACCGTGCACAAACTGTGTGTATGCTGTTGTCCAGAGGAGGAGGGGTCGTACGATTTTGCCTAGGCAGGACGCACGGTTTGCCCTGGCCATGCGCAGGCCGTGTGCCCTGGCTTATCTTGCCTAGATTTCCTTTCTTTCATGCCGCGAGCCCCCAGAACACCCCCAAGGCCTCCCATACTTTCTGAAGACATACATTGAAGCCCAAAACAAGGGATTCAACCAAAACATAATGAAAACAAACCCTTCCAAAAACCAGGATCTTACACATGACATGATTATAATTTAAAACAAAAAATGCATCATTAAGTCACTATGTAACGTTAAAATAAAATAAATCTTAATTTATTTTATTCTTTAAAATTTCCAAAAACTAACTTTTACAGCTGACCAGTGCTGGGCGATGTTAGGTCTCATACTAGGTAAAGTCACTTCTCTAAATGCAGTGGTGCCCTAAAAATTCTGATCTGGGCACCCATTTAGATGTTATAACATTTTTTTGGAAAATTACTAGTGGACCCCATTTAATATATTTACTATATTTCATACATTTATTTCGGGAACACCGGGCCACAGAATCACAAACTTTCTCAATGCTTAGTATCGAATTAATTCTATATTATATTTAAAAATAATACACAAAAAATCCAGGACATTATATTCTCCCCACCTTAGAGATTTACATCCTTGAAAAGCCAAAACAAAAGGCTACTCAAAAAGATGTAGGTACTATGCATGAATATGAGGTTCTCACTCCCATGTTCTCTCTTGAAGATTCCTATATTTCCACCGGACACGTACCAAGGGAATATCTCACGCATGAAGGATCCTCTCCTATAGATCCTTGATCTCCACTGGGTACTCCGTAAAAGTCACTCCATACATGATGTCCAACTAGTCCCAGTAGATTATGTGTGATGAGTCATGAAAGTACCTCATTAGTTGCGACACATGGAAGATGTCATTTACCCGGTGCAACTGTGGGGGAAGATCTAGGTGGTAAGCCACCTTGACAACTCTATGCATTATCTAAAAATGTTTGATAAACCCCAAAGATAAATTTACACCCCAACCAAATCTCTGAAAACCACATCTATGTGATACCCAAAGGAACACATTTTCTTCTTCCTCAAAGTCAAAGGTGTTTGTCTCCTATAAGCGTATGACTTATTCTGTCACTGTGAAGTTTTCGTCTTCTCCTAGAAGATTTGTATCTTCTCAGTGGTATCCTGCACCAACTATGGACCCATAAGTACTGACTCTCTTGGGTCAGTCCAATAAATTGGTGACCTACAGGGTTTCCCATACAGAGCCTCAAATAATGCCACAACAATGGTGGAGTGGTAGTTGTTGTTGTACACAAACTCCACTAGTTGTAGGTTATCCTCCAAGCTACGATCGAAGTCTAACATTCAAGCTCGATACATGTCCTCCAGAACCTGAATGATCATCTCTATCTAGCTATATGTATGGGGATGAAATTTTTTTCTCAAGAGAAACTAATTCCAAAATGCCTCGTACAATCCCTTCCACAACCAGAATGTGAAACACAGATCATGATAAAAAACAATCCCCGATGGAACTCTGTGAAGCTGAAATATCTCCTACATGTTGAGGCATCCCAATATCTCTACCAGAATCTAATCTTAGATGTCTAGGTAGTGGAGTGACTTTGTGAGTTGGTCAATGATCACCTAGATGGAATCTTTTACCCCAGACGTACGTGGTAATCCCATCATGAATTCCATGGATATTCCATACCACTTCCACTCCAGCACTCCTGGATACTAGAACTAACATTAAAGGTCTTGGTATATCTTTTCCACACCTTGATGTACCACCAATGGGGATGTATGGAAGTCCTTAAAAACATCATCTTACAATTCCACTGGTATAACTGTGCATCCTCTTAAAATAACAACATGATTCCCACCTTTCGAATATCCATCAGTATCATTACCTATGGATATCTAAGCATATAGAGTCTCACAATTGGTATCCTAGAGATGTGACTCCCTAAATCCCTATATGATTTTAGGGGAAACATCCATTGAATATAGGTAAGTTTCTCCACCTCCATCTACGAAGGATAATTGTAATGAGGCAAACTGCTCCGACTCCTCATTTAGAAACTGCAAACTAGATCTTTTATTGAGAGAATCTTCCACCACATTCCCCTTATTAAATGTATAGAAAATATCAAAGTCATAATCCTGGGGGAACTCTATCCATCACCTATATATCAAGTTCATATCCTTCTAAGAGAAGATATACTTGAGACTCTTGTGGTCAGAGTATATGATAAACTACTCTCTTATCAGGTAGTGTTGCAACATCTTCAACGTGAAGACTGCTGTTGAAAACTCAAGATCATGGGTCACATAGTTCTGTACATGTGGTTTCAACTATCATGAACCATATACAATAAAAACTTCCCTAAGAATCAAAACACAACCACGTTTGATCTTTGATGCATCACAAAACACTACATACTCAACACCCTCCTCTAACAATCTCAAGATCATGGATTTGTCAAAATCCACCACAACTGCTGAAAAACCTACTGGAACATCTCCATAAACATGAATGGATTCCCCTTTCAGTTTAAATATTTCATTGGTGATGATATTCTAGATAAACCAGTGATGAATCTACATTAATATCATGCCTATACAAGGAATCTCCACACCTCCATCATGCTCCTAGGTAGATTCCATGCTAACACTTCCTTCACCTTGGCCGGATCCACTGATACTCCATCTACTGAGATAAAATGTCCTAGAAAGTGGACCTCCTGAATCTAGAACTATCACTTAGAGTGATTCCCATAAATCTACTTCTCTCTGAGTATATTTAGAACCATATGTAAGTGTCTCACGTGCTCCTCCTCAGATGCTGAGTACATATTGATATCATCGATGAAGACCTCCACGAACCAATCTAAGTAAGGATGGAAGATCCAGTTCAAGAATCTAATGAACACATCTGGGGTGTTTTCCACAACAAATGGAATCCCCAGGTACTCATATTGACCATAGTAGCATCTGGAAATCATCTTCGGTATATCCTCTTCCCGTACTAGCAACTGGTGATAATCTAATTTGCAGTCAACCTTTGTGAACCATCATTCCCCTCTCAATAGATTAAAGAGGCCATCAATACTCATTATTAGATACTTATTATTTACTTTCACCTGGTTTAAGCATTGGTAATTTTCATGAAACCTCAAGCTCCCATCTTCCTTTTTGGTAAAAAGAACTAGGGCTGTATGGGGTGAAACACTAGGTCTCACAAATCCTTTCCTATACAAATCCTCCATTTTTACCCTTAGCTTGTGATGATATACAGGTGATATAAAATATGTTGGGGAGGATATCAGTTTCCTCCCAGGGTGTAATTGAATGAATAATTCTATCTCCCGATGAGGAGGTAACCCTGGAACATCTTCTGGAAAGATTTCCTCATACTCTGCCCCTACTACTTGGAACTGAAAGGTCATAACTTATGTTGCTCTGAGGGTAAGTATAGATAACTCATGAGTGATTGGATGTACCCTCCTATTCATGATCCTATCCTGTGCTTCTTGGGTTTCCCTTTCAACAATAAAGTAAAACATCATCCCATTATTGTGAACACACCGTACCTTTCTCCAAAAATTGTCAATCTGGGTATGAATTGAAGATAACCATTCCATACCAAGAATGATGTCGTAAGGCCTCGACACTTCCACCTAGAGGATCAAACCAAAACTATCACATATAAGGGTAAGGTCACACTATCACCATAAATATGTGATCATTGTGTCTCCTCTCATAGGCGTCTCTACGAATAATGGTCAAGTCAATGGTATTACTGGAATGTCAGGGTCTCGAAAAAGATACATGATGAGAAAGGAATGAATAGAACATGTGTCTATCACTAAGTAAGATAGAGTAGAAAAGACAAAGATCATACCTAAAATCATCCCTAGAACTCTTGTGTCATAATCCTTGACAACATGCAGTTGTCCACACCCCTGTCCTCCAGCCCCATGAGCCTAGCGCAGACCACTTGGGGGTGGTGGTGGTATCAATTCGAAATATCGAACGCCTCCCACTACTCTCTCAGATCCTCTAACACATCCACCACATTACAGATCTACCTGATCCTACCTATGGATCTACCTCAGTGGTCCATACATTGTCTCCCTATCAACATCATGACAAGTTGGAAAATCTATAGGAAGATGTACCCTTCCATCACATGAGTAGTTCCACCACTCCCTAGGCTGAATGGATCCACACTATGAACTCTGAACTATAGATCCTATTTCTTGGGACCTCCTCTTGAATCATCTATCACATAAGAATCCCTGAGGCTAACATTGGCTCCCTACTACTGAGGTCTCTAAACCTTCCTATCCATTTTTTACTATCACCGACTATCTCTGATCATCTAAGAAGATCTCAAACACCAAAGATCGCTCGAGCACCCCATCATAAGTAGGAATGCTCATAGGGATAATATTGGATCATATGTCTCTGTATAGACATCACCTAATGATATGAGACATGAAGTACTGATCCCTGACCATATCCATCGAGTACCTGTAGATGTTGGTGAACAACGATGAATAATCATCCACTGTCATACTACCATATTGGAGTTGAAGAAGCTCTTATATACACAAATCTCTCAGCATAACCAGAAAAAACCCCTCTATGAAGAGGTGCTCAAATTATTTCCATGAAAGTGTAACCTCATCATGATTATGGATAACAAAACTACACCATCTCCCTACTGATCCCTATATATGGATCTCCACCAGGATCACCATCTAATTAGCTGGTGTCCTGACTAGATGAAAAAATGGGTCACCGCCTCAAGCCAATCCTTAGCCACCTGATGGTTAGGCTCTCCTCGGAACCTAAGGAATCTCTATCTCTAAAACTCATGGAGTGCGCTCAGCTTGTGGTCCTCATCTGTGGGTACATACAATAACATTGGTATCTCAATAGGTGGTGGTATAGAGGGTTTACCACCAGAGGTAACATCTGGGAAACTAGTACCTCTAATGAGGCCTCATCATTGAGGGGATCATCCTTGTGATTGAGATGCTGCATCCCAGCTGATATGCATTACAGAGGCATCTTGGAGGAAAAGAATATGTTCCACAGTCAATGATTATATCTACATGGATGACTCAAGAAGGACATGGAAGTCACAAACCATTCATATTTGATGCATGTACCACTTGTTTTCCCTACAAATAGTGTTTTCAATGAAAGAGATGAAAAGCTGGTTATCAAAGATCTGATGTATGGATACGTAGGCTCGCACACCAAAAATGGAGTCCCTAGTCTGAATTCCAAACTCAAAATAATTAACATCGTTTACCTAAACCAATCTCACAGACTTTTGGCCCTAAGGTAGAACCTACAACCTCTGATAACACCCTATCATGACCTGTCCCAATGGGGCTCGTGCCACAAATCCCCAAGCTTTAATCCAATTGGATAGGGGATGGTAACTAGCATCGAGTAGAAATATCACTAACATGGGAGGCATTGCCTAATTATAGTACACATGAACACATATCCAAGCCCAAAATTCTGAATTGTAAAAACCACTAAGAAGTAAATTCATGCATACCACTATCCCAACCAATAGAGAATGACAGAAGTAAATAAAGTAATGTAAATTGTTCCAGAATACAATCCCACCCAAAGAGTCTATAAAAAAATGTCTAACATGTGAAAAAATAGGTACTGGGATTACTTATTGAAGTCGTAGGAATACCTTGGCCTTCTGAACTCACAAAGCTCCATCTAGTCCTGGTCTGCCCTAGACTTTGTCAAAATGTCACTCGTATGCACAAGACATGACACATGTAGGAAAATACCATGTACGTGTTAGTATACCAATACTTAGTAGGACACCCCAAAAACCAAAATTAAATACACAAAGAAAAGATACAGTATTCTCTACACAAGTATATGTCTACTACATATAACAAGGATATCCAAATATACTAAAACTAGACACATAGTCTATAAGTAAGTCATAACTACTACATACTATCACTAGGGATCCGGTTTGAAGATTCCATGAATAACTCATTCAAGAGAATGAAATCATGCATCTGATAGCAATGATGAAGTCCATCTAAGAATTATTGTTCATCAAAACAATCATGAGATAGATTCACTAATAGATCTGAAGAGAGATAAGATAAATCAGATGAGGATCATGGTCAGGTCCATGGGGTGATACCAACAACTCCATCTAGAATAACCCACTAAGTAGATGATCGATGCCTTGTAAAGTTATTCATGTCTATACCCATAAATCTACCTAAGTAATCAATAATGAATAGAGGATCCCCCACTGGGCATCTTAAGGGATTCCAATAAATCTATCTTAGAATTCCTACTGAAGGGATCATACTCCAGTGTGTACGAAATGATACAAACCAACCATTAGGGAATTGATCAAGGGAATTAACCCTAATAAAACTCATCCAAGATATGGTGGAAAATGATATAAGCCATGTAGAATGGGATACATTCCGTGTATTAGGATCACACACCGTGTCCCTTGACCTTGGGTACTGCCCGTGTACAAAGTCCTATGTTTGGAAAACATGTAGTGTAGAAAAGGTTTACACAACATGTAGAAATGCTTACATGTTGTGTCTATCTATTCAGATTCTTCCAATGTTCCCAAGTCATGTTATGGTACATGGATTCAACCTGTGTCCTCTTGACCATGTACTAGTACATGGGGTCACCTGTGTAGCCAGTCTGGGTCTAGCCGTGTGGTGGAGTATATGTCGTGTACTCCACCCTGTGTTCATTTATCCCCTAGATACTCCTTGAGTCCTAGATAAGGGTCAAAACATAATGTGATAGATTTCATATGTTGTGTGAAACTTTACGGCTCCCTAAAAACTTAACCTCTTCTCAGTGGGTCCCACATGACATGTATCACTGAAGACACTCCATGTTCATCGTGATTTTCCAAAATCATAGTTCTTCCTACACACGCCTCTTCTGATCCATTGGTGTTGGATTTGTTGGTCTATTTATCCCAAAACTAGATATCTAAGGTCACCTTGTCATTATATCCCCAAATTGATGAGTTTCTATCCTTCAATCGGCTTAGAAATCAGATTCATATCACCTACACGAAGAACACTTGAGGAATGATATCTCCCAAAATACTTTGATCTATCAGTCACCATTATCATCACTCCTCTGGTAGGTCTTCCCAATGCTAGATCTACATTCTTGGATCACTGCACCATGAATTGAGGGCACAATGATCTTCCATTCATATCCCAAAAATAATGAGTAAAACACTAAAAAAGTGGGAAGAAAATTATCGTAGAACAAACCTGAGGAACAATCCTCGGTCGTTGTTTGTTGAAGCTTTGATCTATTCCGGTAAGAATGATCAACAATATAAATAAAAAATATATTCATAATCATCCCCAAATCAATCCCCTAATCAACCCATCCCACAAAAATAATCTTACCATGGGTAAAACTATTTGTGAATTGATCCCCATTCATCATTGATTCTAAGAACGGGAAAAAAGGAAATCAAATCACAATGACCTACCTCGAGGATGGATCATTCATTGTCTAGGATCCGTTACTGATGGTGATATTCCATGAATAATCTTGATCCACTATTCATCATCATTTGTTGAGAGATTTATCCAAGGTTACTCTCCAAATATCCTAGGTATTTATCCAGGGTTACAAATTCTAACCCTAGGTCCCTTGACTAGCTTTTAATTTAAAATATAAAACATTCCACTATGTCATTACATAATGTTAAAATAAAATAAATATTTAATTTAGTTTATTCTTTAAAATTTCCAAAAACTAACTTTCCCAGCCGACCCATGCCACTACGTCACTAATTACAAAATATATTTACTTTCTTCACTACTGGTGGAGCATCATCGATGACATCCTCTTGTCGCCCAACTGGTACACACCATCATAGTGGATTGTTTCTAAAACTCAAAGAACCAGTCTTATAAAACATAACATAAATCATCCATAATTTACATAAAATAAGGATCTCCATTATCTATAATCATTGCATTTGGCATACACAATCCCAATAGACATATTCAAATCTAGAACATTAACCTCTACCATCCCTACCGTAGGTCATGGTAAACACTGGGGAAATTAACCTACATAGTCAAAAGTCTTTAATTATACACTCTTTTTAAACCATTTCTACTTTCACAATGAAAAACATTATTCTTTATGAACATTTCTAACCTTACAGCTCGTTACAACTAACGTTTTAACTTATTCACAAATCATTACAACCAACAGTTTTATTCATTTACACCCCTTCATTAAGAAAAATTATTTAACCATTCCTTAACATATTTTCTATTTTTACATTTACATCATCTACATTAGACATTCATTTATATAAAATTTTCAAGATGTAAAATGCATACTACCCTTCATGTTTCACACACCCATACCATGTGTGCCTATCATGATTCATTCCACCTATATCTCTAGGTGCCTATAATGATGCATGAGTGCACAAATTATTTCCATTCTGACCTTGAGAAAAATATCATAAAATAATCACATCACACAATAAGTGCATCACTCAATGGTGAAATATCATTTAACTATAAAAACACACATTAAGAACAATAATTCCCACCCTAAACACTTGGGGGTTACCTCTTACATGGGTAATCTACTCTCAATAATGAGCTCATTGACATGGACCAAAAATTTTTAACCTGTTGTATTCTATTAAAAATATTTAGACTATCAAAATAATCCCTCTGATGCCACTTTGTAATGTCCCTGAACCAAAAACAACTAAACTAGTGCCCTGAGCCAGGTCACCACATAGCCTCTAGCATGCCTCCCCGTACTCCAAAGGTTACCGACTAACAGTGATGATCAAATTGATTATGTGGGGATACTATACCCTCTTTACTAGATTAATTCACAACATATTACATGTGAAATAAAGGAAACAATACACAATTGACCAAAAACATTCATTAACAACTGATCTCTAAACAGGGTACATGCCACAACAAACAGTAAATATATCATGTCATGATAACAGTGCCAAAGTGAGAGAAAACCCAAAATAAATAGAAAAAATTAAATCCCCAAAGTGGTTCCTAAAACCAAGTACGAATCCTCATCTATGCGCATCCCAAGCCCAACTCAACTCCCTAGCATAGGGTTTTCCCTTATCCTAATCTGCAACCATGAAATCTACTCAGGTACCCACTGATAGCCCGATCAGGGTGTGAGTACAACTCAATAGGCCCCCACCAATGGTATCTACAAAATATCCAGTCCAAATAGATTACATGAAATAACTAAATAAATTTCAAGGAAAACAAAAGACAACTCAGGTTCCATTAGATAACAATTCTCACTTTAAGCATTTTTATCACTTAGTCAATTTTCATCACTTATTCCATGGGTTAGGAATTTAAATAATTTACACAACAGATTAAACTAGTAAATTACTAAGAATAGTTGAATAATTCAAGTTTCATATATCTCTTGGGATAAAAATTTCATAAAAATTTACAACACATTTATCTTGGAGCCTCAGTCCAGGTAGTCTCATCAAATGAATCTATTAGAGGTATGGCACTTAGGTCTTCTTCCATAACCCATGCATTATAGAGTGTTGATTAGAGCCTCAGTCTAACCTAATCTGTGTGCGTAGATACTCAATTATAATACCACACAACTACCAAGACATGTTCAGATTCATATTTATCCATTTACCACATATACCATATCACAAACCATAAAAAATCAATAAACATAACTTTCTCATCCCATAATTATTCAACATGTGAATTTAACATCAATCCTTAACCCATTAGCACATTTACCAATTATATTATAAAACCCATTTAACCCACTACCCTTTCCAATGCCTTAACCTATTAAATATTTTAAAAAATTCCCATACATAATCCCATTTAACACAATTATCATTTTATATTCCCTAATCTGTTAATGAATTTCCATCACAAATTTATAATCCATCTCACACATTCACATTAATCCATTTAACCCTTTTTTACATTATTCCAAACAATCCCTTATTTCATTTTCAGAAACTAGACACAAATACTATTAGTGCCTCTATATAATTCAATCTAACATAAAATATGTTTATCATGGGCTCTACTTTAATACAAGTCAGTTTCAGGCTTGTCATTACCATGCTCCATGTTCGGGAAAGATGGCTCAGCCCATGGGTGGCCCTAAATCAGTCTAGACTCACTCAATTAATACCACATGGATCATAAGAGGTTTAATTTATCAATTATTAATCAATTTTACTAAATATTACAAACGACATAAAATTCACATCAAGAGGGAAGAAATATCACAACTACACATGCACAAATCGACAATAAAACTATGGGATATAACTTATAGACCACCTGCCTCAAATCCGAAGATGAACACACCCTTAACCATATCCTTAGATTTAGATTCAAGTGCCCCTTGAATCCTTAACCTTGAATCCTATAGAAAAATATGGGTTTAGTGCCTTATAAGATGAATACAAATCTATAATATCTAATCTATAATAGAGAAGAAAGATGATCATTAGTCTTACCTAGATCTTCGATCTGCACCCAATGAAACTCTAAATATCCATGAATTGAATGAGATAAACCCTTGGGAGTATTGGGTCTAAATGGTCTATCACTAGGGTCAATAAAGGATAAATGGGGGAATAAATCAGGTGATATACTTAAAATATTGAAAGAGAAAATGGAAAATTTTCACATTTTAATGAGGCACGTTGTTTTGCTACATGGTCTTCCAAACCTTGCGCCAACCATGCATTAGCCTCTCTCTAAGAGGGGTCTAAGTAGTAGAGTTTCCTGGGGATTCTGTGTAGTTTGAACAACCGTGTTCTAACCATGTGTAATGCCTTTGTCTATGGTTTCATGGTTTTTCATCACCCCTTTCATGGGTTTCACAAACCATGTGCCAACCAGGAAACATACACAAGATTCCTCGTTTTCCCTTTCTTTTGTATCCCGAACCCCTAGAACACCCCTAAGATTCCTCAATGTGTCATCACAACCTTAAAATTTGAGAAAAATGTACCCAATGAAGATGCTTATGTGATTCTTAAAACTCTCATTTTTGAAAAAATTTAAGTTGTTTTAATGGTTTATAAATAAATTATAATTTCTCTCAAATCTGACCCGTATCTCACTTTGAAAACCCATTTATGTCCTCATTATTGAATCTCAAAGTGGGAGAAACATGTAAATATTTAAGTTTAAAAATATTTTGAAATCAACCCCAGAAAAATTTATATTTTGAAGGGGTAATAAGATATCACAGAAAAAACTATCACAACATTCAATCAATCAAACAATTTACAAACATGAAAAAAGTTTCTAATGGTCACTACTATGATACAGAGAATAGAAATATAATTTACCTATGTTTTTTAAATTCATTTGAAATCAATAATGATTTTCAAGATGTCCATAAAGGAATGTTCCCAACCCTAGTTCTGAGAAAATAATGAAATCATAGAACAATAGTGAACAGAAGTCTTCAAATGACGATTTTAGAATGTAGTTACCACTTAAAAAAAATCAATTTTTAGCGATATTTTTCAACCTAAATAGAAATAAGGTGTTGAATTTTAAGCATAGAAAAATAAATGTAAAATTTCAATTATATCTCGACATGAATAAATCTTTAACACTTTTATTTTATCATAATATACCCACCCACATCTAGCCCAAAATTCATCACCTAAAAAATGAAAAGGTCAAGTATTAAATTCCATAATTTAAAGCACAGAACAAAACAAAATCCGAGAGAATAGGTAGGGGTGTTTTTTTGGTTTTATTTAAAAGAAGTTTATTTTATCTTTTTAAAAAAATATAAAAAAATTTCTACCAGTGAATAGGTTCAAGATTTAGAGCTGTAGAAAAACTAGAATTAAATAATTTTTTTTAAATGGAAAAATAAAATTTAAATCCTAAAAACCATGAGTTTCCTCCCATAAAATGATGAAGTTAAATTATTATGTAGATGCTACCCCCTAATGTGTTTTATCCATAAGAATTTAAAGGGTGTGTCTAATTTTTTATTTTTACATTATTGTTTGGTGAAACAATTTTATTATATTCTCTCAGGTATTCAAACACTCTAGCCTCCTACAACAATATTCCCAAAAAGGTTATGGTTCTATTACTAATCTTCTTACCACCAGTATCTTCAGGGATAATAATTTCATAAAAATAATATAGGATTGATAGTATAATCCTTGAATTATCACCAGAAAGTCTAAATTAACTTTTGAAAAGCCCCCCACACTTAAATGATTCATAAATTAAGAATTATGAACAAAAGTTTCTACAATATGCACAGTAACTTCTATATCCTTGTGTGATGTTAAGATAACCTCTTCAAGTGTTAATAATAATTCTCTAAGTTTGGGGATATAAAATTCATCAATAAATCAGGTTACCTTAGTAAGAGAATACTTTCTACTAAAATTTAGAAAATATCATAGATTCTCATTTTCTACAATATCAAAAATCTAGGATGACTCATTTTTAGTTTCTAAAGGACCAATACTCACACTACACTTCTACCAAATCTTTTAAAAATCACTTTAATATATACGAAAATCTGAAGTATGATTGTACTTCTCAATTTCATGAGAATAATAAGTGGTTTCTTATCCCAAAACAAATGAGTTCTATGAACTTTGAACATCATCATGGGGATTTATTTCAACTTGAAAGTTTGGGTATGGAAAGACCACTTAATGGTATTGAGAAATTAATATATTAATAGGAATATTATGTTTCCCTAGCCTTTCCAACTTAAATGTAGACATATACTCCACACAATGTTTTTTAAAATGTTCATTAACTGACTTGTTGATCAAATAATCAAAAGGATGGTGATTTTACCTCATAAATATAGCTCTAAAAACTTCATAGACAACATATATCAACTTAAAACCCACCACAAGAGAGAAATATTTAAAATCATGGAACTCCTTATGATCCTCCCTAGTCTAAAGGGTCACTTTACCTTTTTAAATATATGCAAAAGTCCTATCACTAGCTAATAAAGGTCTTTATAAAATCCCTAGAACATTATTATCTCACTCCATATCAAGAATGAGGAATTACAAGGGAAAATATAGTTCCCCTACATAATCTAAAAAGTCATATACCCTCCCATAATCATAAAAAAGAGACCTATTAGCTAGATTTAAGTAAATATAAGTAGGTTTAAGATCCATAAGGCTCAAATTTTCGAATAAGGAGTAGGGAATAAGGTTTTTTATATAACCTAAGTCACACAAGTACCTCATATCCTTAGATCATTCAATTTAAAAAGGGATGACGAAAGAACTCAGGTCTTTCAAATTTAGAGTAATATTCATTTTATTAAAAAAACTACACTCCTCATTTATACTAATGGTTGAAATCTCACCTTGATCCCTTTTAGTATCCAAGAAAAATTTCAAAAATTTCAACCAAGATAGTTTTTTATTCAAATCCTCTATAAAGATAATATTTACATTAAAACTTCTAAAAATTTGAAGAAATTTTAGGTAATCTGGTTCATCATTTTTTTACACCATTGAGCGAAAGGCATGAAAGGGGAATAATTATTCAAAATAGGTTGATAACCCTCCTCATCCTCAAACCTCACCTCCTCCATTCAATCTTTTAGGAGGTCCACTTAATTTTATTTCATTCATTGGAATTTTCATGTTTAAATTCTTTTTTTCTCGTCTTAATCAAATATGTTAAATTTAAATCTTTGGGATTTTCTGAATTTTCATCTCTAGATTCTAATTGTTCACCAAATATATCTTCCCTAGGTTGTTCCTTAATTGGTTCATGAGTTTTCAAACCTGACCTAATTGTGATATCTATCACATTCTCTCTAGGATTATGTTCTGTTGTACTAATAAATTTACCCTTATCTATTCCACCTATGTCTCTATCTATTTTTCCCATTTCAACTTCTTAATTTTTGATAATGGATTGCTGAGAATAAATTTTTATGATCAAATTCCTTACCAATTCCTCTAATTTAGAATTTGAATTTGTAGGTCTAATAGTATATTGAAATTTATTACTTGGATAAAATGAATTACTAGAAACAGAAACAGCTTTTTACACATCATGTTCTCTCCATGATATATTTGGGTAATTTTTGTAACTAGAATTATATTGATTTTATAAATGGACATTTAAAACATGGTTTATAACCATAAATTCAACAAACTGGTCACTCTCTTCAGGATGCATATTGAGATCAATGTTGGGAAAAACGTTTTTAGCATGACCATACATCCCACAATAACAATACTACCCCTAAGTGAATTTTTATTAACTAAAGTAGATTAGGTGACAGTTTCATCCCTATTTATAACTATATTCCTTGTTGTTTATTTTGGAACTTGTGGGCATGTTTGTTAAATATATGTCTAAGTTCCTCTATAGTCATATCAGAAAAATGACCACCTAAGGACTGGTTAATAATGTTAATATGATATGGTGGAAGGCTATTAAAAAATATGTCCCTTAGAAGATGTGAAGAAATATTATTGTTGGGATACTACCTAAGAAACACTCTAAATTTTTAATAAGATTTATTAAAAATATCTCTATCATATGGGAAAAATCATATTATTCTATGCCTTACATAATTAGTGGTGTTTATAGGATAATACTACATAAAAAAATAATTAGTATGAGAGTCCCAAGTATTAAATATATTCCTATCTATGTTTTGGAACCAACTCTAAGCCTTGTCCTTTAAGAAAAAAGGAATGACCCTCAACCAGATCTCCACCTCATTCAACCCATGGAAAGTTAGTTATTGAACTATGCTATAAAAATATCTAATAAAATCAAAATAATTATCATGGGGATTCCCATTAGAGGAGGGTAAAATAGAGTGGTATGATTACTTTATCTCATAATTTCTAGACCTAGGGGATAAACATATGTAGAATAACCTTTTTGAACTAGTGGGGAGATTTAAAAACCTAATGTTAGGCCTCTCAAAATTATCATAACACTGTTGAGGTGCAACAAAATTTTCTTTTTCTACCACAACTCTCAGGATCTCAAGATTTGGATTTTCCATTTTAGCTTCTTCTTAAGGGTAGAAAAATGTATGTCTATCTCAATTTTAGTGATCCAAGATAAAATTTACAGTTTTCCCTTGTGTTTATTTAGAATGAATTAAAAAATCTATTAAAAAACCTACAACTTTAATGAAAGAAATAATCCATTTTTAGTAATTTTTAAATATTTTGATTTTATTTAAATTTTTCATTATTTTTTATCTGATTGGGTACATGTTACTTCCTCAAAAATGATGCCAAAAAACTGACATTAATGTCATTGAACATGTAAAAATTTATTTATTTATAAACATATTACTACTTAGAAAGTGTTGAATAGGTTATAACTCAGGAGAAGAAAAGTAAAATTATTTATATTAAAAATAAAAATAAAAATAAAACTAAAAACAATGAAGAGGTGATGATGGAAAGGTAAAAATGAAGGTGATGTAGTGAAAAAGTGTGTGGAATCAAGAAAGGGGAACAACAAAAGTGATAATATGTTTTAACAATAGATGAAATTTGGGTCATTTAAGGACATTTAATTATTTAAATATGCTTTGTGTTTTCACTCATTCTATTCACATTTATAATATTCCATAACTATATAAGTGATAATCTACTAAGATCTCGATCAATGTACACCGTAGTTAAATAATCATTCCTTATATTTAATCTCTTAATTAAATCTATAGAATAGATTTTTTTATCAATAGAGAAGTGAATATTAACATTTTACAATTTTTAGTATATTAGTTAACATTCTAGAGTTAAAGATTACACTTTCATAACCTATCAATATTTAGAATAGTATAAAAAGGATTGTTATCATTAATGAAATGAGAACACTAAACTAAATCCACATTGAAACAAATATTCTAACTAGAGTAGAACATATTTAAATTCTAAATTTAGAAACTATCTAAAACATAATCTTCATTTAACTACTCATTTTGGAAATGATAATAAAATTATATTTAAATAGAAATATCATTGAAACAGGGTAAAAATAGAGAAATAGAAAGATAAAATAATCTTTTATATCAAAGTTGAATCTATCTTTATAATTTGAATCCTATGACTTCTACATTTTGATCTCTCAGTTCCAATCCCCCATCACTATTGTGTCCCCTAAATGTATTCCAAACTGTACCAAAATTTCTATTGCCTTTCTTAGGTAAAAATAATTCTCCATCGACCTTGATTTTTCTAATTTCACTTTTCAGTCATTATTGACATCATTTTAACTCTTTTAACTTATATCAATGTCCATGTGACATTAGCATAAACTATTAACTAACTACTAACAAATTACTTAATGCATTTAATTACCCTAATTATCCTTAAGTTGTAATTTCTCACCAGCTCATTTATTACCTATAAAGCTGGCAGAAATCCTTAACCAATATTGAACTCATGTAAGAATCTAAAAATTTATATTTATCATCATCAATTTTATCATAGTATGAGTTTATGAAAATGATTGAGCCTTTATAATCCTTCACAAAGATTGATTCATCCCAATGTAAATTTAACCACCCAACTTCTGTCAATAATTCATTAGCTTTAACTTTTCATCTACGATCAACCACTCTCAAAGAAAATTCATTAAAAACCTGGTGTGTGTTTAACTTTAAAAAATGAGCCACAAAATTATAAATATTTTACACACCCATCATCTTGAATATCGGTCTACATAAGTAATAACTCTAGAAAATGACACATCTTCATATATAATTTCACTTGAATGTTTCTCATTTTTGTTCATTGAAACCCAGGTAGTTCTATGAACATATCCGTTCAATCTCCACATCAACTCATTTTTTATACTCTGGTTGTAGTGGCTCATAATTTTCCTTATCGTCATTAGTTTTTTCCAATTATCTTGAATCCATTATCCACATCACTGAATCGACCTTGAAAAAACTCTATTAATCTTCATCAAATTTTGAAATCAAATACCAACATGAGAAAAATTATGTTGTAGTATCAATTTTGGTTTTATGATAAAAATCTCCGTGATCAACAAAATTCAAAACATAATCTCCACCAATTCATATAATTTTGATAAGTTTTAAAATTATTATTCCATGATGAACTGATCCTAGATTTTAAATGAGGAAATTAACTTTGATTTTAATTTAACTTAGAAACCCACGAGGTTCATACTATTTTACTTCGATTTTCAATCAAAAGAATAGGTTTTAGTCAAATAGTCTAGGTTAAAAACATTGGTTATTTTCTTATGTTTTTTGGGAGAATTAAGTACATGGTCTCACCTAAATTCAGATACATGGGCATCAAGCTACAATTTTCTACTATAAAACCTTATGTGATTTTTTGGAAATGAAATAATCTGACTATATGAGGTTTCTAATTTTAGCTATGTGAATGATCATGAAAACTTGAAAGATAGTTGGATTATATATTTTGGATATACGCTGCTAGGTAGTGATTAAATATATATATTCCAATACTTGAATTAATAGCTACATAGAAAATTGGATATGCAGGATGATCCACTAAATTTGAATACTTTGGTTTTAAATAAAGAAATGTCTGGATATCTCCTTTATTAAAAATTCAACATAAGGGAAAATTCAACTATTATAAGAAAAATGTAAATCTATCTCTCAAGTGATTAATGGAAACAAAATTATAAATAAAAGATTAAAATTCAATTCCATTTATTATATATTAAAAATAAATATATGAAGTTTTTTAAGAAATTAATTTCCATAATAAAAAACTAAAACACAATGACATCTCGAATACATTTCAATTAATATTTGAATCAAAGAGTAATGAAAATCATCCAAACTTTTTTTCATAAAATAAACGGAAATTAAATCAAAGAACCTCCAATGCTGCAGGACCAAAAATCACCATTTCCATTGAAATTTACAATGATTTACAATATAATCCATGAAATGATGAATATTCTATGATCCTAAAAAAATAATTAATTTTTTCACTAAAAAAAATAAAAAAAAAACAGAAAAAAATACGAAGAAATATAATGAATTAAGACCACATCAATATTACTAACATATTTTCAATGAGTGAAACTATTACTTGACATTGAGTCATCAAAAAAATCCTATAACCCTACTGAGTCATAACTCATTATAGGAAACAAGAGTTTAAACCAACAAACACAAATGTTGTTTATGTCACTCAATTAATTCCATGGATGCTCATAGTGTAACATTCTTTCTTTGATAAATCATCATATGATATCAATCACACTAACACCAAACTATCAACAAATAAGTAATTAATAACATGTGTGTAAGGAATAAAACATGTTAAGACTACTGAAACCACTTAATAATGATAACCTCAATGTAACACTTAATATACATGATCTTCAATTCCTTATAGGACTCATTTGTTAGATAAGTCTAAATAGACTAGAGTTATTGTCACCAGCTATCCCTAAATATCTACCACTTTAGACTGATACCAATTATTGATACTAATTGTTGAAATGATTATACATGTGGAATTATTCTTCTGAACAAGGAGACCATTTGTAGTGAATGAAATTTATTTTCCAACATATTTTGAGTATCCTAAAAATAATAAGTCGGTACCACATTGTTAAAATTAATTTGTTAAACATAAAATACATGAATTTTGTCTCTTTTTAACCAATATATATTCACTTATATGTAAAATACCACTTTAACTGAGGTTTTATTAAAATTCTTTAATATTCGATGCGACTAGGATCCATCAAATCATTCAAATATAACATTGACATCACATCAGTCTCTGATCAAGATCATTATCGGTTATTACTCCTTTTCACATTATATAACTTGTATAATCTTATTTTTATATTATATTCATTTCTTGACACCACTTTTTAAGTTTTTTTCCCATACACAATTTTCAAGTATTGTGATTCTTATTATCACATGTATCTTCATTTAGCTCATTCATCAATTACCTTTCAGTACATGCACCCAATGGATCCTATATCCCCTCAAGCCTATACCATTTACAACATATATTAGAACAAATTAAATTAATATGGATAAGGGTATCTAAAAAATACTCAAAAAGAGGATAATGGGAGGTCATGATGGAGCAATCCATTACTCACATATTTTCTCCAAACCTTCACTATGGTGATGCTTTACACAACACAACTGCCAAAATTTCTCTTTGGATGTCTTATTTAAAACATTCCTTTATTTTATTATAACTATTATCAATTAGAATCAAGGAAATTTAATTTTTATATGCCTATTCCATCTTTCTAGTAAATTCCAGTTAATCTAGCCATATGATTAATCATTATTTATGCACATGCTCAACCTTTTTTTGTGTGTGAAGGTTCCATAAGATTAAATTTCTTCATGATTTCATGATTAAAACCATGTTTACAAGTTTTATTCATTGATCCACAACCTATATTCTTATCATGATACCTCATATACTAAAGGTATATTTCCCTTTACTTATTTAATTGTGGCATGAATTGTAAAACCAATAATGAAATCTTTATTTTTTCCTTTTTATCAACCATATGAGTCACCTAACCCTTTATCACTTGGGGTGACTCTTTAATTGAGCGTACATTATTTTTACTCACAAATTAAGTAGCCTCTACCTTTTTTTCCAAATCTGTTTATGTTCTTTTCAAGAGGGGTTTTTTATAAGTATAACCTAGTAGGTTCTTGGTACACCGTTTTTTGAGCTCCATGTTTTTCCACCAATATTGTAAACTTATTTCCCAACTTAACAAGATTTATTATGTAAAATATTTCCTCATAAGTCACATGGGTTGAGGTCATCCTCATGAATTCATTTTTCTTCCTCCTCCTGCAATCTCTTTCCATATATTCAAGGTTATTACTAATAAAACATATCCCATTAAAAAAACACCTTGTGTAATCATTTCTTAGTTGAGACACTGGTATAGATAGTGTTATTCTTCTAACAACGAGCTCTCGTGCTTCTAGAAACATACACATGGTGTGCCTTAGTATTTTAAAATATTATCATTTCATATATACTTTCTTCTATGAGTCTTTACTTGAGTATATTTTTAAGAATATTTACCTATTTTTTGGATTTAGACATATTCTTCCTTCTATTTAATAATTTATAATTTTAATCCTTTCATTATCCACTCATAAACACTTCTTTAGAGAAAAACTCCAACTTATCTTTACCTTTTAATAATGGATATTTGCCTCAAGTTCCCTGATCATACCATATTTTATCTTTAACATGGTAGTAATTTATTTTACACTCCTGGAAACTTCTATTCCTGACTTTCTCCCCTCATAAAGCAGTATCTTGAGAGGGAGAATGTTTTATCTTAATTATGTCCCTATTTTCCATCTTACTTATTGGGAAACTTGATCAATTTATCCACTTTTTTATTCCATCTTAGCACCCATCTTCTTTATATCAACATTAAAATCCACCTATACTCTTCTCATCCTCTTGTTTAATTATACATAAGTCTTCAATTATCCAGTAGAACATGTCATTATTGATCTCTGATTGATCCATCCTACCTTAGATGAAATGAATATTTTCCAGGTCTTGACCAACACTTTTATTGAATTGAGTATCATATTACATTTCCACCTCTTCACTGTTATATTTATTATCTTACACAAGTAGTTCATCTTCATCACTAAAGACTCTAAAGCTTTTAATTCCATATAATTCATCATCAAATTGATCCATGAATGAAATTACTTTAGAGATAGTTGATTCTTCCTCAAATTTCTCAATATTTTTAATTTTTTCTTCAAAAATGGAACTTAAACACTTAATCAACTTTACTTGTTCTTTGAACATTAATGTGAACTATACCAATTAATCCAATTTCCTTATAATTATTTTCTATCCAATAAGTGAATATATTTTACTAGATATATAATGATAACCTATTAAATTGATATCAGCATATTTTACTTGAATAAAAATCCCACATACCATATTAGGGGCCTGCTTCCTGGGAGCCTTTTTCTTCTTCCATTTTTTTTTCATATAACAGTTTTCACCAATATTTTTCCCTGATTTCCCACCTTGTATTGTTTTAAGACCTTATTTTTTACATAGTTTTCAAAACCACATTTTCTTATTTTTTTTCTTTTACATAAATAGTGTACATTATCTTCAACATTTAAAAATAATTTACATAATGAATGGTTTCCTTATAAACTTAACTGAAAAAAGATATATTCAAAATATTTTTTGTCTTTTTTATTTCCAATTCCCTTATCAAGTAAACATATATTCATATATACTTCAAACCTCATCCCCATAATCCTACATTAACATGATCATTTCCTTAAAAATACCAAAAAAGTAAATTCTTATGAAGAATAGAGGCTTAATCATATAATCCATGAACATAAAAATTCAAATACAGATTCTATGGTTGAATAAAATGATTTATCCTTTACCCTCTGATAACAATTTCTAAAACCAGAGACACCCAGACATGGGGGGGAGTGAATCAGTGTGATGGTCAAATTAAATATTTTTTCTTTCAGATTTTTATATTTATTTGAGGATCTTGTTCCCATGTTGGAAGGAACTATGATCAACCAAGTAATCTTATAAGTATAATAATTGAAACAAAACAATAATGGAAATTAAAAATACAAATGACACACATATTTTACATGGTTCACTATAAAGGGATATGTTCAAGGAGTATACACTGATGATCTCTTAATGTGACAAAATTCACTAATCATCACTAGTTCTGTGGATATAATATTTCAGTCATGTCCACTCTCTGTCAGGTACACCGTCTTTATAAGATTTATGGTTTGGTTATCTGCACCCAAGGGGAACTACCTCTTCTTAACTTCTATAAATTGACTTGGTTAAGGATCTTACATAGTTTATCAAATTTTTGGTCTCTTAAAT
This sequence comes from Viscum album, assembly GCA_963277665.1. NCBI lineage: Eukaryota > Viridiplantae > Streptophyta > Magnoliopsida > Santalales > Viscaceae > Viscum > Viscum album. The sequence goes on from OY728163.1 coordinate 97,863,878, forward strand.
AAATAAAAAACATGATGGTATATGTTTTTCTAGCACGAGACTCTTCTTGCATCATAACACTAAATTTAATAATTTATTTCTATTTTTTCAACTGTATGATTCTTCTTCATCATTCCTAGTAGAGATTAACTCATCATTGATAGAGTTAAGTATTTTTATTTCATGATACTATTAAATAAAGAATTATTCCCCAGATGAGGATAATTATATAATGAAATTATCACATTTCTTTCCTTGTCTTCAACAACTAGATTTGACCCTAAAATTATTATTTTGAAGCTCCTTCATCCTATAGAGTGTATATAAGTAAGAGGATCTAATATATTCATTGATCTCTTAAAAACCTAATGGATTTCATTATTTAAAAATTCCTATGTGATTATACCTCAGAGAATGTAACAACACAATGCACTATTCAATATATAAATCGTATCCTGTAACTCGTATCACATAACCTAGATCATGAGTCCCTTGAATAGATTACGTGATTGAATCACCATGATGGTAATACTATCAGTGATCAAACCCATGTTCTTATCCTCTAATTGTGAGATTCTTACATTCTCCATATTCATAATTATGATCACAAGACCTAACACATGAATCAGATCATCTGAAGAGATAAACCATTGGATAAAAGCTTCACTACAAGTTTTTTACCTGGGATTTTGAAGACTTATGTAGAGGATCATATTCATTTTTATCAAAATGGAAAGATGAAAAAATTGGTATAAATAGTTGAGGGTCCACCAGTGATTGGAAAGGTGGAGAAAGGTAGGTGAAAACTAAGGAAATATGACATTGAAATGAAATCACACCATGAAAACCTCTAATTACAAATATTTCAAGAAATTGGTTAAAGGTGTGGGGGTTATCTCCCAAAAAAACCAGTTCTACTCCATAGACTAATGAAAAACCTCCCTAACCACCTATCTCTATTGAGGATACATATCCAGTGGCTTGGAGGGAGTGGGATTCTTGGAAAAGATATATGTTTATTAGGGATATATGGTATTTTAGTCAATGGAAATATCTATTCCTGACATGATATTGATTCATATCTACACCTAAAAAGAATTTCTTATATAGATCATCCTAATACAATAAAATTATTTATCATAAACATTGAGGTCTCCATCAACTCTCTTAATTATTAACATATATATATAAGTTGAGTACTTAAAATGATGAATTCTTATGTAAGTGAGAGTGAAGAATGAGAAGGTAGTGGTAATGCTTCCCCAAAAGTGGTGAATTGATATTTTTATGTAAACCCTTAAAAAATATAAATTTTCTTGATGGGATGAACTGAACCTTTCTCTTCATATATAGGAGACCAATGAGGAATATTTTCCTATTATAAATGAACCTAGAGATGTACCTTTCCTACCATTACTGAGACCTCATAAACATCCTATTCTGAGGAACACTATGGTATCATAGATATTAAAGAAACATGTGAGGAATTTAGATTCTAATCATAAAAAATAACGGTATCATCTACATTATTGATTCCCATCATGTTAGAATTTATAAAATCCTAGAAGTAATAGGATACCTGGAGAATGAATGTAGCCAATGAAGAAGTTTGGAAAGTACTTCAGGTGGAGAATATTGATTTTCTTCACTTTGCGATTATCACTACTTACGATCATATTTCATTTAATGAAAAAATTGATGAAGTTGGGGCCTATATTAAAGAGATATATTCTTTGATCCACTCGTTCAAAAGTAAAATTCGCATCATCGATCAGTTAAGAGAGATGATAACATCAAGATAAGAAGTAACTAACTCTAAGGAAGAGGTAGAATAGGTTCTCATTCCAATTCCCTCTTTTATTGTTATTTTTATTCTCAATTTTTTTTTGGATTTTTAAGAGGTTAGAGACAAGTAATCACCTATTCCTTACCCAAAATGTACCAAAGTGGTAATAACCATTGGATTGGATGTTCCTTCAAATAAAAGGGTTTCAGAAGAAGGCTCATATGGGAAAAAATCATATGCAGGTGTTGGTTACTATTCTAAGGGAGAATCTCCATCTCCACCACCAACAATGATTCTTTTTGTGAGACTATCCTAACGGGAGACCCTGAGGTTAAGGTAGGAAAATAAGCTGACAATATGAATTCATTCAGGAAAAATGGGTGAGTATTATTCTTTCTCACATAAATTTCAAATTGTTTTGGTGGTATATTATGGATGAGTTAGATTGTGAAAATGTAGGAATTATTTTTACATGATTTAGAGTATAAATCATCCAAGTGATTGAAACTCATTCATTTTTATAAAATATGTGGAGTGTAGATAAATCATCAGGTGGTTGGGATCAAAGGAGGATACAGTCATGTCAATAATTCAGCTTGTGGATCTGATTCCATTTAATTAAACCATATAAATTGTGAATATTTAGATATAAGCTCCCTAGGGAGTCCTAGTTCCCGCCCTTTGTAAATGAAATTTTGTGGAAGTAACATCGGGTGATGCCCAAATGGGGTCATACTCAATTGTATCAATAATTGTTCAAATTGAGTAATATTAAATAATGTTACTGGGAAACAAATATGGGGGTTCCAACTTCTCAATATGAAATTACCTCTACACTTCCAAACATGGGTTCTGAGAGGGTTGATAAATGTGAAGGGAGAATAAACCAGATTTACTTGTGAAAAATACCACTCTTATCGAACTGATGTCGTTGGATAATCTTTAAAGGGTTAAATATTTGAAAATCTAAACTTATCTAGGGAAAACAGATCTTGTTCTACTAGAAGGTACAAACACAGAAAAGAGATGTTAAAATTCTAGGTAGAGTAAGGTTTATCTATCTATCCAAGTTCCTAGTTGTCATTTTTGTGGGTGTAGTGTCAATAAGTGGCCTCTTAGAGCTCACTGATCTATCCAAATATTCACCTACTGATTATAATGTCATGCATGAAACCATGGAAGAAAGTCATTTTCCATGGGATTTAAAAATATTTTTTTATTCTAATCATTATCTATTATCTTATGTATATTTTGATACCGATAAACTTGGAGTTATTAAATCAGGGATACCTTCTATGATTATATTTCCATTATATAATTTATCTCCAACTTCACCTACTAATGAGGTGGTGACAACTATAGAAGTTATCAATTCTTCATGTGAAATTGATTCTTCTATTTATTTGGTTAATCAATTTCTTTCCTTATATTACTGTAATTTCCCTAAACATCTATATCAAGAACATTGGCATAAACCTTTAAAGTTTGAGATGTTGCTTCAATATCCCAGTTTGCAATGAATGTATGGATTTCAAATTCTATAGAATCATCCCATTTGGAAGGTGTTAAGACCAAATATTCTCTAATAAATATAATCTATAAATATTTCCTACCATTTAATAGAGATTATAAAAAAGATAAAGAAACTCCTAAAATATTACATTTTTCTCGATGAACTATATAGAGAGATATAAAGAAATTTTTATCTCATACCCCTACCAATATTTTGAATAAAAATTTCCCAAGTTACATCAGAATTTATCCCAAATTGGATTTGGTGGGTTTGACTATCATGAAATATATAATAAGGTGAATGAAGTGATAACCACTTGAGAAAAATAAAGTTCACTACAATAAATATTTTTATTGCAATGTTTATGGATCATTTTTTGTGGCTAGAATTATCCTGCTTAGTGAATCCTCTAAATAGGTTGGAGTGGTCACTGGATAGTAGGGTAAGTTTATGAAGAAGGTGACCTTTGAAGAATAGTTTTATCAAGAGTAAGATTGGATTATCTAAGATTTGGATCAGATCAACCAAGAATTGAAAAACATTAAAGTAGTGGATGAGAAGGAGGAATAGTTAGTAGAGGAGGCATAATAGGTAGGGTTGGACACTGCTAAGAGGGAATATGCATTCCGAATTGATGTAGAAACTAAAATAAAAACATTTCCCATGTTATACCAAGACGTAGAATATTCTGATCAAGAAATTATTCAACATCAATAATCCATTGATATTTATCTATTTTATAAATATTCTACTTTTGTGTGTGATAATACAAGTTGTAGAATATTCTCTTAGTCTTTTTTTATGAATAAATGAAAACTTAGTTTTTTCATAGTTATCTATCTATTATCTCATCATGATATCCATTTCATAATAACATGAAATCCTTTGAAAAGTATTATCAAGATATCTGAGATCATTAAACAACTAAATTATGAACAATGTTTTCAGTCATAAATTTTAAAAATTGCAGTAAAAATGATTTCCTCCTAAGAATGGTTCATGGATGGGTATAAATATAATCTTCTATCATCGTAACACTAGAGTTGGTTCATTTAGATGGATGATATATCATCAGATTTTTGGAAGATGTTATGGAAATATTTTAACTGATATGTCAACAATGGAATAATACTAAAACTTTTTCATAGGATAAGGAACCAAGAGAGCATACTTATGGTTTTTTAAATGGATGTATGTTGGTCCCTATAATTTTTTTTATTTTATGTCATCACCCTAACTTTTTACTTATATTGATACAATGAAGACTTACTAGGATAGACATGGATTTTTCTCATTCCTCCCTTTTTACAGTTTTGACATAACAAGGTTTGTTCATTTTTAATTTCAAGTGTTAGATTATTCATAAAACTTGAAAAGAACATGTCTACTGAGAAGAGACTCAAATTATATCCAAATTTCCCTTTGAAATTTCTCATTCTTGCAAGTACTATGTCTATTTCCTTACAAATTTATGTATAGGCATGTCAAACCAATATATCTGATGTCTATGGTCCAAGATATTTGACCGGTGGTTGCTACAATTTAAGGTCCAATAGCTTTGAACAACAGTTCAATGTAAATATTTTCAGTGGAATGAGAAGGGTATAACCAACATGAATCAATAAAGTATAATTTGACTGATAAAGGAAACATTATAGATAGGTATATATTATTCCTAGGAATAATTCCTATTCAGAGGGACCATCACCTTCAATGACGTTGAACAGAAATTTTCCAAGAGTACACTATATCTAGATGATTTTAACTAATGTGAAAGATATTATATGGTGATTTTCGTTTAAAGAGATAGAGGCATTCTTTTTAGGGACATGAAGCTTAGACTATAATGTTATCTAGTCTAAGGTCATGTGGTGGGGATAAGATAAAGTTCTCATATGGAACATCATATATCTATACTAGAAATGGATATGATAAAAAAGTGTGTAACATCAAGGGATATAAATATATATTTTTATTTTGGATTATGGATTCTATAAATCATAACTTGGGAGTTGTAAATCATGAGTGATATAGTGGCACATATATTCCAGGTATTACCACAATCAATGTTCAAAATACTAATTCTAATTCAATGGTTTCAGGGTATATGGGGATTAGAGGACCTTCTCCTCTGGACACAAAAGATTCCGGTTGATGGGATATATTTGAGGCACATATACAGATCCATATAGGGGGTATCCATCCAAATATAATTTTTTATTAAAAAGACACTTTTAGGACAAGTGGGAAACCATTGTTTACAAAACGTAGATCAGTATGTGCTGAAGGAGCTCACAAAATTATTAAACACGGGACTAAGATGATTCAAGTAAGACACTCTATATAATTCCCAGTTCAGGGTACTAACCTGAGTGTCTGGATCCTCCCTGATAAGGACTTCAAGGTAAGAAATCATTCTGTCCATTGTCTGAATGAATTCTTCCATGGTGATTTTACCTTGGTTGAAGCCCCGGGCAATGATTCGATCTTGCATGTCAATCCACTCTCCTTGCTCGTCACCGACCTCAACCTTCACAACTCTTTCATAAATTATTAAAATATCCCCATTAGAGGAATTGGGTCTAAGGTCTTTCCTATGAATTTCTTCCTTGGAGTGAATAATGAGTTTTAGACACTCTCTAACCTCTTCCTCCATCACACCTGTGTCCCATATAGGGGGTATAATATGCATGGTTAGTAAAAAATTAATTTGGAGCCGGATGCTCTTGTCACCGATAACCGTAAAAGGTTTTAAAGGATTTAAATTCTTGTTTCATGAATTATTTTATGGAGAAAAGATCATTCAAGAAGGATTAAAACACCTCAATAATTACCTCAATGTGTATATAACACATATTCATGGTGGGAAGATATTGTATGGGAATAATATAGTGAGGGTGTGGAAACAGTTTAAAGTCATGGTGCTTAGACCATTATGTAAATAATGGCCCAAATGGGGTTCAAATTCAATAATGTTCCAACATATATTGAACATTAAGTGATATCACTGCAAATCATTACTGAGGGTTCTTAGATTTGAAAACGATGGTATGGGATAAGTATATAAGGAATGACTGTAGACCATGTTTGAAAAGTGGATTCCATTGTGATGGTATTGAGGCATACTAGAGTTATAGGACCTACTATTTAGGATGAAAATTCCTCTAGTTAGCATTCTATATTGGGGGACTATATATAGAGATATATCAATTGGTATGGTATGCATAATCAAGAATATGTTTACTTTGAAGACATATTATTTTTTCACTGATAGTCAAGGAACATTTACGATGATCCATGTTTAATAAGAAAAATGTGTGTATAATAAAAATAAGATGTTTAGAAATAATGATTGAGGCATTCATACATGATCTTTTCATGACTGGGTTGTCGTGATCTAATCGAGGATAAGGGATTAAACCACATGTGTCTCTAATAAGGGTTCACCTATATAGATCCAACCTATGTGCTAGTGAATGTATAATTGTCAAATGAAAGTGAAGATTCGAGCTCAAAGGATATATTTGGATATTTTCAAAACAATTATCTATTATACAGTAATAAAAATATCCTAGATTTCATTATAAGAGAAATCCTAAGATTCTAGTAAAATGAAATAATAGGGTAATTTATCCTTTAAATATACATCCATGTTGGACTCCCTCATATGGATATAATTATCTTGATAGAAAATTTGATAGAGATGAGGAAATTTTGGCTCAATTCATGTTGATTATACACAACCATTAATTAACTAGGGGTAGTCCTTCTAATTTTCTTGAATTACAAAAATGTGATGGCCTTACCTTGGAATATAGTATTTAGTGTGAAAAAAACAAAATATTAAAGTTAAATGGGTGATTAGATCTATTAAAATTCAAGGATGGTCTTAAAATAGAAGATCCCATAACAACTATGTAACCTAATCTAATGAGAATCAATTAATGTGTAGCTTTGATGAATCATCTATGTATTGATTTACCTCAAATATAAGAGAAGAAGACTGAATAAAGGGCATTATTGATAGAATTTGTGGATGGACATATAATATGTGATACTGGTATCACTATGTATCCCAAAATAAATGGGAATCATGCCACATGTAATTATATCTAAGAAACTCCCCACATCGGCCTAACTCATATGCTAGTTTGAAGGTATTTTTTATATTTATAGCTAGTCATGAGAAAGGAAATCCCAGTGTCAGTTTGTATGTCATCAGAATTAGAATCAAGGATCACATAATTCTAATTAAATTACCTAATGCATATCAAGATCTCATATTAAGGTAAATAATTTTTTTTCCTAGACACAATAAATATTTATCCCATGAATCTTTATGAAAAATTGTATATTATATATGGGATGAAGACCACAAAAAATTGGCCTCTATAATTAGTTTAGGTTCATTAAAGATGGATGAAATAATACCTAAATTTGTACATAGTGTAAATTATTCTTTCTAGTCGGAGTAATCATCTCAAACCACTAAGCTCACATTAGTCATACTCTGTGTGAGAAGAATGTGGTAATTAAAATATTTCCTAAATCATACTAAGACTATAGTTAGAGATATTTTCAATTCACACCACATGATCTATCATTTCATGGTAAGGAAATCATCCAAAAATTTAATGTCACATGTCTTGGAAATAAGAACCATATATTTTTACATCATACTATACAGATGATGATGATGCAGTTTAACATAATTTTATAATGATGTTATCATACAATTTTACATTATTTAACTAAGACGTGAACTAGGCAGTTTAATGTTAAGTAACTAAAACTATTGGTATTGAAATTTTGAAAAGTATTTATTGATAAATATTTCATTGTTCGCTAGAGTGATACAATCATCATCCATTATGACTAAAGAATAGGCTCCATGGGAGTATACCTTGTGTATGGCATAAGGTTCTTCCCACATTTGTTCAAGTTTTAGAGGATTCTTCCAAGGTATCATTACGAATCTAAGATCTAATACCAATTTTTCTTGGAGGAATTAATGGAGGAAAACTTTATTGTTAAACGCTCACAATAATTTATTTTTATGAACTTCCAAATTTTTCAAGGAAAATAACTCTTTCTATTAAATCCATTCCAAATAATCCAATAACTTTTGAGATTGATATTCCATGGATAACTAATTGATAATGGTAATTTAGAGAGAATGTAATTAGATATAAATGGGTAGAACCACTTTTTTCCTATATACAAGTGAAAATGGGGTCACTTGTGTAGTTTTATGGGTTGTGGTGTGATAATCCCACAAATAATGCAAAAAAAAATTTAGGTTAAGGGTTGTTATATTTTCCATCATATTTTATAGTATGTTGGATAGGGTTTTGTTAAAATACAATATCTATCCATTTACCACTGCATGGTAGTGAGGTGAATGGTTTGAATGCATTCCATAATACCGATACAACCTTTTCAATTTGAAATATGAGAATTTGGTTTAATTATCTATCTTTATTGTATGAGGGACACTAAATATGGTGATAATTTTTTTCTTCACAAAATTAATGATAGCCTTTGTCCCAAATTCATTAATGGATATTTCCTCAACCCCCATAGAGAATAATTAATTGGCTATAATAATGTTCTTGAAATATCTGGATATTTATAGGGGATATTCACCCCATGAAATCTATTACATAAATGGAAAAATTCCAAGAATATTTGGCAGTATGAAATTATTATGGGGGTTGATGGAGGAAGTTGGAATGTATCTGATAGGCATGAAATCTCTTGGTGAACTCTATAAAATCATGTGTCGCTGAAGAATATAAATATCCAAGCCACCAAATATGATGGGAAAGATTTTTACCTCACCGATGAGAATTCCATACACCTTCATGAACTTCCTACATAATAGTCAGAGTTTCCTCAACTTAAATTCATAAAAGGAATACTTAATTGAAACATCATTTATACAAGACTTTTTGAGGACTTGGGTCATCATAAAGTGTAAAGTTGACCACTCATCATCATATTTTCTCTTTTTTTATCTATCTAGTGAAATAATCCTTTTTTTGAGGAATTATAATATGGGGGAAATCCATCCCTTCCCAAAATAATCCTTTTCATGGATGGATTTGACATCATTAATCTCCTCCATGCTACTTCCAATGAATAGTGACACCACCCTATGATATGTAACACTAAGGACTATTATATACTAATATGGATTTTATAAGGTTATAGCCAAATTATCCAAAACATCTTCCTATGTGTTCTATGAATGTGGGAAATTTATTAGTGTGGTCTCTGAGTGGAGTTCCACCATCATCCCTCATACATAGTCAATAATGGAAATAAACTCTTTATTTTTGGTGGAATACTTCCCATAAACCACGTGATTTATAAATATGAATCTAAGTTAATTTTAAGGTGGGGTACTAGTTTCTACAATTTCAATTCTAAGACTATAATAAGGTTTTGATATTTTACCTCATTATTTGTGAAACCTTTCAACGATAAAAAAGAATAAGGAGAAATTTTCTTTCCTAGAGAGATAAAGATAACTCCATGAAGCATGCAAAATTATTTCATATCAACCATTAAATTGTACTATGAACCAGTATAACTTGTATATCCGCACTTAGGTTGAATCCTTGGTTATTTTACAATATTTTGAAGTCATTTTTTTGTTTTATCTTTTGAATGGGGGATTTTTTGGCCAAGAATAATTAAATAGATTTATGGATAAAGTTTTATTTATGAATTTAATAATGATTGGGGTGAGATCCTTATTAGGGATATTAGTTAATTATATCCTTGAGCTTTACAAATCATTAAATTAAACTAATATTCACTTTACAAGATGATTTTGATCATAATGTCCAATTATTTTAGATTTAATCCATGCCTTAACTAGGGTTCTAATAATAATTGATTATTATTGATTAAAGGTTTAATATTTTATGAACATGTGTGTGTTTATGGTACCAATAATCCATATAATCTAAATTTCAAACAAAACATGTCATTAATCCATAAATTTTCTTTTTTGAAAAACACAATATTAATTCAAAGAACATTAAATGAGAAAAAGATCTCAATCACTTAACATCCCCAAATTTTTACTCATCCCAATGAGATATTTACTCATCCATTTGGGTGGTTAATAATTTGGTTTATTATTTTTATGGTGATGAGTTCAAATAATAATAAAATGAATGAGGCATGAAATGAGTTTTGTATATAACACAAGAAGAGATGATGAAGATAGTTTAACACACACTTTCAATTGAATATTAAAATGAATGATGTAAGGATTTTTTTTGAATTATTTAAACTATTTTAAGAACATGATTTTTTAAAAATAAAAGGTTTTTAAGAATATGGGTAGATGATAATGAAACATTAATTAAACATAAAAATAAATTACAATCCAACCCATATGATTATAATTAAAATAATCAAAGAATATGAAAATAAATAGTAGAGGAGAGGTCTCTCAAGCAGAAACTTGAGTTTTAGAGGTCATACCAACCCTTTGGAAAGGATTTTTCCATGAAAATATTTCCTCCTAAGTGATAAAGTGGAATAATATTTCAAGTAAAAGAGGGTAATGTATTTATATCCCAAAGTGGTAGACTATTTTCCTTCTAAAACTACCCTTTAAGGGTTCTAGTGTTAGCCCAACTAGGTTAAATACCCTGAGGGGGGTGAATAATGGTATGAAAAATTAAAACTACATCACATTCAGGTCTTTATTCATCATTAAAAAACAATTTTTTATCCCTTTCCACTGGAAATTAATAAGAAGAAAAGATAGCATGTATGAGGAAAAAATATCTTAATTGGTTCACCTGTACTGGGATATACCAAAGAAGTATACAAAGTAAATGTGTCTATATACCAAATACAATAAAGCACACTTCTGTTTACAATGTTCTAAGTGGGATCATTATCCCTCCGAGTTTATAACCAATAATAATTTAATAGGTTACTTCTCTCTAAACAAAAGTGTGCTTAGTCCTCCCTTACATGATTCTTCTTCGAATAACTTGAAACAATATAGGTTACACATAATTTAGTGCATCATTAAGTTAATCTTCCATCCACTTGATGAATACCACATTACCATATATTTACTGGGAAATTAATTCTAGTTTACATAATATTTATTTTCGTGAGACCAATTTTCCAACTTTTATGAAACATCACAATTATTCCCAAAATTTTCTTCTTTCGTGAAACACAAACTTTTTATGAAACTCAATACTTTCATGAACCTAAAAACTTTAATGAAACTCAATTTTTTTTGAAGATGACCTAAATTACATGAAACTTACTTTCTTCATGAAACTAATGATCTTATGAAAACCTTCTTTAAAGAAAAATCCTTCATGAAAAACATTTTCCAATTCAAATCATTTGGAATTTCATTAATGATTTCTCTATCCAAATGTGGGGTACCTTCATATTTATAGATTTTTTCACCCCTTCATGAAACTTTAAATCTTTCCACCGCCTTTTCATGAAACTCTTCATTCTTGTTCATGAAACTCTCTATATTCATGAAACATAAGGTATTTTTCCATTATCCAAAGTTCTTATAATCACATAACTTACCATCTTTCCTTTGTGACTCATCCATATTTCATGAAACTCTAATCCTTCATGATTTTTTATAACATTAAATAAACACTATAATTTTTTGAAATACAAAACTTTATAAAATTCCATTCCTTTTCCATATTTTTATGAGGTATCCCTAGAAATGTAACTTTTATGAAACATGATCAATCATCCAAATTTTAAACCCCAAAAATTTGGAAAACAATAGGAAAATGGTACCACCTTAAACATGTGATTTTATGTACCACCTTCAATTCTTCCATATCTTTGTCTTGAAGATTCTTTAACATAATTGGTAAACTATCATTTTGGAACTCCACAATTGACCATATCAACCTGTTTTCTCAATAAACATGAACATCCCCAAAAAACTGCAATGTTACCTTAAGTATTTATCCCAATATATTGACTGTTTTGTCATTTAGATAGAAAATATTTATAAATTTAATTCTTAAAATATGTATATATGGATGTGGATAACATAACCTCATAATTTAGAGGCCATTGGACTTTTGGAACCAAATAAATGGTTGTTTTCATATGCCATGTGTTGTTGTCCAGAATTTTCCTGAATTTTTTTAGGGGATAAATATGAATGGGTTTTAGGAAAATAAGATTCCTTAATTATGAATCAAAATCTTCTAAAAAAATTTCAACTAATTCCTTACTTTATTCCAACAAATTTCCACTCAATTGGTCATGTGGATTGGTAGAAATTTGAAGAATGGTGAGTTGTTCATCAATTTAGGGAAGAATTATGGGTTGGACTTTCATGCATAGATTGAGACCTATTAAGGATGAATTAAGACTTGAAATTTTTATCTATGTTGTAATAGAGTATTAATATACATTTTGTGTAGTATCAAAAAAATTGAACATATATATTGTTCCTAAAAAATAGAACATCACATATTGTCCTGTTTCTTTTACTGATTTTTGGGCCTTTTTGTCTGGTTCATATGGCCCTTTAAATTACTGAATTATCCAATTATCAATTTTAATGATTTGTAGTAATTGGACAAAAGAATCTTAAAAAGTAATAATCACGCAATTTGGATAATTATGGTGAGATTTATGATTAAAATAGTAAACTGACATGAATCTGGATTAATTAAAACAATGCTCACATATTATATTCAATATTAAAACGTGGACAGTTATCACCAATTATGGACTTTTTATTGGAAATAAATAAGGGGAGTAGATAAAAAATTGTGAATAAATTAATGACATCAACTCTACCACATGTATGATTGTTCATTTCCTCATGTATAAAAAAACAAAAAACATAAAAAAATAATTTTCAATCATTAACAAATATTAAAATTTTGTATTATCCAACCATGGAGGACCTAGACTAGTTCACTAATCCATAAATAATTCCACCAAATCATATATAGAAATCATGTGTAAAAAAAATTCAATTTTAATACTCAAAATTAGAGATAGAAAATGAGATCACATAAATTTCACACCTCTCATAATGATGTCAAGTTATTTCATAGAGGTCCACTCATTCACCAACCAAAAGTAAAAATATTATATTCTATAAGAGATATCAGCTTCAATTCCAAATTATAATGTGAGCAAGAATCAAAATATATCTTTAGGGGTTTTTTAGTGGTTATAGGACAATAGTAATATAATGGAAAAAGGAGAGGAAAATAGGAAAGAAATGCCAACATAGGAAAAGAAATGTAGAATTTATGAAGTGATACATGAATGCACATAGAAACACATATTTAAAAGGGTGAAAATGTGTCATGAAAGGCATAAGAAATTAAAAAAAAAATATTAAATAAATAAATGATGAAATATGTATAAAACAAAAAAAAGTATCTCAATGAATCAAGAAAATAAGATAGATTTGTATTTTTTTCTCCTTTTTTCTTTTTTTCTTTATAGATGTTATACTTGGAACAAATCTCATAATCATCTCCCGAACCTTTTCAGATCTACTCATAAACTAATTGCAATAGGTAAAATATGATAAAAGGTTGAGGAAAATTTATTTTTAACCTAACCAAGACATAACCCAAATTTTCATTTTCATGTTTTCTTATATATTTTTTGTTTTATTTTCATTTATGTTTTTGAAAATTTTCGAAAAAAAGTTTTAAAAAATGACATAAACACAAATACATTCCCAAAACTCACCAAACAACAACCTCTTCCCCACACATAAATGGATTTTTTCACTAAATCATATGAAAACACATTGAACATATAAGAAAGTATTCCCAAAATGAAATATATTCCCCCCAAACCTAAATTTCAACAAATAATGTAATAAAATCTATATAGATATTGGTTGGTACAATATTTTTGGCTTGAAATATGGATATAAAAAATAAAGTCTTTTCATAGTATTGAAGGGGATATCAAAAGGAGGATCAATGTATGGGTAATGGGAGTCTATTTTTTTATTTGGGTTATCATGTGATTTAGAAAATGTTTTTATCATATTAATGCATACCAAATTAGTAAATTTATCTCAATGGTCCACAAACTCAAAACTCACAATCGGGGCTAAAAATCACACAATATGAAAAGATTTTCATATGTGAACTTGGAATGAAAGTTATTATTATTCCACATGATATGTGAAGAATCATTTTTCCAATAAAAAAATGTGCATTTGAAAATTATTAGTTAGGACAAAAATTCTTATCCAAGTTTTTATATAAAATACATAATATTGGACATAAAGACAAGTATTTTGACTCACAAAAATGGTTGTAAAATTTTTATAAATTTAATGGTGATAATTGTGATTTATTTATATTATTTTTAATAAAATAGACACACACAAAATAGAAATAGTGAAAAAATAATGGATAAAGAAAGTGTTAAAAACTAAAAAAAGAGAGATAATGTGAAAATTTGAGAGAAAGAAGAAGAAATGTGGTGAAAGATAGTGAGAAGGAGAGATAGAGGTGTGTAAGAGGAAGAGTGGGAGAGGGTGTTAAAGTGAAATAGTTTCCCATGGGTTTGGATTTGATGGGCCACCATCTATATCAAATGGTGAGTCTACACTATTATTTGGGGATACAATGTAAGTTTATGAGGGTGATGGGGTGTGTCTCCTCACATTGAAATTCTTCAACCACTATCCATTAACTTTTAATTCCTTTTTGGAAGAAGGGTATTGGATTTGTACTGTACCAAATTGGTAAACATTAATAACTATAAAAGGACATTTCCAATGAGAATTTAGTTAACCTAGGTAAACCCAAAATTGATAATTGAATAGAATTACCTATTCACCTTAGGGAAATACCTTTAATATAATGTGTTTTCTATGGAGTGCTTTAGGATTTTTTTTACAGATTGGAATTACTTTAGGAATCATATCAAAGATCCACTAGTTAAGAAAACTACAACAATCTATCTTCACATATATTTTTCAAAATTAAAAATACAATTTTTCCTAGCCCAAAATGACTAATGTTGTATTTAAACCAGTGAATGACACAATTTACCAACAAATAGCCAAAAAGGAGTTATCCCAAAGGGTGTATTATAGGAAGTTGGATAATCCCAAAGTGTTTCACCATATATTTCAGGAAAACCTTTCCTTCTGGGCTTAATAATTCTCTCAAGAACTATTTTTTACTTCTATATTGGAAATTTTAGGCAATTAATTTGTTTGGGGGTGATATTCATTGAATATTTTATGTAAAACCCCCATACTTTTTCAAAATACATTCCATGTTTTGATTATATAAATGGGTTTCTAAGTCACTTACCAAGGCATACAGAGTTCCAAATTGATGGAGGATGTAGGTTTTGAGGAACTCACTAATAGTATTTGGAACATCCTTTTCTATTGGGGTTATCCTCAACCCACCTAGAAACATATTTGACCATAAAAATAATGTAACAGAATGTATTGTAAGGGTGGAAGGGTCCCAAGAAATCAATTCACTAGACACTGAATATCTCATAGAAGATTAATGGATTTTTTGGAATTTAATTTCTTTTGGAGATTGTTCCAAACTTTTGGAATGTGGGAAATGATTAAAAGAACTCATGGGAGTCCTTGAAGAGTGAAGGATAGAAGAAAATAGAGTCTATAACGTTTTGAGAGGTCTATTTTAGTCTAAATTGGTCACCTTTGGGCATCGAGTATCCAAATTCCATAATGGAAGAATGTACATATTCCTCAACACATATCCCAATCACTATGTCAGCCCCATATTTCAAAATTTTATTATCTTCCAAAAATAGAATTTTGAATCAATTTTAATCATCACTTTTGATTTTTTTTGAAAAAAAATCATGAAAAGTGCCAGCAACTAAGTAATTTACATTTGGGGAATACCATGGTATCTTTTATGTGAGAGATGTTAGGTGTTCAGTGGGAAATATATGATAAATTCTTGAAAAATAAGAATCATTAGAAATTATACTTAGGTGATCAGCGATAAGGTTCTATTTTCTAATTGTATATTTGTTCTCAAGGTAAAACTCTCAGAGCATTAAGATCCATCTTATATTCCTCGGTTTAGAATCAATTTTCTTGAGTAAAAACTTTAAAGATAAATGGTCTATAAACATGATGAGTTTGGCCCCAAATAGATAGGATAAAGATTTTATCCAAGATAAAAACTACAACTAAAATCTTCTTTTTAGTGAAAATGTAATGAGATAAAGGTTCATATAGTGTTTTTGAGGCCTAATAGATGAGATGAGTAATGTTTTCTCATCTTTGACCATGTACATCCCTAATGGCCCTATAATAATGCCCACACATCAATTCAAAGGGTTAGTACTCATCTGGGTGTTGGATTATCAGGTAAGATGTAATAATGGATTTGATTTCAATAAATTCACTCTTACAAGACTCATAGAAATGAAATATAACATCATTATGGAGTAGCCTAGTGATTGGGATAGAAATCTAGATAATGTTTTTGGATTAATCCTTGATAGAAACTAGGATTAATAATGAATGGTTAGATATATCGAACTAATGTGGGTTTAGGAAGTGATTATATTACCTATTTCATATATAAATAAACTTAAATTCCCTCTTGAGAAATAATGTGTCATGGAACAATATCATTGGTGACCATGAAGTTTTATTTTTAAACATTCAACACAAGGTTTCATTTCATATACTTTTTTAGGACCAAAGGGAGTGAATGCGATAAATATTTAAATGAATTACCATAAATGATAAATTAACCTTGGAATACCTCCATGAAATTCTTAGTTAATTCATAAAATATACTCATCATCAGCCAACGAGCCTGTACCCTAGTGGTACAGGCTCCTGCTTGGCATCCAAAAGACCCAGGATCGAATCCGGGCAGGGGCGAATTTCCCAGGTATTGTACCAGTACTGTAGCAGGTACTATTGCAGTGGCGGCACTATAGCAGCGGTAGCACTGTAGCGGTGGAGGGACTGTAGCAGATACTGTAGCAGTGGCAGTACTGTAGCCGGTACTGTAACAGCGTGGGTACTGTAGCAGTACTGTTCACCGAGGGGTCCTTTGGGCCAAAAAAATGGGCTTTCAAGCCTTGTATTCAGGCCACTTGGCCTTGGGCATTCGGTCTATGTAATGGGTCTCCCTCTACCCAGTCTAAAGAGGTCTTTTCTTTCAAAATAATAAATTGAGGCTTCGGCCCCAACCTTTAAAAAAAAATACTCATCATCACCTTCTGAATGTTGTAGGAGCATTGAAAATTCCAAAAGGCATTCTCTTATATACATATGTTATAAAGGGGAAAGTGAAAGTAGTATTTTCTTGGTCCCAAGGTGTGATTGGAATTTGGAAGTAGTCAGTGTATCCATCAATAAATCAATAATGTGACTTTTGAGATATTATTTATAATAATTAATTAATGAAAGTAAGTGGGTAGTGATCTTTTTATTATTAATCATTAAATTTATGATAATCTCTATATTCAAGAAATTTATTTTTCACTGTCATCAGGAGAACTTAAACTTTTTCATTTGTGACAATATTTATCCTAATATTATTAGGTACCAATTGAATTGGACTAACCCATTCTCCATAAAAATGGATCAATAATAACAACTCTGAGAACATTAGTAATATATTCTTTAACTACCTCAATAATTAGTCGATTAAATCTTCTTTGAGGTTTCCTGATTAGTTTGGATGATTCTTCTAGAAGGATTTAATTAATAAAAAGGTAGGTTTGATGCTTGATATATCATCTAGGGTCCAACATAAGGACCTTTTTTCATCTAAAAACTAAAATAGTTTGGATTCCAAAGTTTTAATAATTGAAGAAGAGATAATGAGAGGGTACGAGTGATCATGGAAAAGGAATGCATTCTTCAAGCATGCTGGAAGAGTATTCAGATATATTTCATCCATAATTTGTAATCCAAAAAACTTTGGAATAGAGGATAGGATTCTATTTGGTTTTGATTCATTTTCCTCATTAATATCCATGGTGGAGCATTAGAGAGCATAGGCGAGATAGGTCTCCAAATAGTTTTTGAGATCCTTTAGATAAATGGAGGTTATAAATGAATGGTCAACTTCAACTTCTCCATATATTACTTGGTTAATCATATGTTAAATTTCAAAAAACTCATGTCTCATTAGAATATGATGAACAAGATGGAACAGGCTTCAATCCACTCTCATAAGTTTCTTCATAAGCATGGATATATAATTCACAGTGATCCTATAATGCGTATAACATGCCTTGATAAATGTTGAACTTGAACAGCTGGTTACCAAAATCCATGGATAATATTCCTTCATGGAAATCAATTTATGCTTTATCTATCATGAAAAATGATATTCCTAGAATCAGGGGAGATTTATAAGAAGACATATCACCTTCCATGTTAAGAAAATAGAAATCAACTAGGAAGATATGATCATTGGATTGGACAAATATTTACTTGATTATTCTCTCATATCTATAAGTAATTCAATTATATTACTAGATGAAAATAATAATTGGTTTCAAGGGACCTGGACCATATTTGGAGAAGATATATTTTGGCATGACATTTATTAATCATCCTAAGTCTATTAGGGAATCATTAATGTTGGAACTCCCTATTTTGCATGGAACCATAATGGTCCTTGGATCTTTGAACTTCATGGGAACACATTGTTGGGTTGAAACATTTTCAATGCTCCTAAGTTGTCTCTAATTGGTGAAATTCATTGATAAAATTTTCATACTTAGAGTTTTTTATTGAATCCAAAGGGGGAATATTTAATTCAACATCTCTAAACATGTTTAGAATTTTAGAATTACATTCAAAGGGATTATTAGGCTTATATATTACTGGATGAAAAGGAATTGGGTCTTAGAAGGATAGAAGGAGGCGAGGGAGTGGCTTCAGGTTCTTTTTATAGCCTTTGGTTTTTTCCTTTTTCTATCTCAATATTTAGAGTGGATTTATAGGATTCATTATCAGTCATAACAATTTTCTTTCTAGGCTGACGTTTAATTGCATATATATTAACCTTTGGGTTTAGTAATGGTCGATTATGGATTTCTGAAGAATTATATATATATTTTATTAGGTGTGATTTGAGATATCTAATTTGATTATCAATTTTTCGGTTGACTAGGTTAAAGAGGAAATATCTTCCACAAAAAATTATCATGTTCGACTAAAAGAATAGGAATGTCCCGCGTTGGTATTACCTTGATTTTTATTCTTAGGAAATTGAGTTTATTGGGTTGGGAATTGATAAATATCATTATGTTTTTGAATAATAAGAGGATGATGATTCCTCATTTGAGGTTGCGGAACCAAATGATAAGGTTGATGCAAGTTACTACCACCATTACCATATTGGAACTGGTTTTGAATTTTTTAGAGTAAGTTGAGAGGTATGAGATGTGGTATTACCAAAAATTAAGCATGTATGGACTTTCCAACTTGGGTTATATGTATTATATAAGAGATAATAGTGGGGTTTGTTGGAGTTTCTGATGATCTGACATGGATGTTAACGATTGTTGTTCTATTGAGAAAATGTTGTGTTGATCTACATTGGATAAGAAGAATATGATGGACCATCATGTAAATGTGCACATGTATCTGTTTAATGAGATAATGAGTAATATATTCCATAGTTTTTGATTGTTACATGGAACTAAGATTTTTGGAGAAGATGAGGTTGGGGATTTGGAAGCCACAACTAGTTGTCACACAAAACAAGTAAGATCACTCATCCACTCGATCATCTTATTGGGATGTATGGATTAATTATATTATACTTGTTTGACTTGATTATGTTATTGAGTATGTAATTTTTTGGTGTTTTCATCCATTTTTATTTTGAGATATCATTTAGCTATATTATTTTTTTCAATAATAGAACCTCCACTAGTAACATTAATGGGATTTCTCTCCATAGCCAACAACCCCTCATAGATTTATTGGATTAGGTGTTGGTAAATACATTAGTGGTTTTTGAAAGTTTCCACATGATTTTTGAACCTATTATAGTACTCATGTAGTGATTCATTAGGGAACTAACATATACTGCTAATTTCCTTTCATATAGAAGAAGTCCAAGAAGGGTTTTTTTTTCTAAAAAGAGACACTTCATGTCATTACATGAGTTTATAGAACCAGTAATTAGGTAGCAGAGCCACAAATTTGTGGATTAAGATATGGATAAATGGAATTCCCAAATCTTGATTTATTATTAAGAAACCCCTTGAGGATCCATCTTAAATAAAACTACTTTGAACTATTTGAGTTGAAGATGTGGATCCTCATCAGTTAGACTAGGGAAATGAGGAAAAAGAGTAATGAAAACCTATTTGATTTCAAACTCCACCACGGTGTTGGGATATTGAGTACCAAAAGGTTGTTAATTCATATTAGGGGAATAAATTTCTTTTATTTTTTGTTCCATAAGATTTTCCATTCTAGGATTTGGACATGGGTTGTGTACAGGTTTGAGTTAGGTTTGATTAAATCTAGTGGTCCTCTTAATCTAACTTGTGGTAAATTCAATTTTTTAGACTAGACATATGATTTATACTTTCATATAGTCTATATGGAATCCAATTTTTTTCGAAAGGATGAGGAAGAAAGGGTTTTATTTATTTTATAATGTTTTTTTATTTATTTAATAGTTTTTTGTGAAAATAAAAAACAACTGACTAGTTATTAAACCATCTCTAGAAATGACACCATTAGAAGTGTTTCCAATTTTCACCTATTGAAAATTAAAAGGTACAATTCTATACTATAATTCATATAGCGGGACTAGAGTCGAATCTGTGGTGATGGTTCTATATTTTTTAGTTAGTATTTTTTATCTTTTCAATTGAGGGGTTTGTGTGCCTAGATTTATTAAATTGGTTGATAGATGATGTAAAATATAAAAATTAGATAACTATTTGGGCGTGTTCATTATTTTTTATATAATATAATGATGTCATTGATCTTTGAAAAACATTATATTAAACTAATATCCACTACACAATGTGTTTTCAATAGTAATTCCAAATTGTTTTGGCTATAATAAAATCCTTTATCGGTGTTCTAATTTTTATCAATTGTTTTGTTGATGGAAGTTTCAACATTTCATGAAATAATAAATATTTTTGGTTGCAATAATATAAGGAATACACATGTCAAACAAATCATTTCATTAATCCATAAAATTTATTTTTTTTATATAGAGAATATTAATTTAAATAACATCAAATGAGTGAAATATCTCGATCTCGTAAAATCCCCAAATTTTAAATCAACCTAATGAGATATTTAATCATACATTTGGGTTTTTAATAATTTTGTTTGTGATGTTTAGTTTTATGATTAAAAATAATATTAAAATGAACGAGGAAATAAATAATTTATGTGCCAAACACACACATGAACTGTGAAGAGAGTTAAACACACAATTTGGATTGAATAAGAATGTGAAAGAGGAAATGTTTTTTTTGGATTGACTATATTTATTCTAAAAACATCATTTTTTCACAATAAAATTTGTATGAGAATAATAGAAAATAACGATGATACATGCATTAAATGTAAAAAAAAATTACAATAAAACTGACATGACTATAATTTAAAACAAATAAAGTAGATAAAAAGAAAGTGTGGAGGAGAGGTCTCTTAAGTAGAAACTCAAGTTTGGAAGTTTATCCTTGTCCTTTGGAATGTGAATTATCATGAGAATATTTCCTCCTAAGTGCTGAAGTTCTATCCTCTTTCAAGGAGAAGATGGGAATGTATTTATATCCCAAAGTAGTGGATTGTTTTCCTTCCAAAACAACCCTTCAAGTTGGATCAATTATTTTTCCATGAAGGCAACTGAATATTGATATATATACTTCTCCAAAGTTGTATATATGGATGTTAAAAATACATGCTCTGAATTTGGTTACCATTAGAGTTTTTGATACAATGATATAGATGTTTTCCTAATCTATGTGTTATTGTCAAGAATTATCCTAAATTTTTACAGGGCCTAAACTTGAATAGGTTTTAGGCCAGGAACATTACTTACCTTCAAATCATAATATTATAAAACATTGTGTACCAAACTCTTGAATATCTACTCATCAAAATTGTAACACCCTGACCCCTCTAGACTGGAGAAGGTACATTATTAATTACATTGGAATGGTTAGAAGGAATGAAATACTGAAGGAATGATCAGTTTAATAGTCTTGAAGAAACTAGATACATATATGAAACTCAAATTACATCATAAAAGGTTACAAAATACAATGCATAATAAAAACTAAAAAATGCATCCACAGAAACTCAATAAATGATCTCCTCTTCATAACCCGTTGAAGGTAAAAAAATGAAATGGTTGATATCAAATGTTCATTAAGGGTTAAAAATAGTGGAATCATGACATCAATAACATGTGAGTCATAAATAATTTGACATAATCAATATGGAATAGTGAATAAATGAGAAACTCACGCCATTAACAAACTGAGAATGAAACTGCATCCATAGATTTTTTCATAGTGAAAACCTCATGGACAGTAATAAATAATAATGAATAAAGATAATTCTTATTAGTTAAAAATCATGTATCTAGCACATGATAATATAATCCCGTTAAAATGATTTAGCACTGTGGATAGAAACCCGTCTGATTTTTGGAATCAAACTCGAAGGGTTTGTCGCCAACTAATTTGTCTCATCAGACTCGTCGATGCATCGAGAAGCTATAGTGGGCCCCACCCACTACTTCATGTCCAAATAATTATTTATACAATTATTTAATAAAAAACCAATATGATTTTTCAATATACATATAGAGTAGAGGATATAGATTCATCAATATTTCCACAGTTAAAACTACATTAAAAATAAACATCGTATGCAAAATGGTATATGATTTAGACAATATACATATCCATGTTATGAGAATAGGGATATTTATTAGAAATATAATTTCAAATTAAAATTGATATCAAATGGGTTGTAGGTACACCACATAATAATTATTAGGTGCACAATACAAAGTAAGTCAGAACGAAATGGAAAATCGAGACAGACCTCGTTACCACATTGTAATCAATCGTTTCATGTGACCAAGATTTAATAATCATCAAATGAATATTTTAATACCATGAAGATAAATATAATCATGATATTATATATTGAATGATAGTACACACATACCATATATAAGAAATAATAGGTGAACAATTTAAATCCCATAGAGTCGAAAGTGAGATGAGAAAACCCCTTACAAACATTTTTGCATGGCAACAAGTGTTTTTGTGAGGGAATAATGAGAGGTAAAGGGCTATACAATAATTTATATATCATAAGGTAAATATGGGAGAGGTGAGAAAACATACCCCATCATTTAGGAATTTAAAATCAAAGGACACAACATAGGGGGATTCTTGAATAAAAGTGAGAGAGAGGATCCCTTACCAAGAACGCATCATTAGATTGAGGAAAAATCAATGAAATAATTATGTGTGACAAAAATAAACCCACAAAATAAAAGTTTATATACAGAATAAAACAATAATAGGTCATTCACATATATTCTGGGAAAAGACAAAACCAATGACATTGATGTTTACCTCAACGAATAGAAATTGAGTTAAGATATCCCTTACCTTATGCTCAAAGGTGTTCTTGATTGTTCTTAATGACTAGAATAATAAATGTATATTATTTAATTAATAATTCCATAACACCATAATCATTTAATTTATATGGTATAACCTTATTAGTTTCATTCATGCTCTTTTTATGGGTTTAAGAGATTCAATTTTATTGTTTTGGAAGCATTTTCTTCATTGGTTTTCATAATCTGTTTACTTGTATTGATGAATTGAAGTTTGTTTGAATTGTGTTTAAACATCCCGAATTATTATGATATATTATTAGTGAAATTAAAGTTATATAAATTATCTTATAATGATTTAGTTTATATTCCATGATAATTTATCATTTGATAAGTTAATGATAAATGCTTGGATTTGGCTAGCCGATTTTGTGCACAATAAACTTGATTTGTATTATTATTCCATATTATAAGTGTGTAAGGATTAAAGAACATTAAATAATACAAAATAAAAATATTATTATATGTTTCAACCATTAAAAAGGTTTCATTAGAAGTATTTATATAGTAATTAAAATTGAAAACTCGTCTTCCTTGAGTGTGATAAATTAACACATCTCGGACAGTGTGTACATTTATAGAATAAAAGGAGGGGGAAATATGGATGATGATGAAACATTCTATTAGTATAATGAAAATATAGTATATGTATGTTATTGGAATTCTCATGGAATTTGGATGAGGTTAGGTGAGAGTAGAGAACAAAATAATGGAACTTTTAAAAGAAATCGAAAGAAAAAGGAAAAGAGGTTCACCTCTTGAGTACTCCATGTTGAGAAACTCCTTAATATCTTTGTTTTTGGACTTTTAGTGAGACCAGTAGGTCTTGGACGTGGGTAGAGGGATTGGGAAGAGTATTTGGTAGAATTTAAGAAAGGATTAAAGATTGAGTGGTGTGGGAGGTAGAGAGGGTTATGGGTGGTTTATATAGTGGAGGGGAGAGGCGATCTCTCAATATTATATTCATTAATGTATTATTTCTCCACAAGAAAAGGAATAGTGATTCTTCAATGGCCAAGAATATTAATTTTATCATGTGAATCCTAATAAAATGGGCTTAAATCAGAATAACATCATACATGACTCTATAATTAGTGAATTTAGCTTATTTTATAAATTATGGTATTTCATTATTCATCAAAAATTCAAGTACTTCATAAAAATACCAAAACATCACCCTAACCATTTTTTGATGTGTAGAATCCAAAAATAGAGTCCATTTTTCAAAAATAATTTTCTAAATATGATTTAGTAAATATTTAATTAAAAGTATCATTTAATCGAAATATATAAATAATTAAAATATTAATCTTCATTTTTAAGGTGCCTAAATTTATTTATACATTCATGGGTATGGATACCATTCATAAGAGTCATATTACTATTCATATAGGTAAGTTACTACTCATAAGGGTAGGTTACTATTCACTAAAAATTATGTTAATTCTATAAGACTTTAAATATCATCCTGAACACAACTGTGTATGTAAGATTTTTCAAATTCAAAACATAGAAGTGGAAAATTTAAGTTAAATGGCTAGGCTATGAATATCTTCTAAATAATCAAGAGTTGTTTCAAATAATTTCAATGATTTAGGAAATATTGGATTTTACTGTGATGTATTTAATAGAAACATACCATAAAATTTTTGTGGTGTTACATTATTCCCTCCTTCAGAAATTTCGTCCTCAAAATTTTTCATTTATAAAGCCCTTTAAAAAGATATGGGTGCTTCTTATTCCTAACATCCTTAGGTTCTAACATTGCTTCCAACATATTATGGTTTCTCCAAAGAACCTTTACTAGATGAGTTTTTTGATTTCTAAATACCTGCTCCTTTGTATCAACAATCCCGATAGGCTTTTTACAATATGACAAATTACGTACCAGCTCTATTTCTTCATAGGTGACTACATTTATTGGGTCTGGAATGTATTTATTCAACAATGACACAAGGAACACATCTTGAACTTTGGAGAGACTCGGTGGCATTAATAAATGGTAAGCTATAGTTCTCATTATTCCTAGAATTTCAAATGGACCGATGTACATGGGACTCAGTTTCCCTTTCTTACCGAACCTAAAGACACCCTTCCATGGAGATACTATTAGAAATACATGAACTCCCACTTGGAATTCCAAGTCTTTTCTCTGGCTTTCAGTATAAACATTCTACCTACATTGGGATTCTTTAATATAGGCTTGAATTGGATTTATTTTTTCTATGTTCTCTTCAATAAGTTTTGAGCCTAAATGTTTTATCTCACCAACTTTGTCCCAACATGTTGGATTTCCACATCTTTTTCCATATAATGCTTTATATGGAGCCATTTGAATACTAGAATGGAAACTATTATTGTATGAAAATTCCCCCAAAGGAAAGTATTGATCCCACATACCTTCAAAGTCAAGAGATCATGATCTCAGCATGTCTTCCAGAGTTTGAATAGTCCTTTCAGATAGTCCATCAGTTTGGGGGTGATAAGGAATACTCATATGAAGCTTGGTATCCAAAGCCTTCTGAAGACTTATCCAGAATTTTGATGTGAACTGTGGATATCGATCAGACACAATCAATATAGGAGCACCATTAAGTCTTACAACTTCATTAATATAAATTATTTCTAGGCGATCAAGTGGTAAATCCTCTTTTATAGTAAGAAAATGTGTTGATTTTGTGAGGTGATAAAAAATTACCCATATTGTGTCATTCCTTCTAGTTTTCCTTGGTAGTCCCATGAAAAAATCCCTCATTATGTCATCCCACTTCCACATAGGAATAGTAATAGGTTTCATCACCCCTCTACGACGTTGTCTCTCTGCCTTCACTTGCTGACAAACTAGACACCTTGGCACGTAGTCATCAATTTCCAGCTTTATATTATCCCACCAAAAATATTCCTTCAGATATCTATACATATTTGTGCTACCCGATTGTATAGAGAAATTTGAGCTATGAGCATCATCTAATATTTCTATTTTCAACTTTGGTACTAATGGAATGCATAGCCTCTTCCCAAATTTCAGAACTCCTTCCTCATACACGATTTCTGCCAATCTCCCATCCTTAACAACATTAATTTTCTTGGGTAGATTCTCATCATCAGATTGAGAGATTTTTATTTTCTCTATTAAATATGATCTAGAAATCATTTTAAAGAGGAAATATGTTTCCCCTTCCTTAATAATCATCATATCCATCTTTAGTAGATCCATGAATAGAGGATCTGTCTCAATCTTCTTTTGAGTCAGAAGTCCATGATCTTTCCTTCTTAATGAATATGACACCTTATTTTCCATTCCTGGGTCGTAGTGTATTGAAGAATCATAATCTTCAAGTAACTTGAGCTATTTATATTGCCTCATGTTGACTTCTTTTTGTCTGAAAATTTATATCAATCTCTTGTGGTCTGCATAAATCTCACATCTTTCTCCATATGGATAATGTCTCCATATTTTCAGAGAAAATATTAAGGATACTAAATCAAGATCATGAGTTGGATAATTTTTCTCATGAGTCTTCAACTTCCTTGATGCATAATAAATAACTTTATCATTTTGTATAAGGATGCAACCTAGCCCATTGCATGGTGCTTTACTGTATATTATAAATCCATCACTACCTGATGGAAGAGTCAAAATTGGAGAATTGAACAATATTATTTTAAATTATTAAAGTCATTTTATACATTCTTCCATCCATACAAACATAACCCCTTTACATGTGAGCTTGGTTAGTGGGTTAGCTAGTTGGGCGAAATTCTGAAAGAAACTTTGATATTAACATGCTAAGCCAATAAAAATGTGTACACCAGTTATGTTCGTCAGCTTGGGCTATTCTTGGATTTCTTATATCTTCATATGATCAAATAATATTCCATACTTATAGATAATATGGCCTAGAAAACAAACTGATTGAATCCAGAATTCGCACTTTCTAAAATTACCATATAATTAATTTCTTCTAAGGGTTTCAGAATAATTCGCAAGTGATTCTCATGGTCTTCATAGATTTTTGAGTATACTAGGATTTAATTTATGAATACCACAACAAAGTTATCAAGATATTCCTTGAAAATTATATTCATTAAATCCATGAAATCATAGAGTGCATTAGTCAGTCCAAAAGGTATCACTATAAACTCGTAACACCCATACCTGGTTCAAAACATTGTCTTTGGAATATCTTTTTCCTCACACATAGCTGATGATATTCACATCAAAGGAAAATATTTGAAAAGTATTGTTCTCCATGAAGTTGATCAAATAAATCATCAATTTTTGGTAAAGGATACTTATTCATTATTTTAATAACATTTATTTCTCAGTAATCAATGCATAGCCTCGTGGATCCATCTTTCTTCTAGAAAAAGAGGATAGGGGCTCCCCATGGAGAAACACTAGGTTGAATAAATCCTTTTCCACTCAATTCCTCTAGTTGTTTCTTTAACGCCACTAAATACACAGTGTCCATTCAATATGGGGTCTTTGATATAGGTCTTGCACTAGGAATTAAGTCAATGGAAAACTCAATTTCCCATTCTGGAGGATGCCCAAGTAAATCCACTGGAAATACATCAATTTATTCTTGAACTATATGCACATCTTCAATATGAATATTTCATTCCTCAATCATAGATATTGGTTTATCTTCATCTCCAAGAATTTCATTCAGTAGAGCTACTAGGGATGGGTCTAGATAAGAATTGTATAGTGAGTTTTCTACTCTAAAGATAAGAGACTATACACCATTTTAAAAAATTGTAACTTCCTTTTTCTTATAATAATATTTTGCATCATCGTTTGATAGAAAATTAATACTGCGAATTAAATCAAAGTTAATAATTGGTATAATGGTAAAGTTAGCAATGAACACATTTTTATGTGTCACGATGGGGACTAGTTGACATGCCTTTGTTGCAATGATGCATCCGCTATGAGTTTTAACTAATAACTCCTTTATTAAATCAAATTGAACATGTCTAATTTTCTTGGAAAACTGGGATGATATAAATGAATGTGATGATCCATAATCAAATATAGTGTTGGATAAGTTTGAGGAAACAATTAAAGTACCTTCCACCAAATCATTAGGAACTTCAACCTCCACGGTTTTAATCGCATAAGCTTTCCCTTTCTCTCATGGCATTTTATATGGAAATATTCCTTGGTGCTTAGGATTCTCATTTTCATATTTTCCCAACTCTCTAAAATTTTAGCATTGAATATCATTGATTGGTTTCTTCCCTAGGCATTAATTAGATCAATGAACCTTTTCTCCACACTTATATCATATTCCCATTCCTTTCAAGAATTTCCAGAGATGATTATTTCCACAGTTCTTGCATAATGGGAATTTCTTAGTTCCCCTGTTCTTCTTTAGTACTTCACCTTTTCCTTGGTTTTCAAAGTAACGCTTCTTATCTTGGTTTCCCTTGATCAAATTTGAACTAGAAAATTTCTTCTCTATTTTGATTTCTCTTGATAAAATTTCATCATATGATGAAAATGTTTGAGAATCCAGTTCCCTTCAAGAATTTGACTAAGAACATCAATGAAATAATTGATCTTGTATTCTGATTCACGTATATAGTCTATGGCATACCAAGCTAGCCTTGTGAAGGTAGCCTCATACTCAACAACACTTTCTTCTTCCCTTTGTCTTAATCCAAGGAATTTATTCTTATTTTCAATTTTTTGATCATAAGGGAAATATATTTTGAAGAATATTTCGAAAAAGTCCCCAATTTCAAGTTTTATATTCCTTCTTACTCTGTGGTATTATGGATCAAAGACCACCATTGATCCACATCACCCTTGAGACAATATATTTCCAACACTAACTTCTC
This sequence comes from Viscum album, assembly GCA_963277665.1. Classification (NCBI taxonomy): domain Eukaryota; kingdom Viridiplantae; phylum Streptophyta; class Magnoliopsida; order Santalales; family Viscaceae; genus Viscum; species Viscum album. The sequence continues at coordinate 97,893,693 of OY728163.1, forward strand.
ATTTTCATTACATCGTAATTCCATGAATATCTTTTCAAGTGACTTGATCCACTACTTAGATACCATCAGATTAGTAGTCCCGCTAAACGATTAGGGCATATAAAACATGAAATGATCCAACATAGGTTTATCGTGCTTATTCTTCATGACCTGAATAAGTTTTCCCAATATGGTCATAATCTGATCTACTCCGACATTGACTGTGTTGACTTGCTCAGTGCGCAAATCCCTACATTGTCCACGAGTATTGATTCCCCTTATTCCATGAGGTGCCATTTATAAATAATGTAATACACAAGATTAGTTTATGAATCTAAAATAGAAAATCACATAACATAGATTGAAACTCTATGCATATATAATCTCATAAACATGGTTTCTATGAGGAAAAATTTATATTAAACTCCCTCATAATTTCTTGAAAATATAATGTGAATTATCCTAAGCATATATCTCGGGAGTGTCAATACCAATATTATAGAAAGGCTTGTTGTCATGTACTAGGATACCTCGGGTCAATCCCGAAACTCCTTGTCGGAGCTTTGACTCCTGGGTACATATGTGCCAGAGCCACCTCTACCTGTTTGTATCCACATAAGGATGTATTTGCTATAAAGTTCCACATAGTCTATTCCTTACCAAAATACCAGGAAGTTATTGTATGTTTTTTTATCAAATACTACCTTATGTCATTGTTCCTTAATCTACATTTTCTAATCTAGTTTCCATGTTTTCTACCAAACTTTCTTTGATACCAACTGTAATGCCCCGACCCCTCTAGACCAGAGCCGGTGCATTACTAATTAAATTGAAATGGTTAGAAGGAATGAAATCTCAAAGGAACAATCAGTTTAGTAGGATTTTAAAAACTATATACATAGATGTAACTCAAATTATATTGGAAAATGTTACAAAATACAATGCATACACTACTAAAAATAAGACAATTAGCGACCGCCATTGGCGGTCGCTAAAGGTCTTTAGCGGCCGCGCAGCGACCGCCATTGGCGGTCGCTGTTGCCCCGTCGCTAGAGGGCTTTAGCGACCGCCAATGGCGGTCGCTATAGAAGGCCGTCAGTTCGGCCTTCAGCGACCGCTTGGCGGTCGCTGAAGGCCCCCTGCCGGGCACCCTATAGCGACCGCCAATGGCGGTCGCTATAGTGGGCCGGTATGGCACCCTATAGCGACCGCCTATGGCGGTCGCTATTCAAAAAAAAAAAATTTTTTAAAAAAAATTTTATTGAATTCAATATAAATATATATATATATTTATGTAAAAATATTCATATATATACTATTAAATACAATATTTTAAATATATATATATATATATATATATATATATTTGAAATGTTTTAATACATATTTAATACATATATAATATCAAATCATTGTGTTATAATAATTTAAATATTCTCTATATAATATATTTTAAATATTATATATATATAATATATTTCAGGTCGTTCGGAGCACGTTTGCTCCGAATCGGACCGCCGCACGCCGTTTTGTTTCCGGCCGCCGCGGTCACACGGCACCTCCGAATGAGGTGCCGTCTGGCCGACCATTTCACAATTCACGCCCCGGATGTTGTCGTCCGGTTTCGTGGCATTCGGAGGTCGTTCGGGTGGTTTTGACCCCCCAACGCGCCCTTTCAGCGCGCGCCGCGCTGCTGAATACGGCACAATCGGACGTGCCGCGCGAACCGCACGTCCGATGGACGTGCGGCCTCCTCCTGCATCTCAGGAATAATATTTCTATCGTTCCCGTGCGGTTTCAGGTCGTTCGGAGCACGTTTGCTCCGAATCGGACCGCCGCACGCCGTTTTGGTGTTTAATGGCGCCGGAAACGCGTTTCCGGCCGCCGCGGTCACACGGCACCTCCGAATGAGGTGCCGTCTGGCCGACCATTTCACAATTCACGCCCCGGATGTTGTCGTACGGTTTCGTGGCCTTCGGAGGTCGTTCGGGTGGTTTTGACCCCCCAACGCGCCATTTCAGCGCGCGCCGCGCTGCTGAAAACGGCACAATCGGACGTGCCGCGCGAACCGCACGTCCGATGGACGTGCGGCCTCCTCCTGCATCTCAGGAATAATATTTCTATCGTTCCCGTGCGGTTTCAGGTCGTTCGGAACACGTTTGCTCCGAATCGGACCGCCGCACGCCGTTTTGGTGTTTAATGGCGCCGGAAACGCGTTTCCGGCCGACACGGTCACACGGCACCTCCGAATGAGGTGCCGTCTGGCCGACCATTTCACAATTCACGCCCCGGATGTTGTCGTACGGTTTCGTGGCATTCGGAGGTCGTTCGGGTGGTTTTGACCCCCCAACGTGCCATTTCAGCGCGCGCCGCGCTGCTGAAAACGGCACAATCGGACGTGCCGCGCGAACCGCACGTCCGATGGACGTGCGGCCTCCTCCTGCATCTCAGGAATAATATTTCTATCGTTCCCGTGCGGTTTCAGGTCGTTCGGAGCACGTTTGCTCCGAATCGGACCGCCGCACGCCGTTTTGGTGTTTAATGGCGCCGGAAACGCGTTTCCGGCCGCCGCGGTCACACGGCACCTCCGAATGAGGTACCGTCTGGCCGACCATTTCACAATTCACGCCCCGGATGTTGTCGTACGGTTTCGTGGCATTCGGAGGTCGTTCGGGTGGTTTTGACCCCCCAACGCACCATTTCAGCGCGCGCCGCGCTGCTGAAAACGGCACAATCGGACGTGCCGCGTGAACCGCACGTCCGATGGACGTGCGGCCTCCTCCTGCATCTCAGGAATAATATTTCTATCGTTCCCGTGCGGTTTCAGGTCGTTCGGAGCACGTTTGCTCCGAATCGGACCGCCGCACGCCGTTTTGGTGTTTAATGGCGCCGGAAACGCGTTTCCGGCCGCCGCGGTCACACGGCACCTCCGAATGAGGTGCCGTCTGGCCGACCATTTCACAATTCACGCACCGGATGTTGTCGTACGGTTTCGTGGCATTCGGAGGTCGTTCGGGTGGTTTTGACCCCCCAACGCGCCATTTCAGCGCGCGCCGCGCTGCTGAAAACGGCACAATCGGACGTGCCGCGCGAACCGCACGTCCGATGGACGTGCGGCCTCCTCCTGCATCTCAGGAATAATATTTCTATCGTTCCCGTGCGGTTTCAGGTCGTTCGGAGCACGTTTGCTCCGAATCGGACCGCCGCACGCCGTTTTGGTGTTTAATGGCGCCGGAAACGCGTTTCCGGCCGCCGCGGTCACACGGCACCTCCGAATGAGGTGCCGTCTGGCCGACCATTTCACAATTCACGCACCGGATGTTGTCGTGCGGTTTCAGGTCGTTCGGAGGTCGTTCGGGTGGTTTTGACCCCCCAACGCGCCATTTCAGCGCGCGCCGCGCTGCTGAAAACGGCACAATCGGACGTGCCGCGCGAACCGCACGTCCGATGGACGTGCGGCCTCCTCCTGCATCTCAGGAATAATATTTCTATCGTTCCCGTGCGGTTTCAGGTCGTTCGGAGCACGTTTGCTCCGAACGGGACCGCCGCACGCCGTTTTGGTGTTTAATGGCGCCGGAAACGCGTTTCCGGCCGCCGCGGTCACACGGCACCTTCGAATGAGGTGCCGTCTGGCCGACCATTTCACAATTCACGCACCGGATGTTGTCGTACGGTTTCGTGGCATTCGGAGGTCGTTCGGGTGGTTTTGACCCCCCAACGCGCCATTTCAGCGCGCGCCGCGCTGCTGAAAACGGCACAATCGGACGTGCCGCGCGAACCGCACGTCCGATGGACGTGCGGCCTCCTCCTGCATCTCAGGAATAATATTTCTATCGTTCCCGTGCGGTTTCAGGTCGTTCAGAGCACGTTTGCTCCGAATCGGACCGCCGCACGCCGTTTTGGTGTTTAATGGCGCCGGAAACGCGTTTCCGGCCGCCGCGGTCACACGGGGGTGGCGGGGGGCTGTACGGGGGTGGCGGGGGGCTGTACGGGGGTGGCGGGGGGCTGTACGGGGGTGCGGGGGGCTGTACGGGGGTGGCGGGGGGCTGTACGGGGGTGCGGGGGGCTGTACGGGGGTGGCGGGGGGCTGTACGGGGGTGGCGGGGGGCTGTACGGGGGTGCGGGGGGCTGTACGGGGGTGGCGGGGGGCTGTACGGGGGTGGCGGGGGGGCTGTACGGGGGTGGCGGGGGGCTGTACGGGGGTGTGGGGCGCTGTACGGGGGTGGCGGGGGGCTGTACGGGGGTGGCGGGGGGCTGTACGGGGGTGCGGGGGGCTGTACGGGGGTGGCGGGGGGCTGTACGGGGGTGGCGGGGGGCTGTACGGGGGTGGCGGGGGGCTGTACGGGGGTGCGGGGGGCTGTACGGGGGTGCGGGGGGCTGTACGGGGGTGGCGGGGGGCTGTACGGGGGTGGCGGGGGGCTGTACGGGGGTGGCGGGGGGCTGTACGGGGGTGGCGGGGGGCTGTACGGGGGTGGCGGGGGGCTGTACGGGGGTGCGGGGGGCTGTACGGGGGTGCGGGGGGCTGTACGGGGGTGGCGGGGGGCTGTACGGGGGTGGCGGGGGGCTGTACGGGGGTGGCGGGGGGCTGTACAGGGGTGCGGGGGGCTGTACGGGGGTGGCGGGGGGCTGTACGGGGGTGGCGGGGGGCTGTACGGGGGTGGCGGGGGGCTGTACGGGGGTGGCGGGGGGCTGTACGGGTGTGGCGGGGGGCTGTACGGGGGTGGCGGGGGGCTGTACGGGGGTGGCGGGGGGCTGTACGGGGGTGCGGGGGGCTGTACGGGGGTGCGGGGGGCTGTACGGGGGTGGCGGGGGGCTGTACGGGGGTGGCGGGGGGCTGTACGGGGGTGGCGGGGGGCTGTACGGGGGTGGCGGGGGGCTGTACGGGGGTGGCGGGGGGCTGTACGGGGGTGGCGGGGGGGTGTACGGGGGTGCGGGGGGTTCTCCGGGGGTGCAAAGGCCATCCCATTGATTACAAAAGTGAAAAATAAAAGTGATAATATCTAATTAATACATATTTCTTTTATCGATACCATACAGAAATTTATAAAAAATATATTAATAATACATAATCTATAAAATATTTAAAAGACCACCATGGATGGTAATAATGCATTACTTAAATGAATAAATACAGTACATCAATGTCAACCCTACCAGTAAAAACAAAAAACATATCTCGTGAATATATGGTGCGTCACGTGTTGCCATCACTGCTACCTCCTTCTGGTGGGCCAGGTGCCTACAACAAATAAACATTATAAATATTTTAATAACAAAAATAATTTAAATTAAATAAATAAATACAGTATATACCTGCGTCGTATGATCCCCTGTACGATCAGCTCGACGCACATATTCCCGCAGTGCTCTAACCTCAGCTGTCAATTGCGCATTTGTCTCCTCGGAAGCGCGCAGCCGTGCCTCAAAATCTGACATCTGCTGTGTCATATGAGCAACAGCAGGACCGACAACCGCAGCGCGTGACACTACAGAACGAGGAATCCCTGCTCCATAGGTCAAACTATAGCCATGCCCGTCCCGACCAATAATGCGATGAAAGATCTCATCCCGTCGCATGGGAAGCTGTCGCTGGTCCTCTGGCAGCTGTTCTAACTCAGCTTCAAATTGATCCTGTGAAATATTTAAATATATATATGTTAATATATAGATTTATGTAATTATTGGTAAGTACAGACACTTACTATCAATGCTGCAACCTCTGGATCATTGCGATCACGAGTCCTTATCCACACCGACATTTTATCAGTTGCTGCACCTTGCCCTCGCAACTGTATATTAAAAGAATATAAACACAAAACCATATTAATTAATAAATTAAAAAATGAATAATATATACCTCATGTCGGATCTGAGACACGTGACGAGTCCCGAGCCTGTGAGCTGGTCCCTGCAACGCTCGATTCTCCGAATGGCGTGTTGACACCTCCTACATTCAATTCATTCAAATTTCAAACAAATCACATATTCTTGAAAATATATATACAGAAAAATAATTAATATACTAACCGCAACACCCTCAGTAGACCAATATGCAACCAAGTCACGCCACTGAGCTGGGAGGACACCTCTCGGGACCTTTTCCAAAATGTCAAGGGCACCCACATTTGGTATCCAGTGGTCCCTCTTCACTTTGCCTTTATAATCTTTCCACAGCTTACGGCATTTGCTCATACACACCGGCCGAAACTCTTCAGGGCATACTTTCAAATTTTGCTATAATGAAAATAATCAAACATATTAGTATTATTTATAAATAGAAAATAAAGTAAAATTATTTTCTTACCTGAACCTCCCTCCATAGACGATCTAATGTGTCCTGAGGGATAGAAGCCCAATCACGCGTGGTCAATGGAAATCGATGTGGGTCACGTATGATATGACCCAGCTGACGAATAAATGCTGGGGCATTCGGTCCCACGGGATGAAATACCTCATCAAATGAAACATCTGTCGTCGTGTCGGAATTCCATGATAATATGCCACGACCAGGGCCTCTCCTGCGAGAGGAAGAAGCAGCCGAGTCTGATCCTGTTGAAAACAATTTTATATATAAATTGACAAATGTTATATATATATATATATGTCAATTACATAAAAAATATAGACAATGACATTCAAACATACCTCGACCCTGAGACGTAGATGCCTCAGATGGATGATGTGGATTTTCTGCCTCTTCCCCTGACATGTCTGCAGTCATACAAAATATCAGTAATGAGTCCAAAGTGTTTAAAAGATAAATTGGATTGTTCTTAATAAATCAAACTTGTACAACTGTTAATCAAACAAAAAATGGATTGAATAATTAGTTGTGAATGAATTTTAAAAAATCAGAAAGTTAATCAACCTAAATATTTATGACTGAATTAACTTACAAAAGTGAGGATTAAAACTTATAAGGATTTATAAAATGATTAGATAATTTATGATATCCTAGGACATTCTACTGAATAGCGGGAAAACAATTATACCTTTCATTAAGCATGCAAATCGACCGTTTCTCCTTCAACAGCCGCTCTGACCCAATAAATATCTTCTTCACGTTGAACTACGGTATGTTGATCAAGTTGTTGGTAAACAAACGGAACAGTCTCGGGTTCATCTTCTTCAAATAAAAACACTCCTCGCCGAGACATTTTGACAACAACTTGCCAACTTGGATCCGAAGGCAAAGTAACGAAGAATACTTGTTCCGCTTGTGATGTCAAAATGAAAGGTTCATTCTCAACTCGTTCATTATTTCTGTATAACATATAGTTAAAATTCACCAATGAAAACTGATATTGATCGACTTTACATCCACGCACTGGATCAACCCAATTACACTTTAACAATATGTACTTCAAACCGTGTGTATATACAACTTCAATGATGTCTATCAATTGACCATAGTAATAACCAGAATCGACAAAGGGACAACTGATGCCACTGTTTTGTGTTGCTCGTTTGTCGTCAACATCTTTAATGCGAAATCGAAAACCATTAGCATCAATAGCTTTATAACGACGAGCCGTTATAGATGGACCCTCAGCCAGTTGGATAAATACTTCAGGTAGCGTGGGGTCCCCTAACTCCCTCAGCTTACGAACCTACATAATTTATAAAAATCAATACTGATATATGCAGAAAGAATTAGTTTAATACTTCACTCATAATGAAAATCAATTTATACATACATAATCCTTGAACCAATCATGAAATGTCGCATAATGAGATTGTTGAATTTGCAACTCAGTCGCACGATGCATCTCTTCTTTTATCTCATTAATGTGTTTCCTGCAAATGATTACGCGATGTTTAAAAGATCAACTTATGCAAAGAAAACATGTAAAAGTTATACAAGAACATTGATAAGATACTTACTGCATTAATGGTGCAACTGATGGAGTATTGAACAAGATATATCGATGTGCTTGTATCCACTCGATGTTGTCCATATCAAATGTGGTTCCTTCTCCAACTGGACCATCATGAATCCGAGAGGGCTTATCTAATTTTGTTTCAACATCCGTAAGATATTCTGCACAAAAGGTAGTACACTCATCCATCAAATAACCATTGGCTATTGATGCCTCTGGACGAGCTCTGTTGCGTACAAATCTTTTCAATGTACTCAAATACCGTTCAATAGGATACATCCACCTGAATTGCACTGGACCAGCAGCCATTACTTCATCAGTTAGGTGCACTGTCAAGTGGACCATAACATCGAAAAATGAGGGGGGGAAAAGTTTCTCAAAGTGACAAAGCGTAAGTACAATTCGGTCCTGCAAACTTTTTAAATCACTCATTCGTTGATTTCTTAAACAAAGCTGTCTAAAAAAATTACTCATCTCAATCAAGGGCTGAACAACATTGGGGGATAAACAATCACAAATTGCGATTGGAATCAACTGCTGAAGTAATATGTGATTGTCATGACTTTTCAACCCTTGCAATGTCTTGCTCGTCAGATTCACACACTTTGAAATATTAGAAGAGTAACCATCAGGCACCTTGACCATCTTCAAAATGGAAAGAAATGTCTTTTTCTCCTCTGTAGTCATCGAATACTGTGCAGCAGGCATATATGCCTTGTTTCCCTCAGCTAACTGTAAATGCAACTGTTTCCTTAAACCCATTTCTTCCAAATCACGGCGTGCATTAACATGGTCCTTTGACTTTCCACTGACACCTAAAATGGTCCACAATATGTTATCACAAACATTTTTTTCAATGTGCATGACATCCAAATTATGCCTCAACATGTTAGTTTTCCAATACGGAAGACTATAAAAAATACTTTTCTTTTTCCAATTGTGACTGCGCTGCCTACCCGCAGCACGAATATTACGTACTGGAGGAGCCACCAAATCCTGAATTTCATATACCGTGCGAATGTTTTCTTCCTCAATCTGCGATAACATTTCGACTCCTGTCATGATCTTTGGTGCTGGGCTGAACTCTCTAGAACCATCAAATGCCACTCTGTCCTTTCTGAACCTGTGCTGGGGAGGGAGAAAACGCCTGTGACCCATGTACGCCCATTTTTTGGAATGTTTAAGCCATACAGATTTTTTACTTTTATTGCAACAAGGGCAAGCAAATTCCCCTTTCGTACTCCAGCCTGATAAATTTGCATAAGCTGGGAAGTCATTGATTGTCCACAATAAAGCTGCATGCAGTTTGAACATTTCATTCGTTTCGCAGTCATAAGTCATCACACCATCGCCCCAAAATTCATTCAACTCATCAATCAATGGCTGAAGGTAAACATCAATCTTATCCCCCGGACTTTTAGGTCCATCAATAAGAGTGGAAAGTAATATAAATTGTTGCTTCATACAAAGCCACGGAGGAAGATTATATGGAACCAACACCACGGGCCATGTGCTATGAGTTGCACCAACCATAGACTTGAATGGATTGAAACCATCTGCTGCCAATCCCAATCGGACATTACGAACATCTTTAGCAAAGTCGGGATGTCTCTTATCAAAATCCTTCCATGCATGAGAGTCTGCCGGGTGGGTTAACATGTCACTTTCATGAACTCTTTCTGCATGCCATCTCATTAAATTAGAAACTTTAGATGACATAAAAAATCTTTTCAACCTCGGTTTAAGGGGAAAGTAACGCATTTGCTTTACGGCAATCGGTTTCCCCTGTATCGCAATCTGACTTTGATGAGTCTTATTTCCCCTGTTCTCTTTCCACCTGGAAGCGCCACAAACCGTACAAATATCCAAATGAGCAGTTTCATTTCTAAACAACATACAGTTGTTTGCACATGCATCTATAGTCTCATATGTAAAACCTAAGTTCTCTGTCAACTTACGAGCATAGTAATACGACTCAGGAATCTTAGCGTCGACAGGAAGAACTTTTTTCAATAAAACCAAAAGCATGTCGAATGATGTGTCTGACCAATTATTCAAAGTCTTCAAATGCAACAACTCCACGATAAACGACAGTTTATTGTAAGAAGTACATCCAGGATATAATTCTGTTTTCGCATCATCAAGTACTTCATAAAACCTCCTCGAATCACGATCTGCACCAGAGCGAAGATTTATCTCACCGGTCTCAAGATTCTGGATGTCAATGCCTTCAGGATCAAACCCACGTACCATTTCAGTAAGCATTTCATGCATTGGATCAGTCATCCTTGCATCAACATCCATCTGAGCTGCATCTGTATTTTGACAACGAACATATTCTTCTCCATGACGAGTCCAACTCTTATAATTTTTCAGAAATCCATTAAAGAAAAGGTGCTCCCTCACAGTATCTCGTGTGAATTGATATCTGTTAGCACATTTTCTACATGGACAACTAATATAGTCACTTTCAAATCCTCTCGTGAACTCAATAAACTGCATAATGCCATTGAAATATTCTCTAGACGTTCGATTTGGAAGATCAATCCAACTCTTATCCATAATAATATCTGTATAACAAACATTTACACAATACTTATTAAATTTACATTTTTCAAATCAACTATATTCAAAATAAATATTAACCATTTTATGAACCATTGATAAAATAATAATGTAACTGAAAGCTCATGTTACCTGATTGAGCTACAAACCTGAAAGGGAGGGGAGCCGAAGGCTGTGCTGCGAGGGAGAGGAGGCAGCGAAGGGGAGCCGGAGCCAAAGGCGGTGCGGCAAGGGAGGGGACGGGCGGCGGCGGCGGCGGGGAGCTGGAGGAGAGGAGGCGGTGAGGGGACGGGGGACGCGCAGCGAGGGGGGGGGTGTCCGGGGTCGGAGGGGGCCTTCCGAGGTGCGGGGAGGGGTGTCTGGGGTGTCGGGGGCCTGTCAGGGGTGCGGGCAGGGGTGTTCGGGGTGCGGGGGTGTCCGGGGTGCGGGGGAGGGGGGGCTGTCTGGGGTGCAGGGGGGCTGTCGGGGGTGCGGGGTGGGGTGTCCGGGGTGCGGGGGGCCTGTCCGGGGTGCGGGGGGGCTGTCCGGGTTCGGAGGGGGGGTGTCCGAGTGCGGGGGGGGGGGGGGGGGGCTGTCCGGGGTGCGGGGGGGCTGTCCGGGTTCGGAGGGGGGTGTCCGAGTGCGGGGGGGGGGGGGGGGGGGGGGCTGTCCGGGGTGCGGGGAGGCGTCCGGGGTGCGGGGGGCGGTCCGGAGTGCGCGGGGGGGTGCTGTCCGGGGTGCGGGGAGGCGTCCGGGGTGCGGGGGGCGGTCCGGAGTGCGCGGGGGGGGTGCTGTCCGGGGTGCGGGGAGGCGTCCGGGGTGCGGGGGGCGGTCCGGAGTGCGCGGGGGGGTGCTGTCCGCGGTGCGGGGAGGCGTCCGGGGTGCGGGGGGCGGTCCGGAGTGCGCGCCGGGGGCTGTCCGGGGTGCGGGTGCCGTCCGGGGTGGGGGGGAGGGCCGAGAGGCCGGAGGGCGGCGGCCGGAGGCCGGAGGGCGGCGGCCAGAGGCCCGAGGGCGGCGGCCGGAGGCCCGAGGGCGGAGGGCGGCGGCCGGAGGGCGGATGGCAGGCGGCGGGGGAGGCCAGGCGGCCGGGGAGGGCGGGCGGCGGGGGAGGGCGGGCGGCGGGGGAGGGCGGGCGGCGGGGGGAGGCCGGGCGGCGGGGGAGGCCGGGCGGCGGGGGAGGCCGGGCGGCGGGGGAGGCCGGGCGGCGGGGGAGGCCGGGCGGCGGGGGAGGGGAGGGCGGCGCGAGGGAGGGCGGCGAGGGAGGGTTAGGGCGAGGGATCGAGGGAGAGGAGAGTGCGCGGGGGGGGGGGGGGGGGGGGCGCAGAAACCCCCCGAAATTTTTTATTCAGCTTAGCGACCGCCATTGGCGGTCGCTAATGCTGACCTATAGCGACCGCCAATGGCGGTCGCCCGAGTCTGGGGGGCTCCAATGCCCCCTTTTCTAGTAGTGATAACAAAAACTAAAAACTGCATTTACAAAAACTCAATAAATGATCACCTCTTCATAACCAATTGAAGGTAAACAAATGAAAGGTATGAGATCAAATGATCAGTAAGGGTTATAAATATCAGAAGGATGAATTCAATAATATGTGAGTCATAAAAAATTTTACATAATCAATATGGTAAAGTGAATAATTGAAAAACCCGCACCATTAATAAACTGATAATGAAACTGCATCCATAGATTTTGTCATAGTGAAAATATCATGGATAGTAATAAATAATAATGAATAAATAGAATGATTATAAATTGAATGTCATGTATCTAGTACCTGATACCATAATACCATTAAAACGGTTTAGCTCTATGGGTAGAAAGCTGTCTGATTTTTGGAAACAAACTCGGAGGTTTTGTCTCATGAGACCTGTCAATGAATCGAGTGGCTATAGTGGGCTGCACCCACCACTTCATTTCCAAATAATTATTTATAAATTTATTTAATACAAAATTATTATGCCTTTTCAATATCCGTATAGAGTAGAGGATACTGATTTATCAATATTTCCACAGTTAAAACAACATTCCAAAGAAACATTGTATGAAAAATGGTATATAGTTTAGACAATAAACATATCCATGATATGAGAATATAGATATTTAATAGAAATATAATTAAAAACTAAAATTGATCTCCAATGGGAATTAGGTACACCACATAAGAATTATTAGGTGCATAATACAGAGTAAGTCACAACGAAATGGAAAATTGAGACAGAGCCTGTTACCACATTGTAATCAATCGTTTCATGTGGCCAAGATTTCATAATAATCAAATGAATATTTGAAAACCATGAACAGAAATATAATCATGATATTATATATTGAATTACAGTACAAATATACCACATATAAGAAATAAGAGGCAAACAATTAAAATCCCATAGAGTTGAATGTCAGATGAGAAAACCCCTTACAAACATTTCAGCATGGTAACAAGTGTTCTTATGAGGGGTTAATGAGAGTTAAAGGGATATCCTATAATTTATATACCATAAGGGAAGTATGGGAGTGTTGAGAAAACATAACCCATCATTTAGGAATTTAAAATAAAATGACACAACATAGGGGGGATTCTTGAATAAAAGTGAGAGAGAGGATCCCTTACGAAGAACACATCATGAGATTAAAGACAAATCAATGAAATGATTACGTGTGACAAAAAAAATCACACAAAAAAAGTGGATTTATAGAATAAAACAATAATAGGTCATTCACACATATTATGGGAAAATACAAAACCAATGACATTGATTTTTATCTCAATGAATGGAAATTGAGTTAAGATATCCCTTACCTTATGCTCGAAGGTGTTCTTGATTGTTCTTAATGACACGAATAATAAAATTTAGCTTCATTAATTAATAATTCTAGAACCTCATCAACATTTAATTGATTTGTTATAACCTTATTAGCTTTATTCATGCTATTTTTATGGGTTTAAGAGATTCAATTTTATTGTTTTGGAAGCATTGTCTTCCTTGGTTTTCATGATCTGTTTATTTGTATTCATGAATTGATGTTCGTTTGAATTGTGTTTAAACATACACAATTTTTAATATATATTATTCTTTACATTTAATAGATATAAATTATATTATAAATTTTTAGGTTATATACCATGAGGATGACTCAATTGATAAGTTAATGATAAACGCTTGGATTATCCTTGGCGATTTTGGGTACAATGAACTTGTTTTGTATTATTATTCCATATTATGAGTGTGTAAGGATTAAAAAACATTAAATAAGATAAAATACATATATTATGATTTGGTTAAACTATTAAAAAGGTTTCATACCATTCTGAAAGATAGTAATTTAAATTGAAAACTCGTCTTCCTTGAGTGTGATAAATTAACACATCTCGAACGGTGTTTGCATTTATAGTATAAAAGGAGGGGAAAAGAGGGATGCTGATAAAATATTCCATTATCATAATGAAAATTCAGTATATTTATGGTACTTAAATTATCATGTCATTTGGATGAGACATGGTGAAAATAGAGAACAAAATAATGGAACTTGTAAAAGAAATCGAATGAAAAAGGAAAGGAGGTTAACCTCTTGAGTACTCCACCTTGAGAAACTCCTTAAGACCATTGTTTTTGGAATTTTGGTGAGATAAACAGGTATTGGACGTGGGGAGAGGGCTTTGAAAGTGTATTTTGAAGAATTTATGCCATTCTTGAAGCTTTAGTGGTGTGGTAGGAAAAGGGGGTGAGGGGGTGGTTTATATAGTGGAGGGGAGAGGGGGATTTCTCAATATTATATTAATTAATTTATTATTTCTCCACAAGATAAGGAATAGTGAGTCTTACTTGACCAATAATAGTAATTTTTTCATGTGAATTAGAATCAATTGTGATTACATTAGAAGAACATCATACATGACTCTATAATTAGTGTATTTATCTTATTTTGTAAATTATGGAATTTCACTATTCATCAAAAATTCATGTATTTCAGAAAAATACCAAAAATTCAACCTAACAATTTTTCAACATGTAGAATCCCAAAATGAATTTTATTTTTCAAAAATAATTTTTTAAATATGATTAAATAAATATTTAATTAAAATCATTATTTATTCAGAAAATATAAACACTTAAAATATTCATCTTCATTTTTAAGGTGCCTAAATTTATTAATACATTCATGGGTATGGATACCATTCATAAGAGTCACATTAATATTCATAAGGGTAGGTTAATATTAATAAGGGTTGGTTACTATTCACTGAAAATTAAGTTAATTCTATCAGACTCTAAATATCATCCTGAACATAACTGTGTATGTCATATTTTCAAAATTCAAATCATACAAGTGGAAAATTTATGTTCAATGGCTAGGATATGACTATATTTTAAATAACCAAGTGTTGTTTCAAATAAACTTATTACTTTATGTAATATCGGATATGAATATAATGTATTTAAGAGAAACATACCATAAAATGTTTGGGGTGTTACAAAAAATCATATTGATTTGACATGTAGATTGGTAGAAAAGCAAATAATAGTGAGTTGTTCTTAAATCCAAGGTAGAATTGTAGGTTGGAATTTCATAAATGGATTGGACCACACTAAGGATGAATCTGGACTTTAAATATTTATCCAAGTTATAATTGAATATCACTAGACTTCTAGTGGAGTATCAATAATTTTTAACATCTATATTGATCCTAGAAAATAGAACACCAAATCTGGTCGAGTTTCTTTGGGATATTATTTAGTCCATATTATGTGCTCCATATGGACCTTCAAATGGTTTAAATAGCCAATTATACAATAGAATTATTTTTATTAATTTGAGTAAGGAACTATAAAAACCAAGAATATGTTTTTTATAATTATGGTGAGAGTTGTGATTAAAATATTAAACTAAATGGAACATAGATTAATTTAGATAAATCTAAAAAATATATTTAATATTAAAAAATGGGAACTTCAAAAAAATTATACACATTTCTTTGAAATTATGTAGGGAGAGTCGATAAAAAATTATGAATAAATTCATTACATCACACCCAAATCGAATATATTATGTTTGAGGTCTTCTATTCATTTCCTCGTTGTCCTAATGGAAGTACCATCAAGGTATATCTACAATTCATGTGGGTAGTATTAAATAGATAACTCTTATTTATTAAAAAACCCAGTGACCAATGGTGTGAATTCTATAGAAGGATGAACCACTATAAAATATTCTAATTCTTTTCATTTTATAGCCTTTGGAAGTATAAATCAAATGTCAATCTACTTCAGGATTACTTACCACCATGAAAACAAATCCAATAAACATGGGGTGATTGAGGATATATTTGAGTCGGTCATTACAAGAGTCCAAGTAGAATTTTTAGTGTAATAGGTAGTGCCTAAAATTCTAGATTGAAAATATTTATGCATGTAAATTTTTATAAATATCAAAATATTGAGTTTTAATATTAAGCATAGTTCTACTGTGGTAATAAAGACTATTTTCATTGTTTGCATAATTTTTTTATTTAATAAAGACACTTAGTTATTACTCTAATGTTTTCTAATATCAAATGAGTGGACTTAATTAAATGGGGAGAATTAGTACCATTGGCATAAAATGATAATTCTTGAGACTATCATAATCTTCTTAAAACTCATCCATCCACTGATTGGTGACTCCCTTAATCGTCAATTTAGTGAAAGTTAAATACTTTCTTGAAAGACTATCTATGAAGTGTCTGATGTAATAAAGAATAACTAGAGTCCTAAAATCTCTTTCTATTTTTTAGGTGGAAGCATGTCAAGGATATCCTTGGTTTTCTTAGGATCAAATTCAATATCACAATAGCATAAAATGAAGCTAAGTAACTAACCTTAAGTTACCTCTAAGGAATATTTCATGGGGTTTATATTCAAACAATGATATCATACATTATATAAAAAAATATCAAGATAAAAAAATGACTAGTATGTTTTTATGATTTTAGAACAATATTTTATCCACAAAATTCAATGATATTTCCCAATATGTGTTTGAAAATATAAATCATAGAACATTGATATACAGTGAAGAAATTCTTAAAGATTAAATGCATCACTCGACAGTTTTACATTCATTGGTGTGTCCTCAAATTAGTGGAATATTCATCTTCAGGATCCACTCAAATTTGGTTGTATCCTGAATATTAATTTATAAAGGAAAGGGCTGGATAACCAATAATTAGATCAATCAAAAGTTTTTTAATCTAGATTGGGAAATTATCTTCTAGATAGTATTAGTTGAGATCCCTAAGATTAATAAAAAATATGATATTCCCATTATTTTTTTGACTAGGAAATTACTGGATAGCCATTTCAGATATTGAACACCCCAAATGAAGTTTGATTTGATCATCTTATCAACCCAAACTTCAACCTTATCATGATGAGTTGGGTTCATTTTTCTGGATACATGATTGAAACCATTGATATCCTCTAGTAATCCCAAGTGATGGGTGGCTACATTGGAATTATGTATAGGCATTTATGTGTAATTCTAGATGAACACATTTTGATACTGCATGATAAAATAGGTAAACACCTCTTGTTATTTGGGAGACATAACATAATAGATCAATTTCGGTCATGGATATTATTTTATGAATTGATTTAGTTTCTAGATCTCATCAATAGTGGTAGAGAAACATTCATAAAATGTAGAAGGATCATCTCTAAGATCCTATTATTCATTTTTATCTACCTCAATCTCATGAGAAATGGGAGATAAATGGTAATCTTTGAATATATAAGTTAACATGAGGTCATTTTTGGTTCCCTATACAGGAGACAATATCAATGATATATTAGATAAACTCTCATTCTTCCTCTTCTGTTTTATTTTGGGAAAAAACAGGTGTCAACATCCCGAAATTCAAGAAATGAAGTTGGGGTTTTATCACCCTCTATTATTAATATGAGGGTCTCTTATAATTCATCAGATGTCATGAAGGACTTTCGAGAATCTAGGGACCCAACAAGGGAATTTTAACTTAGGTTGTTTTCTTTGTTGTGAGGATCAAAAACTTTATCTATATTATTGCATTCATATGATGTGTCTAACATCATGGAAACTAATGAATACATTCCCAAATTACAATGTATCACATTGATTTGATTGATGGGAAATATATATTCATTATAGGGCTCTTTAAATGAGTCAATAGAGGTTATTTTAGAACCTTTTAGAGTAGTAACCCATGAAAAATCATTTATCATGGGTTATTTTTTCTCTTTGGTGTAATCCTGAATTGATGTATTGAGATTCAAAGGACTCAAATGGATCACTATCATCAAACAGTGTCCTATTTTTTTATAAACATTGTATTTGAAACTTTGATGGTGTGGTGAGGGAGGTTCTATATACTCATGTAAAAAGGTCTCCCTAATAGAAGATTAAAAGTAATATACTATTAAAAATTCATGAATTCATAGTTGGATATGAGGCCCCCAACATGATCACTAATCTTGATTCGTACAAGTGGTTTCTACTCACATTTTTTCATAACCCTGAAGTGTTAAAGTATAGGGGGGAAAATCAGCTTAGTTTTAACCCAAACAATGGAGATCCTAGAGTAGAATAAGTTTCATTAATGATCTATAGTTAATTAATTCTCATTGGATATAAATTTAATATAATTATATAGATATATAGAATGATATTATGTGTCCAGGTATCACAGTTTCCCAATCATGCTCTATGAAGGAGATGACTACATGAATTTCTGTGGGATCGGTCTGTATATGATTTACTTCCGCAAAATTGACATAGTATTTTATATATTTAGGGATTAATAGTTCCACCAAAAGTTATTCCTAGATCACTTTTAGTAAATTAAGGGAATATGATATTAAAATATTGAATAAAACATAACCAAATTTTTGAAGATGTCATATTTTTTAGACAAAGTTCTTCACTTTACACCTTGAGGATACACTTTAGATTGTGAATTGGGATGTAGAGTTTTTCTTTATTGTATCCATTTCATCTGGATAGAATTTGAGGATCCTCCAATCACATGAAAGTAAAATTAATCCTTCATTTCCATGATGTGATGTTTAATTGGAAACAAATTATTTTCAAATATAATATGATCAAATAAGATTGAGACCTATATGGAACATAGGTAGGATGATACTCTAGTTTATCCCACTAGTTCTTGTCACTTTGTTTTATGAGCATATATAGTTTCAATAGAGTTATGGATTGAATATTGAAATACATTCAGACCACGACTTGCTCCACCCATCATCCTTATTAGACTCTCCCTTATATTCCTTGATTTTGAGGGGGTAAATCAGATTCATATGAATATTTTTCTCCTTTAGATAATGGATTCTTCAAGTGAATCACATTGAAAAAGTGTAAACATAATCTTCATTTGACAAGGGTTCCATTTTTTGGGAGGGTTCATGTCCTTCTTGTTCCTAGGGAATAAAATCTGAGAGGGTTTAAACTGGCTTGGGAATCAAAAAAATTATCTTTCTAAGATTAATTATTTCCAAAATTATTTCTCTATTTTTTAGGACTGATTATTGAGATACTATGAAGTTATGGACGTTGGTTTGACATTTACAGATAGTTTTATGGTCAAATCTGGTTGATTCAGTTATACCTTAATAATATAATGATCTCAATTGAATATCTTTATATCCATCCAATTATCAAAATTCTATACACCTTTATATGAAACTTTCCATCATCCACTTTATTCATATGGAGAAGAAAAAACAAATTCTACTTATATTGGTGAATTTTCTAAGTTCACTTGTCCAAAATAAACCATCTTCTAGAGTATGTCTTTAAAAAATGACTTTTGATGGTACAAAATACTATTCGGTGGATGGGGAAATAATTATTGAAATCATTAATACCAAACTAATCAGGCCTTCTAGGGTCAAAAAACCTCAAAAAATCATTCTCCACAACTACTATAAGTTAGTCTGAGACATGGTCATCTCGAAAAGAATAAAATTTATTCTTATGATCTTTTTATTTTGGATGATTTTCATCTTTTTTCCCATCTTGATGAGGATGTTTCTGTTGTTATTTTCAGTTGGGAGGAGGTTTCATTAGATATTATGTAGTCTTAGGAACTAGATCTTGTGTTAGAGTTTTATTAAGTGTAACAGTTTCAATTTCCACTTTTATACTTATTTTTTCCAAGTCTACCAATATTGGTTGAGACTTGGACTTGGATCTCCGAATAGTGTCTTCTCATATCTTCAAAAATATGGAAATTTTACATAATCTACTCCTATATTTCACTTGAATGAGTAGTGTTTTTAACTCATCACATAGGTTCTATATATAGAGGATCAATAACTCTTCATGGTGGAGTTACAGATTCAGGGAGTATGTCAAATCCTTGCACCTATAAATGAATCATGAGACTCTCTTTTTCTCAAGTTTTTTTTTTAATTTGAGATATCAAGTATTTTTTTCTTTCACAATTTATAGATGAATTGATAAATGTATTTTACAGCATAAGGATTCCCATCATATAAATTTCTTGTCTAGAAAATTGCTATACCAAACAAAATATAGTCCCTCGAAAGTCTATAAAAGGTATTTGGGTTTGGATTTGTCTTGTTTCTAAAGGTTTCCCATCATGATACCACATTTAGAAACAAAATTCATCATGTGTTGTTCCATGTCCCTATTCCATTGAATTTTAGGAAAGTAGGATTCCCAAAGATGGGTTGGGGAAGAGTTTCATCCACACATTCAAGGTAAGGATTTGTTACTGGGTACAATGGTGCACATCACCCTTCTATATCATATAGTTGGGATATTAGTGGATTGATGGTGTCAATTATTTCTAATGGGATATCTTGTTGGGAATGAATTTGAATAGGGGTGGAAATGGGAAGATCTTAACATAGTAGGCCTACCTACATTCATGGATGATAGCCAGTGTGGGATAACGTGAGGTAGTTATCTGGATATGGTCCCATATACTTCCCCAATAGAATGAATTACTAACATAGTATGTCCATGTAATCTAAATAAATTGGTTTTATATATCCCACATTGGGAAGATGAGTGCTCTACACTTGCTGGTATGATAGGCTCTCCATGTTGAGGGGGATTTTTTTTGAAAGAGGAATGAGAGATTCTACCTAGAAAATATATCCAGTGGGAATGTTTTCTATGAGCATATAATCATTGAGTATTATTAAATATTTTAACTATATCTATTATTGATAGAATTTATATTTAATCATAGAGGGTTGAACTTATTTAAGTAATGGGTGGGAGTTAGCCACAAACTTGATATTTTCTTTACTTGAAGCCTGAAGTGGTAGATAACTATTTGAGGGAGCTCCCAAAATATTATATGGTCATTGGTTTCTTGTATATACACCTTCTTCAACTATTTTGGTGTCGATTTTATTTTGAACAGAAATATCCCCCTCTTGTTCTCCTACATTGGTCACGTTCTCCACATCGTCTGTAGGTCCAGTGTTAATGAAATTTATCGATTCCTAATGCAATGTTGGTATCATATAATCATTGTAAAAATAATAATACTTATCTCCCATGGTGTATATATTGAGAGGTATGTAAAAAATCCACTTGAGTGGTATTCATCTTGAGTGTATTCTTTGATTTATAGCATATATGAGGCTTCACCTTCTCCTTTCATTTTGGGAACTCTTTGTGAAGGGTAATCAAGATAGAGTACCAAAAATATCATATCATACATATCCCTAGGGAGAATAAAAGATCATGTAATGAGATAAATTGTGAAGGATTGTCCTATGAAACACATAAAAATCAAGAAAAGACCAAATTATTGGGGGGAGGAGGAGATTGAGATAAAAATGCCACTATCCCTTTAGGATGGGGATGATTATGTTCAACTAAAATAACATTTTTGATATTCCCAAGATTTGATGACCTTTGGGGGATAGTGGTTATAATAATCCCCTCAAACATATGGTCTAGAGCCTCTCATAGATTTATTCTATTTCAGATGTCGTTACCACCCTCTTGATATTGTGAATTTCATCCAACCATGAGTTGGATGTAATTCATTTACAAAATACGATATGCTTGTTATGAGAGGAAATGTTTCCACTTGAGGTTTGAAATTTCTAAAATGATAATCTTGATTAACATTTGTAGAGGATTGATGTATGATTATTTTGATGGATCTATACCATCAAGTTAAACATTTCTAAGATTTTTGTTATAACATTTCATTGTTAAGTTTACCATTAATCTTGTGAAAATATTGATTCCAAGATTTTTCCTAAAGTAATACACTGTATAATGTCACTTTTTGTGAGATTTGTGGATCAGGAGTGAGGTAAAATGAAATGATATATGTTCACCTCATTATTATACTTCGTATAGAGAATCATTAATGAACTAATATATATTTATCAAAATATCAAGGAATTCATGTTGAATATTTTCATGATGCGTTTCCAATTTCAGACATCCTATGACTGAAAGTGGAGCCCAATTAATCTTTCAATGAAATTATTTTATTTTATTGACATGATTTCAATATACTTTATAAGTTATGACATTAATTTTTTAGTAGTAAAGATTCATCAATAGATTTGGATGAATATGATGGACCTATTCATCTCCCAATTTTTTTAGAATTATATTCTATGATATGTCCAAAAGATATAAAATGATAGGTATATTATCCATGGAAATTGTTTCCTAATAAGAAAAGCATTCTCTTCATCTTGTATGAGAAGATATTTCACTTGTTTTAAAAAAAGAGGTCATTTATTGACTACCTTATTATAGAGGCTAGGTTTGATTAAAATATTCTCAATTGTTGTAGAATATAGGTGATGAAATAATGGTTTTGAGAACAAAATTTTCTTGAGCTATCTTAAAAAAATAAATGATATCTCTTTCCAAAGAAAAGGCTTCAGGTGTAGTGGTTCCGATTATTTTTATTGCCTCGTGATTTTTGTACATTAATATAGTTAATTTATAAATGGGGGGACTTTTATACCAAAATGAAATATATATCTGGGAGGAAACTTTTAAATGAATAAAATCATGGGGTGGAATACCATCATGACTCAGTGTCCAGACACACAAAATAATCCTTCAATATATTCCCTAGGGAGGACCTTTAGGGTTGACAGTGGAAAGTAGAGGAAGATATTTTATATTATATTATGACCATGAGGACGGTTTTTTTAGTGTTCAACATGAGAAAATATCCTTTGATCAATCTTATTATGACCATGAAGAGGAACTTCATAGTAAATACTTTAGTTTGGACCTCCAGATATACTAGTAGAAAAATTAAAGGGAGCACCTCTGTAGCCGAAACTATTACATTCATTTAATGAAAAAATTAGCAGGATCTTGGTCCGCTATTAGCAAGTATTTGAGGGTCTCATGAAAACTGTCATTGTGTAGAATAGAAATGTGGGATTTCTTATGGTCTTCAGATTGACCTTAGTTTGGGTGGTTGGAGTCACATTTTTTGAACAATGACATTCTTGTAAAGAATCCCACCTGAGGGACTCTAATGCTATTACATAAACAAGTTGATAAGTTTTAGGGTTTTATAATTAGTGTGTTCCTACCCTAAAGTGGTGTTTAGAGTGGGTCGATGTTCTCTATTTGGGATAAGGATATGTTCATGATCCAATTTTCCACACATTGTTAGGGTGTACATACAACCCTCCTGAATAAGAGAAGGAATGTGTTCCGACTCTTGATTAACCCTCAAAGTGTGTGGATGAGATACTCTAGTGGTGGGGGTGAGGATATGATTTTAATACTTGATTATTATCATTTATAAGATATGTTAAAATCAGTGAAAATGTGGCAAGGGATGTAATTCGATCCCTTTATTGTCATCAGGATGTGTTGATGGGCTTCTGTAACTAGAACAAGAATGTTCATCTATTTATTAGTTGGAGAGGGAATGTGTGCATACTTCTATACTCTCGTTTCCACTGGAATATACCAATGGGATTCATGTTTGGGGGAAGGAGTGTATACCTACCCCCTAATTTTTATTGGAATATGCCTACAAGATCTTATTAATACTATCTGGGTATGTTTATAGGCTTTCTAGGTCCTTGCATGAATGTGTGCATGCTCACTATTTACCATTGTAGCATGTTGGTAGGATTCCATAGTGGAAGTGGGGATTTGGTAATTATCCCAATTTTTGATAGTCTGCCCCCAATTATGGTCATTCCTAGGATATCAGCTCTAAGTGACCTGATCTAGGACCCACAAGTTGGCATCCATAGAGGTTTGCAGAGGGATTGGTGCCACACAGTGATGGCATCGATGATTTTTAGAAGGATCCCTCTAGGTAAACTCATGTGTTTTTATGAGTCCTATTTTGACCTTGTAATCCATATCTTTAAGATAGGGGTTGAATTTACTACTCCTTTCTGTGAAGAGGCTCCCAAAATAGTTCAGAACAATGTTAAGTGTTGTTTAATTATTCACCACTAATCATTGTTGGGAAGATATTTGGTGAGGATTCATGTCCTAGAGGGATATACATTAAACCTACAACATTGGGATAATAATTTTTTGGTTCTACTCATATATTAGTGTATTCACCACCTAGAACTGAAGGTGTTGAGTAGGCAACAACATCCCCTAGTTCAATGGGGACCCAACTTGTAGAAATTTTGATTCATAACTCAGTCTTGGTTGAGAGGGTGCCATTTATATTGAATATAGTTATATGATTTTGAGAAGCAACAAGAAGAAACAAGAAAACACATCAATGCAACTTCATATGTAAACAAAATCAAGCATGACTAATTACTTTCATGGTTAAAGTATTCATTTCAGGTTTACCATTTTTTCATCTTAAAAAGTAATTTGTTCATATATATGGAATTATTCACATTTTCAATAGGTTCCAATGGGGGTTAATTATGAAACTATAAACACACAATGACTCCCACATCCGTGACATGATATGAACCTACATTCCAAAGTTTGGTGGTCACTAGTGTGTCCAAGGAATGACACTTGGGAACATATATCCAACGAGAGGATGAGTGGTCAAGCTCATCACACACTGTTGGAAGGAATTATTACATACAGTGAGAATATAGAATATATTTAATTCATGTTTTATAATCATTCCCAAGTCCCATTATAGGAATAGTTACCCTCATAAAAATAATTAGTTATTAGAATATATAGATATGAACATCTATACATGTCATAGGTAACTCATAAATGAGAACATCTATATGTATCAGAAGTTTTCCCATCAATATCATTATCTATATGTGTCACTGGAACTTTATCTTGGTTCATTATCTCTTAACGAAACTGGTTTAAAGCCATATAGGTAGGAACTATTGATTTTTTCATTATCCAGGGATATGGTTATTATTTCGATGTTGGGATCATCTCCATGATGGGGAATCCTATTTTTCCTTGTTGAAAGAATCAGAACCTATATAGTTCAGTTCCACTTAATGGGACATGTTATACCATATAAGGTCATGTGATAAAAACTAAACTATATTGTTTAATGTTATGAAGTTATGACATTTACAACACATATCAGTGTCATGTTGTGAGGGAAATGTCATGAAATTTTATATTGTTAAAATAGGATGTGGGACTAGGAAATTTAGATTTGTGCAACCCAAACTTATGTGTCATGAAAGGTATGACCACATAGAATAGATTATGTCTTATGAATTAAAGATTCATTTTTTACGAGTCTTGGTTTTTTAACTAAGTATGAGTCCCATTAAAAATCATTTTTATTATTCTAATGGCATGATCAATTTGAGTCCTTAAGACCATGTGAGTCATACTCTATGTGAGAAATAATGAACAATAGAAAATCAATTACATTTCAAAAACGAATAATCAGATTTGAATGAGGCTTATGTTTTGTAACTTCCTTGAGATTTCATACCTTGGAAATAGATTAAGTGAAGGCATGGAGAAATAGAGGCTTACACCTATAATAGGAGGCCTATATTGGATGTGGTTGGGGCTTATACCAAAGTAAAAGGCCAAATAAAGGAATTTTAATCATATCAATGACATAGTCAACTCACATATCTATGCAAATATGATTCAAGCATATTGTGAGAATCAATAGATAGAATATCAAGCACATTTCATGAAGCTATTTAATTGGGATTACATATGGTGGTTGTTATATGTTGGTATCATTGGATTTATATTGATATCACTAATGGGATCCATCTTAGGTCTTGTACCAAATAAGGAATCCCACCCTCATGTATTTTTTCCTCTTAGTAGGTCAAGGAGAGACATGTTAGTATGAGGGATGAATCCCTATATAAGAAAGACTAGGGGATTACTTCAAGAGGGATTCACTAAGTTTGTCCTAGTCTAAATAAGTGGAGAAATATATCTTTGAGTCTGAACCACTTCCACCCTTATCCTTATGATTGGGGTTCTTGTTCCCAAGGGTACGTATGATTGGAACCCCTCTTGGACCCATTCCCATTAAAAGGAAGAATGAGAGACCTCTATACAAAGGGGGTGTATGATCAAAAGAGAAAATGTACGATGGTTTGTCTATCCTCATTATGTGCATCCAATGACTTTGGAGGGGAACTTTGTTTTGTCTTCTTTGGATTTTGGTGTTGATGAGAGAGGACCATCTGGAAACTTTATAAAGGGGATAAGATGAATTCCAAAGTTATGTGGTATGAGAGCTTTGAGATTGGGGAGAAAGGCACCCTAGAGTACCCCATCTCACAAAGTGGTCTTTCTATAAGAAATTGGGAACACAAAGGGGGTCCCTTACAATGTTTATATCTCATGATGGAAATACCACATTCCTGAAAGGATAATAAAGCTTAACATTTCTCAAAGGATTTCTTTTTTGATAGGTTCCTTTCATGACTAACTCCTTCAAAGGGAGTATCTCTTCCTTCACGGTGAGATGATTACCTGTGATTTGTTATAAGATTAATGTACCCTGATTTTCCAAAAAATGTAAATTTCTTCCTCAAGAAATCAATATTTCTCTTATGTTGCACTCAATTTATCCACTTCATGATGTAATTGGTTATTTATAAGAAAATTCTGAAAAAACCATTTTCCCAAAATAGTCAACCACAGAGGATATTATAAGCTATACGAGGGTTATATATGGCCACCCCACTCTGTGAATTGAATTTACTTTTGGGAAGAGGTGGGAGACAATTACCTCAATCCAAAAACACTATTTTTTTGGAGAGGGTGAAATATCATCACCTCACTCAGTAAATGAAATTTTTTTAATAAGGGTAGGGGATCACTGTCTCAACCCTTAAATGAAATCAGTTTAAAGAGGGTGGTGGATCACCACCAAGATTCACAAACAAAATTAGTTTGCAGATGGTGTAAAATCATTACTTCACACTGAAAATGAGATTAGTTTACATAGTGATGAAGTTATTCACAAATACATTCAATAATTATATTAATTTAAGGGTTTCAGTTAGTGATTTGGTTGTTATGTGAAATATTTTAGATTTTATATAGATTTATTTCCTTTTCTAAAATTCACTCAAAATATTATTTTTATGAACTCGATATTGATTAATAAAAATTTACTTGATTCTTTGATTAATTTCTTGAAATTTGGTGGATCTAAATAATTTTATGATACTATGATTGACTGTAAATCCAACAATAAAAATTGTTTTGGTTCAATAATGTATATTAAGGATTAAATGAGGTTCATAGAACTACCAATTTAGATCCAAGATAATTTGAAGAATGTGATATGTGGGTGGTTCATTCCTTTGGTTAGAGTTTTCTGGAGGTATGGTTGTGTGGAGGAGAGTAAATGGGGACATGATAAATGGAAGTGTGTTGAGTTTGTTGAGCTATTTTGTTTATATTATTCTTCTTATTGATGAGGTGATTGATTTTTTATTCTATTGAATGTAGTATTTTCCTATGAATATTTTCTTGATTTGTTTTACCTAGTGTTGTTTCATATTTATTTGATGGCATCATCACATTTGAGAGGTATCACCTAGGGATTTCTTGGAAAGTGGGGTTGTTGGTTTTCCTTCTGGGTTTGGTTTTGATTATCAAGGATGATAATTGTTTGAGAGGTATCCACTATAATGACCTAGATCTTCTTGACCCATTAATTTGTGACTTTTTAGAGTTATAGGTGTCAATATGCGGATTGAGTTGATAAAAGTGGATTTGAGATCAATTTTCAACTAGGTGGTTGGGCTGCATCAGGGAGGAATACACTATTCTTTAAGGGGGTTTATAAAATCCATATTTTTGGTGTGGTACTGACGGTTCCAATATAGGGACCCATGGTTTGAAATTCAGCAGCCCAATCATATCTAGGATCTTTAAAGCATGGAATTTGGTTGTGTTATAGTCCAAATTCTAGGATATATTTGGGAAATTGGAATCCATAGTATTTCAACATGGTCCATGTGTTTGCATCATTGATATCATAGTATCTAGTTTTATTGGTTTTATTTATTTAGGATTTGTTACACAGTAGGGGGTTTTGGAGATTGTATTATACACTATGAAGGTATCCATTAGGATTTGGTTTTATCCTAGTTTTATAGAATCTAGGAATGAATCATGGTGTAATTTACTTGATTCAATTAACGTAAACTTCTTATAGTGTATCCTATCACCCTTGTGTATTTTAAGACAAAATTATCCCTTTCACCTTGTTCTTTAGCCTTGAACCATTTTCTTTTATTTTCCAACTAGGCTATAAATTTAGGGGTTTCCCAAAAATTTATTCTTCCACATTTCTTTATATTGAATCTTGGGAAACTCCATGTTAGTATTAGGAGATATTTTAACCCATATCACTAGTATTTTGAACATGGATTTAGGATACTGGTTATTAGTGATCTAAGGTGAGGTCGTCCCCATTTTTTTGTTAATTTTCTCTCTTTTATTCATATAGGGAAGGTTGTAGATGTGGTATATGGTTGGATTATTTAAGGATTAAGTGAGTGTTTGATGATAGATGTTGTGATTAGTTTACTATATGTTTCTATGGTGTGATTTTTATCTTGGTATAATCACTTTATTTTCGTGTCTTTGCACAATGGATTGTGTATCTTTGGTTGATGTATGAGATTTGAGAACTCTCAATTCTTTGTGTAAATTACGAGTAAAAATTATTTTTTATTCTTTATATGATTAATATGGATTGACCAAATTAAGATAACATAATAGACTAACAAAATTGATAGTAATGGGCATTCTTTACACGTGTTTACATACCTTCATGATATTTCTATCGCACTTTGTGTTTGTTTTCTATTATTTAATAAAACCATTCATGTTGTTTATAATTTTGCGTTACTTGTGTTATTTTCATATGGATTCACCTTTCATGAAATTAAAACCACATAATTATGATAATAAACTATTTATGTGAAAAAAGGAAAATTGTTGTGAATTTTTTATGTATATGGGATAATGTGGTAGTATTTAATGGTGGAATTATTGTTGTGTATTATAGTAAAGCTTTTTGTTATGTCAATGTTAGGGTGATTATCATGGGATTGATCATGATGTTAGAAAGAATTTCCTATGGAATATTCAATGGGTGGTGTAGGGGGATGTCATTTAGATAGTAGTTTGTGCAGCGGGGGTTACGGTAGATGCCATGAGTGATATAGTGGGATACGATTGAGGTTTAGGACTATTCAATGGGGTTGTGACTACCTTTACATGACTAGAAATTATTAATGAGTGGGTTTTTGTGGGTGATGACTTTGTTGGTTGATGTGGGTTTATTTGGTAGCATCTTGAGGGTAAAGAATATAGTTGGTAATGATGAAAGTGAAATGGGGTTGGTTGGAATTGAATAATCTAATGGATAAAAATGAAATGGTAATAGGTAATGGATGAAAGTTGGTTTTCATTTCATATGAAATTAAATGGATTAATGAATTTGAATTAGTTGGTACCTAGGGAATCAAGAAACAGGTTAACTGGTTATTTTACATGTTTGGTGTTGTTGTTTTCATGGGATGTGGGACTTATCGTGATGTAAAAGTAAGCTATGATGGTATCATGGGGTGATGGTAGTATAATGAAATTTGTGATATGTGATAGTGTATTTTTATGTAAACTACTTTAAGATGAATTTTTTGTGGAATATATATATTTATATACTATTTTTATTTCAATACACATCCCACCCAAGTCGGATACCCTTACCAATTCCAAACCAACTTTGGGTACCCAGGGTTTTCCCCAAACATTCATATTGGTGAAATAATAAATTTATTAATTATAATTATTCCCCACTATCCATTCTAGGTATATAATAGGTTGTGATAGATCTTTGTAACTAAAATTATACTATCTTATTATACAATGTACTGGAAAAACATAAGAGTTATTGGTGTGATGATAGGTTCATGAAATACTGGAAAATCCCAATGGGTATGGAGGAGTTGGTATATGTGCATTGGAAGACCCTAATTTTAATTGAGATGAGGATACATGATGGGTGTATTGGAAGGCATTGTGGGGTTTTAGATGAGATGATATTATATGGTAGGGTTCATGCATGGTATGAGGAGGGAATGAGGTTGATTCCCATTATGTTTACGATGCCCTACAACACTAGCTATGTGACATAGTGTGTAGTGAAAGGGATAAAGAAGGAAATGGGAGAAAATTATATTTGATATTGGGGTGTGATAGAAACAAAAAAATGGGGATTTTTTTTTATAGGGTACCCTCTTATTATATTTTTCAATACAATTTTTTTATGTTTGGATACAATATTTTTTTTATGAGTCTTTATGAGGTTGGATGGTTATTGACTTGATATGTGCCTTTTAATTTGGTCAGTTTTTACTAATTAATAAGTATAATCCTTCCATGTTTTTATGAGAGGTTTTGGTTTTGATCTAGTTGAGTATACCCATTATGACCACCCCTATATATATAAACCATTTTCAGGGTTTTAAGGTGACATTTTTGACCAGGATGTATAGTACTAGCATGGAGTTTTGGTTTTGCGACAAAGTCTCTAGCTAGGAATTTGGTGCTTTTATTTGGGGTTTTTATTTGTATTAAATTATTCATGCATTATAGGATTGTTTTTTATATTTTTTAATTATATTATTATATTAATCATTGGTTTGTTTCATTATTCCTGGTATTTATAAGTACAATTCCTCTCATTTGTATGTTTTATACCCTAATTGCATGTTGTTTACCCAAGACATATTGGAGGAATACCTTGGGGTTCACTCCCATCATCCACGTAGGCGTAATAGGGGTACCTAGTGGGGGTGGGTCATGAAACAACAAGATTATGAACAATTATAATATATTTTTACCTCCTTATATTATGTTTATGAAATTTTAACTTTCAAAATATGTCTGTATGGTTCCTTCTTTGTGATTCTTACTAATCCTATGAATATTTACAAACTTCCCACAATTCCAAAAGATATGTACTATACTATTTAACTTCCCATGACTCCTATCCTAGGTCTTATCTTCTATATATTTAAAATTCCATCTTTGAGGTGATAATCTCCTTTTATGAGCATTAAAATAATAATAGGATGGTAATTGGACATCCATTATATGAAGTTCCCCATTGAGGATTGTATTTTTGACATATTCAAACACCATATCTATATTTCTATAGGAGTTAAATATTGTACTAAGTATATTATACCTTGATTCTATTAGTGATAGAAATATAATTATTTCCCACATATAATCCATGAAGGTTACATTCATTACTTTAATCCGACTTACGATAATGATGAAAACATCACATGATATATTACTAAAATTTATTTTTATTACCTCATAATAAATAGAAGTTTCATTAGGAATAACCTATTTATTTTCATTATTTTATCTTACATATCCTCAAGGGCCACCACTAGTTTAGAAGTTGTCTTTTTTTCCTCCTAGAGGTTGAAAGATATATTCAGTTCCAATGAAATTCTATTCAAAGCTAGTGTTTTCTTATCCATATTTACCCATCCCCCATTATCTATATTTTTATTATTTTCTTTACCTAATAAATTTATAGATCATTTTGGATGATATAATCCTCTATCTATATCCACCATATACCATAAATGTTTTCATCAAATTGAAAAATTAAAATTTTACCTTATTCCATTTTCATATCTTTTGATGAATGTAAAACCAAATAAAATAAATATAAAATTGTGGAAAGAGTTAATGATACCTAAGATAATAGATGAGTGTGAACTGAAAATGTTTGAAACCACTTGATGAGGAATGACCATTTGTATAACGATTGGATGGTAAAATCTCAATTTATTGCAAGATTACACATGTTATAGGTTCTACATTATGCAAATAAAAACACTAGAATTTACTATGAAATTAGTGTACTATAATATGGGGAAATTAGGTGACCCACTCAGAAATATAAGTCAAATTTCTCACAAAATCTTCCAAAAAATCACACACAAACATATAAAATAAATGAAATAGTAAAATTAATTACAAAACACAATATTATGTGGTTTATAATTTCATCTGACATCCACTAGAGAAGACCAGAACCTCCTATATTACCCAAAATAAAATAATTAGAAACAATTTAGCTAAGAGTAAATGTTTCACATTGATTAAAAGTAGTAACAAATAGTCCACATCAATAACTGGCCCCACATATACTTTATAGAGGAAATAAATCTATGAAGTAGGTTATACCACAAAACAAAGATTACAGTTAACCTATTATTAGAGTCATCCAACATCTAATTCCATGTATCCTCCACTACCTCAATCGTTGCATCAGAAAAAACTCCATCGAGCTTCACTATAAATTCATTATAATTTAATTACCTTTTGTAAAAAATACTTTCATGTTAAATATTTCAACCACCACTACCTTTTCATGACCTAAGTGAACTTACAGTGCTTCTCTTTATAATGATTTCAATTTAGTAACTTGAATAGGCTTCATAATCCCAAAAAAAGTTTTAGTGACATTTTATGTTTAAAGATATTTTTCTTTATTTAATATTTAATATATCATACGAGGTTTTAATTACAAAATTTTATATATACTTCATAAGTTAAAATAAATTTTCATGTTTCTTATATTTTTTTAATAAATTTGGAATTTAGCATTTAAACAATTATTTTAATCTTTCAAAACACATTTGAAATATAAATGTTCATGATGAAAGTATATTCTAAATTCTATTTGAAAAGAAATTATGGATTTATATATTTTCTACATATTTTAGATATATTTTGAACTAAATTGATAAATCACGTTTCAAAACTCATTTAATGTTTAGAAAGAAAATTAATTTTCCTTATATTTTAATACATTTTTAATTATTTATATAAAGGGAATTTGGTGAATGAATATTTGGACATGTTTTGTTCAGGTCGTGTATGAAATTTTAGTTTATTGATTGGTTTCGAAAATGGTTCCATAAGTTTTTTCATCCAAATTATATATCCCTTAGGTGAGGATTTTCAAACTGATAAAGTGAGAATAAATGGATGGGCATCATATGAATTAAATTAAAGGAAACATCGTAATATTTTCTTTAAATATTCAATGAATATTATAAGATTAATCAAAGAAATAACAGGCCATGTAAGATTCATCACTTATAATTATGTATGAATTTTCAAAGGAAAATTTTGATATATATTAATTATTTAAAAATAATTCCAAAATATGGTGTTTGTGAAACTATTTCTGAATCCACAACTATTGTTTGGGAATGTGGGTGGGTATTGTCTTATAAAGAATCATATTTGATATATTTTACAAGAAGTCATTGGTATGGAATGTTCCATTACAATCCAATATGGTCATACATTTTATCTTGATTTTCCTTGACTCTAAACCTTCCATTTTGAGCCAAATATTTATTAATACAACATTTTTTAGTTTTAGGAATAATCTGAAGTCTAATTGATAAATGGATTCAAAATTTTATGTTATTTCTTATTTTAATATTTGAAATTATTATAGTACACACCACACTTAATCATGAGTGTGTTGATGTCTATATCAGGTGTAATGGGTGTAGTTTATGAAATCAAAGGAGTTATGTGCTAAACTAGGCATTATGGAAAATTAAAATCAACTGAATGAAAGATAAATCGTTGATCGACCATAAAATGATCCAACCATGGAGTCAATTGTTGATAATGTGGTCAATATATCAACCAAAACAAGGATTTTTACCTATTGTGTGAAATAATCAAGTACAATCGAAAATTATATAAACTCTTGATGCTTTTGTAAGAAATAATTCAACTACGCACAAGGACTCAACCAACCAAATAATAAAATACCAATCTAATACACATTGATTTGACTTACCATGTGAGGATAGACCATGAGGATCGATCTCAAGATGAAATTGGATGAAAACATGACTTTACTGGTGTAACACCCCAACCCGAGTTACCCAAATTCAGTGCATTATTACATAACATTGGCATGATATAAGGAATCATGTCACGACTGACCAATCAGTTTAGTAGCCTGGAAAGTACTAGATACATTCATAAGTTTTACATTACATCATGAAATAAAAACATCAACAAAATTTTTTCTCCTTTTGAACACACTTATATCCTTAGCCTATCTGTAAAGTTCAACCATAAAATACTTCTTCACATCTTAGGAAAAATAAAACATTGAAAGGGGTGAGCTCAGATGCTTAGTAAGGATAACAATATAGCGGAAACTTTCATAAATAATCATAAAAATTTATGTAAATGTATTAGACTAAATCAAAAGATTTTTAAACATAAACTTCATCATAATATGGAAAGGATAAAATCAAATAATCCCATTTACTTATTCGCATGGATATTCTACTAGTCGAATAATCACATGCAATATCAATAGCCACTTTTATAATGATGGAATGCCTAATGCCAGACTTTATAACCACATAGTAAAGTCCTTGTGCCAAGAATACAAATGATATTTTTTCAAGGCCTTGTTCCAAGACACTAGTTTGTCTCATGAGACCTACCGATGCATCGAGGAGCTATAGCGGGCTCCACCCATCACTTACTAAGTCCAATGTATTCCTCATATGAAAAGCTTTAAACATAACTTAAACATTCATATTAAAACTAGCATACAAAATGTAAATACTTTATCCATAAACCATGAATGGTATAAAAATAAAACATCCAAAGTCAAACATATCACAAAAACTTCAATATAATATGGAAGTTTTGTATAATAAATCAACTTCAAATAAGCTTAAAATCCATCAGAGGATGTTGGCATAGATGAAATCAAAACTTTATAAAAAATTATCTCTTTATATTTTGAAATAATTTAAAAGTAATATAATTATAAAATAAAACATTTATTTTGAAAATATTTTTATAATATTTTATGGGAAGCTTTGATGATGTTATAACGGTGGAAAATAGCCACACCCGTCGTATAAGTAAAAAAAACATTCTTACCTTAATTTTTTCGAAAAGCTCATAAAGTACCTTGTTTGGAAAATGATGGAAAGATTCATTTCAAAAAATATAAGTTCAAATAAGGGTATAAATGACTTTAACCCATTGTCTAGTAAATATTATAAATGTTTTGAAATACATTTTTAAGAAAACACGGATGTGGATGATAAAGAGGTCGTAGTATATACTTATGTATTAACAACCACAAAAAACTAAAGAGATTGTAGAATTAACCCTTACCTTGTACATTTCATTATTAAATGGTATGTTAAACTCCTATATAATATTAAAAACATTGTTATTAAACTATAAAATAACTATATGCATAAATATGATATCATATATGTTCTTATAATATTTCTTTGTTAATAATATTTTAGTAGTTTTATCGTTCTGGGTGTTAACTAATTCATTTTCCATTATATGCTTGGTTAAATTTTCCATGTTTCTTATAGATAGGATGTATTTTATTCATATACAAAATTATATTATGTTCATAAAGATTATTTTTAATCATAAAATGAAAATTATTCATGAATGATTAGGATGGGGAATGAATCTCATCGCGTTTGTGGAGACGGTAATCCGTACGTACGCACGAGCGAAAATATCATTATATTGATGGTGAAATTGAATGTAATTGGTTGTTATATCATATATAAATAATCATTAAAATTTTATATTTATTATTTACATCACTTATACTCATTATTATACCTATCCAAATAATGAAGTGTTTGAATGACAAACTACACCATGACGTGGAGACGGTAATTCGTACGTATGCACGTATGGTGACTTTTTAATTTATAGGATAGATATAATAATGAATATGGTTGTAAAAGTTTTATAATAAAATCAAATTATATATAATATATTGGATTTGTTATTTTAGAATGGAAATAACAACGAAAGATGAAGTGGAAGAAGAAAAGAACGTGAAAGAGGTGATGAAACATTTACCTATTCTTTGGGTTCTTCCTTTTGATTTGATCAAAAGGGCTCCTTTGGATTACTTTATGACCAAAGGAAGGACTCTAGGATGAAGGGGGGAAAGTTGGGAGCATATTTGGGTAGGTTTTTGACGATCCAAAAGGCTTTTGATGTGTGAAATTAAGAGAAGGGGAAGTGACCTTTTATAAGCGAGGTGAGGGTCACTTTAGGAAAAGCTTGAAATATTAAATTATAATAAATTCATTTTCATTTTATAATGGCTCCAAAATGAATTATTTAAATGATATGGTGGTTATGGGTCGAAAACCTCGCAACCAATAGTTTTTAGACAGGTTTAGGTCATCATATTAACCATATCTTTTAGATTTAACTCTCAGTTAAATAGTTTGACCTTTACCATGTCTCTTTGTATTTCTATATTATATGGTTAATAAACATACTATAACAAGCCAAGAGAACCCCATGTGGTTCATTATTAATATATATAACCTTATATAAATCCTTTTTCCAAACATTATATTTTTATGAATATTATATCAATTAATAATATAATATTTGTTTTAAAAACTCAATTATATCAATTTTGACACTTTTTAGTATTTGATTTTTTTTAAAAGCCATAAAAACTTAATAACTTAGAATAAAATTTATTTAACCAACCATAAAATGTCATATTAACCTAATAAATTAGTGTAATTCCTCATAAGTCTCAATTTACATTTATTTGGATATTTATAATATCAATTAGTTTAATATTTCATTAATAGGGTAATTATTGCATCATCATTTTGTCATAAATAAATTAAATTATATAATGTCTAAAAAATTTAAAAAAATACCATTACGTGGGAAATATTTTTATATTTCTAATGAATATTTATTGTCAAATTTATATTGTTTGTAACCCTATATTAAAAATGGTTTAGTTATTAAACTTTGAATTTAACTCTCTTAACTATTCTTCAAATAAAATAATAATAAATGTCCTAATCTAATACAAGTGGAACAAAGAGGATCATATTTTATTCATAATGTTTTTTTGGTCGAATTATATTTATCTAATAGAATTATGACATGTCTTATGGTAATTATGATATCATTTTTACCCTTAATTACCCTATTTACTTTTAATCGTGGTAAATAAAAGGCAAAAGATATTATTCACCAAAAATTATTTTCATCTTATTGAACCACATTTTACTTAATGATATTAATTGTGTCTCTCATAATTTTGACATTCAACTCACAGAAGCAGTAAAATTAAGTTTTATACAAATTTGCAAATGCTCCTAAGAGGTGGGTAAAAGACGGTAAAAAGATCGATAAAATTTTATATATCTAAACTTATTATAAAATGACTCCAATGAATTAAGTTGAACATATATAGGTATTATGTATCTATTCTGGCCAAAAATAAATTATAATAAATTAACTAATTATTCAATTAAAAAGTCAGTTTTAACCAATAACGTAGTGTTTTTCACTATTTATCTAAAACTGAAAGTTTTCAAAAAATACCAAAAATTACGCTAAACTAATTTCGATATTCAGAATCCAAAAATGAAGTCCGTTTTGAAAGATAAAATTTCTAAAAGTGGGTTTTACTATTCGTAAAGGCTAGTTTTATTGGTCGCGGTGTATTAGAATCTCGAAGTTGCGTATGATGCAAGATATTACAGTATTCAAAGGGAAACGTACCATGAAAGCTTGGGGTGTTACACTTGGATTGAGCACACAACCATTTGAATAACCCCCAAACTAAAACTATCACATGATCAATCCATTAAGTTGATATCTATAATTTTCACCACATATTTTTTGAAGCTATATACGGGTAACTCTAAGTCTTTAAAACCTACATAATGTAAAATCCACTACACTTAAAGCTGAATAATTGGGCTTCCATGTCACCATACATACAAGAAATCTAAGGTTGTCATGTACATAATGTCTAATGAAATCATAACTAAGGAAGATAACGCAATAAGGAAGCACAAAATCAATGAAT
This sequence comes from Viscum album, assembly GCA_963277665.1. Classification (NCBI taxonomy): domain Eukaryota; kingdom Viridiplantae; phylum Streptophyta; class Magnoliopsida; order Santalales; family Viscaceae; genus Viscum; species Viscum album. Next base: position 97,931,512 of record OY728163.1, read on the forward strand.
AATTTGTAGATTTCATAGAGATATAAAAATTGTGATATTGGAGGAAGAACATGATGAATAAAGTTAAAATTTTTAATATTAGAAGTTGTGAAAATATTACATGTTTGGCCAAGTTTATGTGAAGGGAAATACACATATCTATATGATAAAAGGAAGATACACTAGAGAGGGATGATTGGACATCTATATTTTGGCTGGATCTGCTTGCATGATCAACTAGAATACAACTATTATTTTATTTTCTTATATTAATTTCCAATTTACTTTTTTATAACTTATCCTTCCCATTTCATCATTGTTGCCCCTTGAATTTTGTGGTAATCAAATGAGTGATTGGGGAATGGAAGGATATCCCTTATAATACTAGATTCTTTTATCTTTATCTAATAAAAATATTTTCTCATTGGTTGATTTTAGTTCTCTATAACTATTGAAATCCTTGAATGTGATAGGGATTATGGTTTTGAACTATTTTGTTTTTATTTCTATGGTCTGTAATAAATACCCTGCCTTCTCCTAGTACAGTTTGTATCGAATTCATAGGTTCCATTAGAAGGAGAGTGTCTTTTGATTTCTAGAATTTTTATGAGGGAAGTGAGTTACTTTTTTATTGAATAGAAACACCAACACGTATTTGTATTTTTCCTAGGTAATTTGGTAAGTGTTCTAATGAATTTAAAACAAATAGGAAGGGATTTTGACCAAGAAGTGATTATAGTTAGGTTAATCAACACATTCTTCTTCGATATAATTTATTTAGATAAATAAACTGAGGATTCCTAAATTAATCATATAAATAAGGGAGTAAGTAAACCCATTTTAAGAATATGATATAATTTCGAGTTTATATCCAACCCTAAATCAATACATTTTGTCATCTTAATTTTTAAAAATCTGGTTTCATTTTATTTCTTTGTTTTCAAAATCACAAACCCAAATCAAAACCCATTTTATTTGACCAATTTAAAAGTGGAAACTAATTTTTTCTGGAACTAATCTCTAAGACATAACCTATTTTAACCATTATAAATGAATTTAACTTAGGAAATAAATAAATTTTTACACCCCATAACAAGGTTCAATAAAAACATGGTGTCATTCCACAAAAACTAAACTTTAACCTTCCATGACATGAACATCTAATAAAACAATTTTCAAGATTGATCGATAAATTTAAATAAATTTTACTAGACTAATAAACATAAATTTATAATAATTTTTTATATAATTTTTTCTTATATACCTAAGTGAAACCTCAAGTATTCACTATGATCCTGAATACAAAAATAAAAATCCCAACCAAACCCTTGGAGATAAGTGTGCACCACAGTTTTCTAACTAACATAATAAAATTACAATGTCTGAATTAAAAAATAATTTTTAATTGAAAATCAGTCAAATATAAGTATAGGCCATGTTTTTATTGTCTTGTAGGTGAAGACCCCAAGAGACATCCACAAGCATTCTTGCATGTCTACTCAACTCTAATCCCCAAAGGAGTGGATGAGGAATAGGTGAAGTGGAGTGGATTTTACTTCTTAGTTGAAGGAGACTAAAAATAATGGTGCTATAACCTCAAACCAGGGGAATTTCACAATTGGTATGATATTCAAAGATATTTCATGAAAACATTCTTCCCAACCTACGGGAGTATAATAATAAGGAAGGAAATATATTTCATCAGGAAGACATCTGTAGAGACTCTCTACGAGTGCTTGGAGAGGTTTATGAATATATGTGTCAACTGACTTCATCTAGTTATAGAAGAGAGAAACTTATTTATGTTCTTTCATAAAGTGATACTAAATAATGATAGAAATATTTTGGTTACTTCAAATGGAGTATATTTGGTTGAAAATACACTAGTATAAGGAAAAGTGTTGATTGAAATTATTATCCAAAAAACATAAAAATTTGGAACAATAGGTACTAGTATTAGAGGAATCCATGAGGTAAGAACTTTAGAGTTATAATCTTTAAAAGAAACTAATCTTGAAGAACTAACCAATTTTTTGAGATAGATGGATCTAAAATAACTTAGTAAAAACCACCAGTTAGGGTATGTGGTCTATGCCCTTTAACTCATCATTTTACTGATCAATGTCCTAATGTTTAGGGAAATGAGAGTTTTCTAGCATCATTTCAACCAAGGTAATTTTAAAAAACAAAACTAATTCTGGAGATAGAGCACCCAAAACCAATTGGCATTTAGAAACCAAAAAAAAACTATGATAGAACCCATTACCCAAACCAGTTTCAACTATTACTCTTTCAAACAGTTATACCAGCACCCACCACCCTTCCAAAAAAAACTATATATAGCCCTTTAACCAACCAACATACCACTATTGGAATTATATGTATTCACGACAGGCTATTTGTGACGGGATCTCATCACAAATAGGCTTTAGCGACGGGGCCCTGTAGCAAATAGCCTATAGTAGAAAACGGCATCACAAATATTATTTTGGGTGATGGGACCATCGCAAAAAATAGTATTTGCGACGGGAAAAGACCCCATCACAAATAAGCCTATGATTATATACATTATATATAAATAAACCTTTTATGACAGGCCCATCACAAATACTATTTGCGACAGGGAACTGCCCTATCACAAATAATGCTCCCATTATATACATTATATATATATAATTCTTTTGCGACAGGCCCATCACAAATACTATTTGCGACCGGCACGTTGTCCAATCACAAATACTATTAATAAAAAATTATATTTAAATTATTTGCGATGGGAGCCCATCGCAAAAGTTCCCGTCGCAAACACTAAACATAATAAAATTAAATAAATAAAATTATGATTAATGAAAAAATTATATTAATATTATTAAAATAATAAAAAAATAACAAAATATTATTAATAGTAAAATAAACAAACTTATAAAAATATAATAATAATAAATTATTTTTAATAAAAAATTAATATTAATTTTATTAAAATAATAAAAAAACCAAAAAATATTACAATTCTTAATATTTATAAAAAATATAAAAGATTCATAAAATGTTATTATTAGTAGTAAAATAAACAAATATTAAAAATATAATAATAATAATAAATAATAAAATATTAAAAAAAATTATGCAATATTTGCACCAATATAAAAGACAGAAACTGTAAATAGTTCATATTACAATAAATCTTCAATTCAAATGTTTTTAACATAAAAAAAAAATCACTAGGGGGGTCATCTTCTGGAGGAGGTGGAGGAGATGTAGGACATGGTGGAGAAACTCTATCCTTAAACTACAAGTCAGACGACACATGTACTCCATCTACTCGTGATGATGATGTTATTGTTGATTCCATCAACACATCTCCTCCTTGTGCTGCTGCTGCTGCTGTTGACACATCTCTTCATGCTGCTTTTGCAAACTCTCTATAAGCTAAGATTGAGTTCGCAACTGCTCCTGATACTTTGAGGTAAAAGATGATGCCTCTCCACAAGCTCCTCTCAAGATGGGCGCTGACATCGCAGAAGTACCATAATTAGTACCAGGAGTCAAATGAGAGCTGATACCAACTAATCGTCCCTTCTCAAATCCATACTGAGTCACCTGTATCCATGCCACCTCATCGAAATGGTGGGAACTGGTCGCTCTGTCGTCTCGTCCTGACTCTCAGCCTGTGTCTGAGAGGTCGCAGCCTCATATGACTCCTTCAATTACAATTTGAAATTAAAATGGTGAAAATATTATATGTAGTTAACTGTCAAACTGAAAAAAATAATACCAACCACAATTCAACGCTAGCGATCACCTCTAATCTCTCCAGTGGCTGGATCACTATACATCCTCTGATAAACATCGAACTCCGTAATATCGGGATGCTCGACTGCCTATATAAATATAAAATAAAATTTTTATATTTAAAGTTATATAAAATATTTAAAAAATATACTTATCAGATGCTCCCTATGCGTACTGAATGTACGACTACCATCTCAAAGCGTCACCTCCTGTCTCCCCCGGTTATGGCATCCAACTGCAGATCTCCTATAAAATCCACCTCCCAACCAGTGTAAACATAATACATCCCAAACATGAGATGAAATGTACTCTGGTCGGTGGGATCTACATGAATCATAAAATTCTGTCACTCCTACTTTCTTAATGGCTATTCTTCTCAAATTGTGCAAACACTTATGGAAACGGTCACACATAGACACCTGCCATGTTGCGTGGATAACATCACACATGCGATCATTTATGAGATACCATAAACCCTACAAATAATTTATAATATCAAGTTATTAATAAAATAAATTTCAAAATAAATATTCTTTATTTACATACCTTCCAATGATCGAACATGTCGCGCCACACATCAATGGGAATCTATTCCCATGTGATCCATGGCTGGGAAAAATAATTGCACAAGATAGTGCTCCCCTCTCCAATTGCTACATGCGCAAAACTGTGTAAAAGGAATAAATAATCAAACAATTAGTATATATATAAATAAATAAATAAAATATAAATAAAATATAAAGGTTATTGTACCTCTTTGTGCATGGATCGAAGCCATGACGTGGACATCGACCTAGGATAGGGTCAAAAATCATCAGTTGTGCAAGACCGTGCCCCCTCCGCGTACCCCCTGAACCGTCAGTAGGCTGAGGGCCAGATGGTCCAGAATCCCCCTCATCCAAAGGTAGATCAGCCTCTTGCAACTCGTGAAATAGATCTGAATCCATCTAAAACACAAAATTATTATTGTTAACAGATATTTGAATATAACTATTATATATAGATATATTTTAGTAATGATTATAACCTATATTTAATTGTGTCAATTTCCATCTTCATCCTTATATCCTTAGCTGTCAATGTCAATTTCTTCATCTTCCTCCTCAGCATCATCAATATCCATATGAGTTTTAGTTTCATTATATATTTTCATTTCAAATTAATTTGTAACATCATTAACATCTTTGTCATCATCGATCTTTAATTGTAGAGTGTCATCATCGATATTCATGTCTCTTTGCGAAAAAGATGGATTTTGAGTAGTCTCTTGAAAAATTTCAATTCCTTCCACTTTTGTGGAACCACATTCAGATTCAGTAAATTTATTTTCACGATATTTCATTTTTATGATGCTCCACCAATCACTCAAGTCTCTTGAAGTATCACATTACTTTGCACAATAAATTTGATGTGCCTATCGAGCCAGTAAAAATTGTTCATTTAATGCAAGAAGACTTTTATATTTAATATCGACAATTCCATGAGTCGGATGAACACGCAAGACTCTCTCAGTATCCAACCACCGATATTTAAACGTCATTATTTAATTATTTCCTAGATAAAAAACTCAATAATTTCTTCCAGAATTCCATAAAAGTAAACTTTAGTTTCTCTATGATGTGATCCCCTCAAGAAAACTTCAATGTTCATTGTTTTTATATACCCCATATGTATGTGTATGATATCAAAAACCATTCACCACATATGCATTATAAGATTTAGCCTTTCTGGATGGTGGGTTACTCAATATACACATTCAGTTATCAATTTTATCAGCATGTTGAGACACCTGAAAATTTGTAAAAAAATTATCCATATCATAAATAATAAATAGAATTGATATTAAACCATCAATAATTTATGTTACCAGTTTTTGAAACTATTGAGAATTTTTTTTTGACTATGTTCTTCAAGAGAAGCTGTTGTAATTTGTGGAAGTTTTTTCTTGATATGGTTATTATATAACCTAAAAATAAAATAATTTTACATACTATAACATAAATTATAGAATAATTAATATAAGCACTCACAGTACAAATGATGTCATTTTTTCACAATTGAGAAGAACATATGTATGAGCTCTAGGATGTTCATCATCTGAAAGCCATCGTTTATGAACTCCACTAAAACCAAGATTTGGTAAATAAAATTTTTTAATTTATTTTCCATTTCATCATTAACAATTTCCTCATTTATTCCCATGCGATTGTGTTTTGGGGGATATTGAGATTTAAAATAATGAGAGCAAAAAAAGGAATTTCCTCTTGCAAATAAACTTCAGCAATTAAACCTTCAACTGATGCTTTGTTACGTACCATTTTCTTCAATTTCTACATGCATCTCTCGAATGGGTACATCCATCGAAACTATACTGGACCTCTACATTTATCTTCATATGGAAAATGTAATATCATATGTTCCATTGAGTCAAATAAAGCCAGCGGAATGATTTTTTCCAGTTTACATATAATTACAACAATATCTTCTTTATGTTTTCTTAGCGCATCGTAGTCTATTGTCACTGCACAAATGTCTCGAAAAAAATATGATATGTCTGTTATCAAATCCCAATTAATTTAATTCAAAAAACCTCTGAATCCAATCGGCATAAGTCTTTCCATTATAACATGAAAATCATGACTTTTTAATCTGGTAATATAACCATTCTTAACACATATGCCCAAATAATAAGCATATCCATATGAAAGTCTCAAATCAGAAATCCACTGACAAAATAGTAAGCGAATCTCTTTGGACGGTGTATAAGCTGCTTTTGGTTTCAATAACCTCTGTGATCTGACATTTTCAATTAGTTCAAGTTCTGGTCATCTGCAAATTTGGGCAAGATCTAATCATGTGATTACATTATCTTTGGTCTTATTAAGTGTATCCAAAACTATATGAAATAAATTATCAAAATAGTTCTTTTGAATATGTATGACATACCACATGTGGTGGACCAACAAATCAGACAAATATAGAAGATCCCAAAAAATTCTTCGTTTTATCCAATTATATTCTTTCCCAAAGCCATGAGTTTTCTACTGGTTTACTGTTGGCCGAAATGTGATGGGAGGTAATGAAAATACAACTTATTTTGACTTTATACCTGATATCATTTTTAGAGGTTCATCCCATTCAATTGTACCTTTTCTAAAATGAGATTTGTTTCTCCAAAAAGGATGATCGGTTGGAAGAAATCTGTGGTAACAGTCAAAATTGCAAGTTTTTTTCCATTGATGAGTATAAAGGCTCTGTTGTCTTTGATACAGTAAGGGCATGATTTTGGACCATGTGTACTCTAGATAGATAACATGTCATATGACAGAAATTAACTAATCATCAACATTAATGCAGCTTTTAATATGAAATTTTGTTTCCCAGCAACATCATATGTACTAAAACCATCACTCCACAATGCATTTAACTCATCAATCAATGGTTTCAAATAAACATCAATATTCTTTTTTGGATGTCCTCGGATTAATAAGGTCAAAAAGATATAGGAATCCTTCATTAACATCCATAGAGGTAAATTGTACGGAGTTATAAATACAGGCCAACAAGAATACTGACTACCATAAGAACCAAACAGATAGAAACCATCACTAGAAAGACCCAATTGCACGTTTTGGGATTCTAAAGAAAAAGACAGATGTTGACGGTAAAAATGTTTCCATGAATCACCATCAGATGGATGATTCATGCTTTTATCAGTTGAAATCGTAGTTTTGTGTCATGACATCATTGACACGGTGATCTGAGACACAATTAATGCTACAACCTGGTGGTAAGGGGAAAATATCTCAACTGTTTTACTAGAATCGATCTAGAATTCCCTGTTTGAGATTCTTTATACCTCGATTTTCCACATGTAGGACAACTATCCAACAAATATTTTTCACCAGAATATAAGATGAAATCATTTGGACATTCATGAATCTTCTAGTAACTAAGGGAAAAATTACAAACCAACCTCTTTCTCTCATAGTAATTTGCAGGCAACACATTTCCTTCAGTTAATAGTGTTTTAACCAAAGAAAAGATCTAATCATATCAGTTTTTTGAAATTACATTATCTGATTTAATAGCAATAAATTTTGTAACCACTTCTAATTTGATTATCTTATAACCAGGATATAATGCATCCTCAGTAGACCTCAATAACTCATAAAATTTATATGGTGCCAACTCATGAGTTAATTCAACATCATTTTGAGTTTCAGTTTGTTGAACAGATGGACCTGCAACATCATTTACTAAATTTTGAAAATGTGATGGATTCGAAATCAAGTTATTCATATCTTTTCTGGAACTGCGTTCACCATGTTGATACCAAAAAACATAATCTGGTTGAAAACCAAACCGCAAGAGATATCCCCCAACCTTGTCAAATGTGTCAAAAGTTCTCATAGAACATTTTTTACAAGGACACATTATTGTGCGTTTTAAAATATATTCTGGTTTTGATGATGCAAATGATAAGAAATCTTCAACACCCTCAATATATACAGGATTTAAACTGGAACCATTTGGATTTAAACCCTTCTTTTCAAAAGCGCGATCATCTAATAATGAATGTTGTCAACTTCCTTATTCCATATTTTTCTATAAAATATAAAATCATTACTATTTTTGAATAATTTGAAATTATAAAAACACTATCTGAAAAAAAAGATAAATAATTACAACTACTTCTTAATAATTGCCATTACTTACGAGTGATACAATTTCTAGTGGATTAACAACTACTCTTTTGTCTAATGGCTCATTTCCTTGCAACTTTCTCACACAGATATCATAATGAAGAATCTTCTCAGAGGTACAAATATTCATTCTCTTATGCACAAGAATGAATATGCGTACCTCCAAGCAAATTCTTCATTCTGATTTCTGTGTGATAAAGTTGCAAGTAAATGATCCATCGGACAAAAGATCCCCATTTTCGTTGATGAATCATCTTCTTGCAACTGTCACCGCCTAAATACATTATGGAAAAAATTTATTCTTGCGAATGAATATTCAAACTCGTGCATACAAGATTGGATATGTATAGGTAGAAGCATACTTTTCATAATCTTTTGAGTTGGTGAAAGTTGAAAGGAGAAGAGTCATCGAGCAAAAGTAGTGATGTCAATCCCCTGGTAATTGTACCAAGTCATTACAAGTTATTACAGTTTATTAAAAAAAATTCTTTCTAATTGTACATATTTATTACTAATTGTTCCTAATTGTTCCTAATTGTTCCTAATTGTTACTAATTATTACAAATTGTTTCTAATTTTTACTAATTTTTACTAATTATTCCTAATTGTCCTTAATTATTACTAATTGTTTCTAATTATTCCTAATTATTCCTAATTATTCCTAATTATTCATAATTATTCCTAATTATTTCTAATTACTCTTCATTATTAATAATTATTCCCAATTATTCTTATTTATTCCTATATATTCTTATATATTCCTATTTATTCCTATTTCCTCATATTTATTCCAATTTCTTCTTATTTGTTTCTATTTGTTTCTATTTGTTCCTATATGTTCCTAATTATTCCTATTTCTTACTAATTATTACTCTTAATTATTCCTCCTAATTATTCTTATATATTCCTATTAATTCTTATTTATTCATATTTATTCCTATTTATTCTTTTTTATTCCTTTTTATTCCTATTTATTCTTATTTGTTACTAATTATTACTAATTTTTACTAATTATTCCTAATTATTCCTAATTAATCCTAATTATTCTTAATTATTCATAATTATTTGTAATTATACCTAATTATTCCAAATTAATCCTAATTATGACTATTTATTACTATTTATTACTATTTATTACTAATTACTACTATTTGTTACTATTTATTCCAATTTATTAATAATTATTCCTATATTACAATTTATTACTATTTATTACTATTTATTACTATTTATTACTAATTATTACCAATTATTACTAATTATTACTAATTATTACTAATTATTCCTAATTATTACTAATTATTTCTAATTATTCCAAATTATTACTATTTATTCATAATTATTCCTAATTATTCCTATTTATTGCTATTTATTTCTAATTATTCCTAACTATTCCTAATTATTCCTAATTATTTTTATTTATTACTAATTATTACTAATTATTTCTAATTATTATTAATTATTATTAAATTATTACTAATTACTACTAATTATTACTAATTATTACTAATTATTACTAATTATTCCTAATTATTACAAATTATTACTAATTAATCCTAATTGATCATATTTATTCATAATTATTCCTAATTATTCATATTTATTCCTAATTATTACTAATTATTCATATTTATTCATATTTATTCTTAATTATTGCTAATTATTGCTAATTATTGCTAATTATTGCTAATTATTACTAATTATTCCTTTTTATTCATATTAATTACTATTTATTCCTATTTATTCATATTTATTCCTATTTATTCATATTTATTCATATTTATTACTATTTATTACTATTTATTACTAATTATTACTGATTATTACTAATTATTACTATTTATTACTATTTATTACAAATTATTACTATTTATTACGATTTATTACGATTTATTACCATTTATTACTATTTATTACTATTTATTACTAATTATTACTAATTATTACTAATTATTACTAATTATTACTAATTATTACTAATTATTACTAATTATTACTAATTATTACTATTTATTACTAATTATTACTAATTATTACTATTTATTACTAATTATTACTAATTATTACTATTTTTTTACTATTTATTACTATTTATTCCTATTTATTCCTATTTATTACTAATTATTCTTATTTATTACTAATTATTCTTATTTATTACTAATTATTCCTATTTTATTACTAATTACCTGTAATTATTACTAATTAAATATAACTATTACTAATTAGCATTAATTGATATTAATAACTTCAATTTACAACTACTAATTACTAATTACTAATTACAAGTAATTATTTATAGACAATTCTAATTTTTGTTAATGATTATTAATTATTACTAATTATTAATTATTAATAATTTTTAAGAATTAATATTAATAATTTCATTTTATTATTACAAATAAATACAGATAACAAAACAATTTAAATATAATTTAATTACAACTAATCAACATTGATTAAAATTTACATAAAAAATGAAATAATTACTAAATTAAATAAAATATAAATACCATTAAACTTGATCTCCTATTGATGTAAGTGACTTCACAACTTCTCCATAAAAAAACTAAATCATAGAATTTTTCACTCTAAAAATAGAGTTTAGAGAGAGAGAGGAAGTGAGAAATGAGAGGAAGAGAAAAAAACGTAGGGTGGTATATATAGGTTAGATTAGTTGCGACGAGATTACCGTCGCAAAAAGTACTTTTTGTGACGGGGCCCGTTGCAAATACCTTTGCCCGCATTAATTGCTGTCGGTGGTAAAAAGGGTATTTGCGACAGTAAAAGGGTTTTTGCGACGGGCCCCATCACAAAAAGTGACTTGCCAACACACCTTTGGTGATGTGACAACATCCCATCGCAAAAACCCATTTACCGCAGCCAGTATTTGTGATGAGACTCATCGCAAATACACTGCAACCGGAACACTATTTGCGACGGGGGGATCCCCCCGTCGCAAATAACCTTCATGTGCTTTGGCACGCATCCCACGCCAAACCATACATTACCTTTTGCGATGGGACTTTAAAACCCCTCGCAAATAACAAGTTATTTGCAACGGGATGAACCCCCCGTCACAAATAACCTCTGGGATGGATTATTTGCGACGAGAAATAATCCTGTCACAAATAGCCCGTCGCAAAAGCCTGTTTTTGTCATACTATACCAATAACCACCTTTTCAATAAAAGAGACTCTATGAGAAACCATACACCAGTCCACTATCCCCTAGGAAATAAAATCAATAAAAATCTAAATTTTAGAATCTTATGAGTGTAGTGGGAGAGCCAAGAAGCTAGATTACTAGTATTATTTATATTCTTTCCAAAAATAGGGTAAGATTTCAGCCCAAATAGTCCTTAACCTAAAGGTTACTATGAAAACTACTAGAACCATAAAATAAAATATACCCCATAAAAATACTAAATAGAATAAATAGTACTTTATCAGTGATATAGGAGGATCTGAATAGCCAAAAACTGAACAGCCTTAACCTAGAACATGTTGTAGAGAAAGGTGCAGATAACCAATATAGAAATCCTGGGAAGATTTCTAACAACTATCCCAAGGTAGAAGAAATAAAGGAATATGGATTAAGATCTATAAAATTAAATAAGATACAAAAGATGCCATGATAAAGAAAACAAAGGGAGAAGAAGGATCTCCCAATTCTATTCCAATCTAGAATAATTTAGTCCAGAAATATCCAAGAATAAATCTAAAGATAAATTATGGAAACACTCCAAAAATTTCATAATAATATTCTCCTTATTTAAGAACTAATATACATTTAAAGGTATGATAAAATCATTAAATAACATTTTACCAAAAGGAGGAAGCTAAAGGAAAATGAAAGAATTAATTTAGGATCATGTTTATTTTCCTTGATTACACTAGGATTACCCATGAAATATCAAGACCTAGGGAAATTTTTTATTCAATGAACCATGGATCGTTGGATTTTTCTTATTATTTAAGTGATACTAGTGCTTCAATGAATTTCATGCCTCAATTTGTGTTTACATATTTATAGATATGAGATTTGAGTCCCATAAGAGTGGGGGTACAAATTGTAAATCGATCCACTATATTTTCAGAAGGAGTGAAGGAGGATGTCCTTATGAAAATACAAGATCTAATATTCCCAATAGACATCTGAGAATTATATATAGGAATATAAGATCCCATCACACTCACCCATCATTTTGGGGAGACCATTTTTTAAGAGATCCAAGATAATCATCAATGTTCATAATAAAAAACTCAGCACAATATTTAAGAGAAACACATATCATTTCAATATCCTTGACTCCAAGATGCACCCTTCAACTAACCACTCAATCCTTAAACTATCCCACATGGAAGAAGCTGAACCTACTATAGATTTAGGCATGTTTCATGAAATCGTGAATTTATAGGAACACTTGACGGATGAAAATTCCCTCAAGGATAAAGTTGGATAGAAATTAGATGAATCTATTTTTATTATGAAGGACGTGGTAGATTCTAAATATATTCAAGGGTTAAATTATTTATTTAATCATAATCCAGCTTACATACCATCATATGTGCATAGAATACAAGAAATAGAAATGAGAAACCTCAATCTGATCATAACCATAAAAAAACAATGAAAAATATAACTTAAACCCTTACCTAGTGATATCAAGTATATTCACCTAATGAAGGGAGAAAAAACATCGGTTATTCTTTCAAATAACTTTTCCGAAATTCAAGAAAATAAATTGATTATAATGGATAATGTGTATGCCATATCTTTGAGTTTAGGTGATATTACTGAAATAAGTCTAAACATATTCTCATATAAAATTTTACTTTAAGGAGACTCCAGACTAGTTAGGTAGCAACAAATGAGGTTAAATAAAAACATAATAAAGGTAGTAAAAAATAAGATAGATACATTTTTTGAATCATAAATCAATTATCCAATCAATGACTCACAATGGGTTAGCCTAGTCCATGTAGTTCCCAAAAATTGGCTGACCATTGTTGAAAATGAAAAAAAGGAATTGATCCCTATGAGAATTCAAAACTACTGGGGAGTGCGTATAGATTATAGGAACCTCAACTAAGTCACTATAAAATATAACTTTCCCGTCCCATTCATTGATAAAATGTTCGATATGTTGGTATAGAAAACACATTATTACTTTTTATATGGATTTTTTGGATATTTTCTTGGTACCCATCACTCCCAAGGGATACGAAAGAGTACCTTTACCTACCCCTTTGACACCTTTTATTATAAGAGGATTTCTTTTAGGCTATGTAATGTTCCAGGTATATTTTAGTGGTTCATGGTAAGTATATTCACATATCACATTGAGAATTTCCTAGATGTATTTTTGGATAATTTCAGTATTTTTGTTAATTATTTTGATCACTATATAAGAAATATAGGGAAAATTTTAAAAACATCAATTGAAAAGAATATTATTTTGAATTTTGAGAAATGGAATAAAAAAATAGTCCTAGGTCATGCCATCTCCCAGAAATGCATCAAAGTGGATAAATCCAAAATTCATGTAACAAATTTCTTATGTTAGCCACCTGTTTAAAACATGTTAGATATTTTTTTAGGATATGTAGGGTTTTATAAGAGGTATATCAATAACATGTGGTGAAAAAATTTTAAGAATGTGTTTCCATATATTTTTTAAGTTGTGTTGAAGAAGATGAATATTTTTTGAAAATTTTGGTCATAATAATTTTTCTAGAGGATTTTTATTTTTTTGATCAATGTTTATAAATACAACCTTGTTATGTAAAAAATAACTTTACATTGATAATGTTATCAACATTTGTGATTGAGCAAATTTGGTTTTAGCTGAAGAGTGTTAGAAATAAATTCTTAATAATTTCCATCGTTTAATGTTTTTTTTATGCATATTAATCTTCAACAAGTTCATAAAAACAATTCTCAGATAAAAATGGGGTAGACAAAAAAGGTTTGAAAAAATAATGTTTAGAAAAAAAATCACTAGATAATTTTCTATTCTAATTTTTTTTAAACATCATGAGTTATAAAGATCTAATTTTCTGAGCATTTATTTGAAAGGGGAATAAAATTTTTCGAGTGTACAAAGATTCATTTTATAATGTTCACTAGAAAGAAAAAATGAGATAGAATTTTTGTTGAGTATGGTTTTTAAAAAAAAATTACACAGTATTTGATGCTTATGAATTCTGGAAGTTATCAAAGTATGAAATTTGGGTTGATAAAAGATAAATGAAAATCATGATGTTTAAAATAATTCTAATGAAATTAATGGGATAAAGTTCAGTTGAAAAAAGTATCCAGACACAATTTTAGTAAAAATTACATTAAAGAAACATCTATGAAGTTATGAAGTTCAAGTCCCTACATTTTGATTTAATGAACTTGTGTCATAATGTTTCAGGTGAAGATAAATGTTGGTTCTAGATGATTATATTAATATTTTTTATAAAGATTATCTGATAGAGAGTTTTGATGAAATTCATCAGATGAAGGAAGTTTGGAAAGTATTTCAAGAATTTTATGTGATGTTTGTTAAGGATGAATAAAAAAAGAATTTCTATATGGAACATTTGTTACATATCTTTTACTGGATGATGAAATTCTATGCAGTATTCAGGACACACAATTTTCAAACAATGTTTTGTGAAGTGAAGTTCATAACAAATGTTTTATAAAGATCTCAAATGTGATAATTTTGAGGTGGTCTTTTATTGTTCCAAATTTCATAAAGGTAAATCATGATTCTTATAATTTTTTAATGAAATATGAATAAGGTAAAAGTCAGTTGATTTTTTCAAATTTGTTCAAGAAGGTTCTAGAAATTTTAAAATATGTTGATGAATTGGTTTGAGAGGGAGATTTGAAATTAGAGTTTTCATTAAGTGGGAAAATAATTGGTTCTCCCCCTTTAATATTTCAAGAACACCTATATAATGGGGTTCAAGTATGGGTAATGTTGTTTTATAATATTCACATATGTGAAAAAAAGATAAAGATATGTAGAATTTGTTTTATATAGATACATCCGATAAACCTAGCATCAGATGAAATTATTTTAGCCAGCTTTTTGAGCAGAAAGTATCCAACCAAGGAATATCTTAGTTTATGTGAATAAGAAGATGTTTTTAATGAAACAAGAGGTTGTTTTCATGTAGAACCAAAATAACTTTTATATTTCAAATGAAATCATATAGAACAGGTATAACGATGTTTTAGAATTTTTCAGAGGGAATCAGATTGACCTTTCCATATGGATCGTTTCAGATAGAATTTTCTGAATGAATATTACAGAAAGATATCCAACTGACTAGATAATTTCCAGCCTTCTACTGGGTAAGAATGTGACGAATATTTTCTTTTCAAGAATCGGAAAAGTGAATTTTCTACATGCACCACAGTGGAAACATACTAAACCTATTATTGAATGTTTATAAATTTGTTACGAAATGTTTTTCAGTTCTTTATCTATGCATAAATCACATACACTATTATTTTGATAATAGTTCTAAAAAAGTGTAAGGATATACCTTTCATTATGTAACCATATAAAAAAAAATTTAGTGGATTGTGTGGTATTTTGTTATTTCTGAACCAAGATAAAGAAAATATAATCATATTGAGTAGTGAACCGTGTAAATAATTTTGTTCCTATGGTTTTTTATAGATTCTTGTTTTTAGGTATATTTATAACTCCTTTAATGGAGGTTAAGGATATTTCAAAAGAAATAATAAACTGTAAAGAGAAAAGGAATAGTGATTCACCCCTCCCCATCTCAGTGATCACAATGGTTATTTCAATTGGAATCAAAGAAAATATTCCTTTCACTTTCTCTTTATTGATGTTGGAAGAAAAGAGAAGTTTTTATGGATGTTTATAATTCTATAAAATTTAAATGTATTTGAGTCTTTGATGGAAAAAACTATTATATATGTAAATATAAAATGTTTCTATAACTTATATCTCTTAGTTATTATGTTCTTGAATCTAGGATAGATGTTTTCCCTCCTTATTCTAGGAATTCTCTATTAAGAGCTACTAATAATAAAAATTTAGATAATGATGAGTGAGGTATAAATGTTATTCTATCCCTACTCTCCAAAATTTAGTTTCTTAGAGTTAAAAGAGTTTTATATGCTAAATTTATTGGAGAGAAGTTGGAGAATATCTATGAAGGAAATATGAAAGTTATGAAATATAACTGAAAAATATATAGGATGAAGTACATAGATCTAAAAATGGGTGATTGTTAATATATTGGTTACTTCTTTACAAGGTTGAATAATATTATAAGAACCATAATATTTCTTGGTGAGAATTTGGATGATTAATCCATAGTTGAAAAGATCTTATGGATTCATCCTGATAAGTTTGATGAAAAAAATATCATCCTTGGAAGATAGATATCCTGAAACTATATCTATGGATGATCTATATTTCACTCTCATAGCCTATAAAATGAGAATAGATAAATTCATGAATATTGAAGAAAATTTTGTTTGAGAATTTTACTTCAAATATGAGAGGAAAATAAAATCTAAGAATGTTATTGAAGATGAAGAAGTTAGAGACTCTGACACCAAAGGTGTGGTTATCAATTTTTTTGATGAGTTTATGTCCTTGTTTTATAATAATATGGAAAGGGGAATAATAAAGTACAAAGGGAAGTTACCTTTGATGTGGTTTGTCTATGGAGATATTGAGAACTTTGCTAATAATTTCCCTCAGAATAAGGAAGATGAAGAAAGTGATGGAGATGAGAGAAAATTAAGGATATATTTTAAAAAGAAAGAAGACAAGTAATATTTATATAGAATAGATAAACAATTTTCTAAATACAAAAGAAGAATATTTTTTCTAATGACGATGAAGATGAAAATAGTAAAGAATAAGATAAAAAAACTAGTGAAAAATCTACTGAAAATATTTTTATTTCAGAAGTGAATGATGTAAAGATAATAATTGATGAAAGCGGTAGTTTTATAGAAGAAGTGACTCAGTTGGATTCTTCTCTAAAAATGAAGTTGAAAGATTATCTTCAAAAGAATATAATACTTGAAATAGAGATCAATAAGTTGAAAAAGTAAAATTCTAAAGTAGAAAATCAATATTTTGTTTAAAGAAATATCAATTTTTCTTAATGATGTTGATATTTTGAAGAAGGGTCTAGATGAAGAGAGAAATAATAACATTAATCTTTAATAAAAGTTGAATGAAAAAGAGGAAGAGTTAGAACATACTCAATATAAACTTTTTAAAGGTGAGAAACAAATTCTAAATTTCTATAACTCAATTACAGATATTGGTTAATGTTTTAAAATATTAAATCTAAATAAAGATAAAAAACATATCCTCAAATGTTGATATGAATAATGAATATCTTCAGAATAATATGAAATTTGATGAAATCATTTATGAATTCAAAATAAAAAAAGTAGAAAAATATAAAGTTTAAACATTTTTATATATTAACCTAAAATTACTACTACTGGTTATTCTATTGAGTCTTTAAATAAGCCAAATACTACTACAATTTGGCCTTTTATCAGCACTAAATACTGACATTAATAGCACTAGAAAAGCTCTCTTAATGATGGAGTATATAAAGGGGGCCCCTTTATCAGCGCTTTTTTTTTGCGCTGATAAAGGTCGCCTTTCTCAACGCTCAAAAAAGAACTGATAAAGGCACCTTCCTCTACACCTCCACATCTAGCACCTGCACACCTGCACGCCTGTACAAACCAGCATACCTGCACAAACCAGCACCTGCACACCTGCACAAAATAGCACCCGCACAAAATATTTTGACAAACAATGCTATATACATTTACTTAACATCATGATTACAAAAAACACACTGCTATATACATTTCAAACAATGTTTTACATGGTTACAATTTCAATTATCCAATAATAGTTATAAACACTAATGTTTCATCCTTTGATATCTGTGATCCTCTCTTAAAAATTTTCATCCACGATATTTGTTGCCGAACAAAGCATCCAAACTCAAGGAAAAAAATTCAACTATATAAGAAAACAAATATTATGTTAGTAATACAATGATGAAATAAATTAAAACATTAATATGAAAGAATAAATTAATATGGAAATGTGAAACTAAAATATGAAAATGATAATCTCAAATGTTTTCATTTTGATAACAGTGAAAGGGAATAATGTAAAATCAATATGTTTTTGGATGATTTATCTCATTTATTAAATACTGATTCTTTATCTAATGAAAAGATTTATTGGTCACACCGTGCATCAGATTGAATTGATCTTGATTCTTACATGTCACAAATGACTCATCGATAGTTGTTCTAAGGTATCAAAACAATCAGAACGCATTTTCTCGGTTTGCCGTATGTTACTTGTGTTGTTTTCTAAAGTTTATGTCAACTTGAAACTGATATCAGACACTTTTAGCCATACTTGTCACACCCTGTGTCAGATCGTGATGCGATTGATTCTTACACATCAAAAATGACACATGGATCATTGTCCTAAAGTATCAAAACAATATGAACGTGTTTGCTCGGTTTTCCGTATGTTACTTATGTTGTTTTCTAAAGTTTATGTCAATTTGAAACTGATATCAGACACTTTTAGCCATACCGGTCACACCATGCATCGGATGGAGGTGCGGTTTATTCGTACAAGTCAAAAATGACTCATCTATCATTTTCCTAAAGTATAAAAACAATCCGAATGAATTTTCTTAGTTTTTCGTAGGTTACTTGTGTTGTTTTCTAATGTTTATGTCAATTTGAAACTGATATCAGACACTTTTAGACACACTGGTCACCTCGTGCATCGGATTTAGGTGCGGTCAATTCATAAAAATCAAAAATGACTCATGGATAGTTGTCATAAAATATCAAAACAATCCGAACGCGTTTTCTTGGTATTTTGTATGTCATTAGTGTTGTTTTCTAAAGTTAATGTCAATTGAAAACTGATATCAGACACTTTTAGCCATACCGGTCACACCGTGCGTCGGATTGAGGTACGGTAGATTCATAAACGTCACAAATGACTCATGCATCATTGTACTAAAGTATCAAAACAATCAAAATGCGTTTAATTGGTTTTCCGTATGCCAGTATTGTTGTTTTCTAAAGTTTATGTCAATTTCAAACTGATATCAGACACTTTTAGCCATACTGGTCACACCGTGAGTCGGATTAAGTTGAGTTTGATTCGTACATGTCACAAATGACTCATGGATCGTTGTCCTAAAGTATCAAAACAATCCAAACGCATTTGATTAGTATTCCGTATGTCAGCAGTGTTGTTTTATAAAGTTTATGTCAATTTGAGAATGATATCAGAAGCTTTTAGCCATACCGGTCACATCGTGCGTCGGATTGAGGTGTGGTTTAGTC
This sequence comes from Viscum album, assembly GCA_963277665.1. Classification (NCBI taxonomy): domain Eukaryota; kingdom Viridiplantae; phylum Streptophyta; class Magnoliopsida; order Santalales; family Viscaceae; genus Viscum; species Viscum album. The sequence goes on from OY728163.1 coordinate 97,951,398, forward strand.
GTAAACGTCAAAAATGACTCATGGATCATTTTAATAAAGTATCAAAACAATCCGAATTCGTTTTCTCTGTTTATCGTATGTTAGTAGTGTTGTTTTCTAAAGTTTATGTCAATTTCAAACTGATATCAGACACTTTTAGCCATACCGATCACACCATACATCGTATTGAGGTGCGGTTGATTATTAAAAGTCACACATGACTCATGAATAGTTTTACTAAAGTATCAAACAAATCTGAATGTTTTTTCTTGGTTTGTCGTATGTTACTTGTGTTGTTTTATAAAGTTAATGTCAATTTGAAACTGATATCAGACACTTTTAGCCATACAGGTCACATCGTGTGTTAGATTGATGTGCGGTCAATTCATACACGTAAAAAATGACTCATGGATTGTTTTCCTAAATTATAAGAACTATCCTAATTCATTTTCTCGATTTTCCGTATGTTACTTTTGTTGTTTTCTAAAGTTTATGTCAATTTGAAACTGATATCAGACACTTTTATCCATACCAGTCACACCATGCATCGGATTGAGGTGAGGTCGATTCGTACATGTCACAAATGACTCATGGATAGTTTTCCTAAAATATCAAAACAATCTGAACGTGTTTTCTTGGTATTCCGTATGTTAGTAGTGTTTTTTTCTAAAGTTAATGTCAATTTGAAACTGATATCAGACATATTTACCCATACTGGCCACACTGTGTGTCAGATTGAGGTTAGGTCAATTTTTAAACATCAAAAATGACTCATGGATTGTTTTCCAAAAGTATCAAAACAATCCGAATGTGTTTTCTCAGTTTTCTATATGTCAGTAGTGTTGTTTTCTAAAGTTTATGTCAATTTGAAACTAATATCAGACACTTTTAGCAATACCAGTCACACCGTGGATCAGATTGAGGTTCGGTTGATTCATACACATCACAAATGACTCATGTATCATTGTCCTAAATTATCAAAACAATTCGATTTCATTTTCTTGGTATTCTATATGTCAGTAGTGTTGTTTTCTAAAGTTAATGTCAATTTGAAACTGATATTAGACACTTTTAGCCATACCGGTCACACTATGCATTGGATTAAGGTGTGGTTGATTCTTACACATCCAAAATGACTCACGGATTGTTTTCCTAAAGTATCAAAAAAAATCTGAACGCATTTTCTCAGTTTTCCATATGTCAGTAGTGTTGTTTTCTAAAGTTTATGTCAATTTCAAACTGATATCATACACTTTTAGCCATACTGGTCACACTGTGCATCAGATTGAGGTGCGGTCGATTCTTACACATCAAAAATGACTCACGGATTGTTTTACTAAAGTATCAAAATAATCTGAACGTGTTTTCTCGGTATTCCGTATGTCAGTAGTGTTGTTTTCTAAATTTAATGTCAATTTGAAACTGATATCAGTCAATTTTAGCCAAAACAGTCACACCGTGCATTGGATTGAAGTGCGGTCAATTCGTACATGTAAGAAATGAATCATGGATCATTTTCCTAAAATATAAAAACAATCCAACACATTTTATCGATATTCTGTATGTCAGTAGTGTTGTTTTCTAATCTTAATGTCAATTTAAAACTAATATCAGACACTTTTATCCATACCGGTCACACCATTCGTAGGATTGAGGTACGGTTGATTCATACACATCGAAAATGACTCATAGATCGTTTTCCTAAATTATCAAAATAATCGTAATGCATTTGATCAGTTTTCCATATGTTACTTGTGTTGTTTTCTAAAGTTTATGTCCATTTGAAACTGAAATCAGACACTTTTAGCCATACTGGTCACACTGTGCATCGGATTGAGATGCGATTGATTCTTACATGTCACAAATGAATCATGGATCATTTTCCTAAAGTATCAAAACAATCTGAACACTTTTTCTCGGTTTTCCATATGTTACTTGTGTTGTTTTCTAAAGTTTATGTCAATTTGAAACTGATATTTGACACTTTTAGCCATACCAGTCACACCGTACATCAGATTGAGGTGTGGTTGATTTGTACACGTCAAAAATGACTCATGGATCATTTTCCTAAATTATCAAAACAATCCGAATGCGTTTGCTCAGTTTTTCGTATGTTACTTGTGTTGTTTTCTAAAGTTTATGTCAATTTGAAACTGATATCAGACACTTTTATCTATGTCGGTCACACCGTGCGTCGGATTGAGGTGTGGTAAATTCTTACATGTCACAAATGACTCATGGATCATTTTACTAAAGTATTAAAACTATTCGAATGTGTTTTCTCAGTTTTCCATATGTTAGTTGTGTTGTTTTCTAAAGTTTATGTCAATTTGAAACTGATATCAGACACTTTTAGCCATACCGGTCACACCGTGCGTCGGATTGAGATGTGGTTGATTCGTACACATCACAAATGACTCATGGATAATTTTCCTAAAGTATAAAAACAATATGAACATGTCTGCTCAGTATTCTGTATGTTAGTAGTTCATAAGAGTCTCTCATTAAGTTATTCTTTACTAGAAACTCAAATCATTTATAAAACCATTCTAATAATCTAAGGATATGAAACATAAGAAAGGGTGATCATAGATTCTCAATAAGTGTAAACAAGGGAGATATCAATGATCATATAAAGATAACATAATTAGTATGAATTCACCTTCATTTTCTTATTTGTTTATATCTTCTATCAGGTACGCTGCCCATTCGTTTCTAAACACATTTATATCATCTTCTAAATAGGAGTTTTTGCGACAGTCATAGTAGTACTGAAAAAATATAAATACATAAAGGATTAATAATTATTTTAATTGAATTAGTAATTATTTTCAAAAATACCTCTTTAGGGATGCTAGTTTTTTCATGAAATATGATCTCTTTCATAAATTTACAACCATAATAACTGCAGTCCTTGTCATTTGTTTGTTTCGGACACTACAGAAACATCGAGAAAAATAATTAATCTATTTTGATATGTATTTGGATAGTGAAATATAATTATATATACCCTGATACTTTTCCATTTGTAGATCTTGGGCGCCTTATCGTCCTTATGCCCTGGATTAATTCCATCCTTTAGACGATATTTATACACCTCCCTATCATAACAGAATCCTCATTAAAAGATAATATAAATTATATAACTAGATATTTAGTTCTAAAATGTTGGATCTAGTGTATTACGAATTGACAATCACCATCATTTGTGGTCAGTTTGTTGGATATCCATGTAGTGAAGCCATAAAATAAATCTTTTGAGTATCCAAATTGACTACAATGATCTTCCAATGTTGCCTAAAAACACAAAAAGGAATAAGTACATATATAAATGAAAATATAATTTATATGACTAAAATGTAGAGTTTTACCCCTACAACATTGGTATTAAAAAGATTCTGTCAGTCGTAATTCTGCATTGAAACGTTCTGAGCATACTTGACATTAATTCAGCCTAAAAACAAAATCTATTTCTTCTCGTTCTTTAGAAATGGTGTGAGGACTAATGAGTCCAAATTTGTATTCATGGGAAAATTACTTCAATTGTTTTTCATATATACGCCTATGAAAAATATGAAATGTATTTATCCATAATTATCATAGTATATCAGCTTCTGTAAAATCAAATCATGAAAACATACCTCATGTATACATTTATAATTGAGGATCTTAGCCAGTTGTATGTAATGATTTCAGCTACAACGTCAGCACTATTGAAATCTAATGTTTCCTCTATGTACATATCTTTTTCACAAAAAATTGGGTGACTCTTTCCGCCTTTTATTTTTGTATCCACATGATCATGCAATGATATTAAATATGGATATAGAACGGGCGGAGTGAAGGTTCTCTCAGTAGATCGTTCTGATCGATTGGTTGATCCTTTTGAGCCGCTCATTCATTTTAGATCCTCCATTTTTTCCTTTTTTAATAACATTCATCGGTTCAGCCCTTTTCTAATTTAATTTTAAAGGTTCTTCTAGAAAAATGAATTGGAAATGAATACCTCCTGGTCGACATGTTTTTTTACAAGATTTCACGGCCATGCAATGAATGTTCCAACATCTTTTTACACTGTATGAATGTCGTAATCATCATTTGGAACGGGTATCTCGGCGCTCGGCTCAAGATCTATGTTAATCGACACTATGACATGATAGGTTGGAAGTGTTCAGGAGTGTAGCATGTCATTCTATAAATTGAACACCGTAGCCCTCGCTACTAGGCGATGGGTGGGAGTTGATAGATATAAATCACATTCATTTTCACCCTGTATAATATCATTAAAAGAAAGGTATATGTGTATATGTGATTCAAATTTAATAGAAACAAATATTAGATCATTGATTACCTCAGTTAAGTCAGGTCTTTGAGGGGAATGGCTCACCTCAAAGCTGGTGGGGGGGTGGGGCGAGATCTTCTCGCGCGGGTTGTTCTTGAGTTGTTTGTCCTCTTCACCTCTCCCCCATCAAATTTTCTATCAAATCTCCATCACTTTCGATTATTTATTAAAGGGTAGTTACTCTATATCTCTTCATTTTCATTTCTTTAGTTTGTTCATCCTCTTGTTTTTTTTTCTGAAAATACTTCTGGGGTGTCACCCCAAAACCCACACCTCTGATGCGGCCATACTGTTATGGTTGTTTCAAGGCCGATGAAAGTATGTACGCATCTGGTGCAGGTGTTTTTGATTCTTGTGACTATTTCAAATAGAAAATATAGAAAAATAAGTAATCATAATTATGTAATAGCGATTTAAAGCAAAACAAATTTATATAATGTCATACTTACACATGTTTCGCACAATTTTTGTGTGTTTTCATCTACCAGTTTGCCCTATTTATTAACATGAGCCTCCTTCCATAGCACATAGAGTGGGATGGAAGTGGCTTGGGATTTTGATTCATCAATCTGTATATAAACAGAGAAATGAGGTCACATTGTTGTTTAATGTCACATAAAAGTATTAGAGTACTTTTAAAATACGTACTAATTGTTTTTCATTTGAAGCGTACCCCAGCCTTGCTTTACGATAAGGGTATGATGGTTTTGCTGCCCATTCTTTATTTTTAGCACTCAATTGCTATTTCATAAATAAAAAACTATCAATCAAAGTGATGAATACAAGCAACGTTAAACAACCTGTAACCAAACACAATGTACCTAAAAATTCTGCTTCGCACGATGGTTGCAAAACATATCCCACGCTTCTTGGGATATCAAGTGTGCATAAAGAGGAGGTGGGTGAGGCTTGATTTTCCCTTCAGCATCTTTCAGAAGATGTTTCGTTAAAATGGTGAGAAAGCCTCTATGAACCCTTCCTTCCAGTCTTAATACATATTCATTGTGCGAGACATCTACTATAAATGTACTCTACAAGAGATGATGAAGAGTTAGTCAATATTTCAGTATTTTATTTTATTTTATTATAATAAATTAAATAAAAGATATTGTAATGTTACCGTAATCTCTTCCCACATTAATGTTTTCAACCCGCTGACAACATGGTGCCACAACTCTACATCAATCGGCACGCGTTGCCGAGTGACGATTCCAATGTAGCTACTAAACATGGCTTTGTTGGGGTTTACATGCTGGCCATTCTTATTCCATCCCACCTCATATTTGATGCATTTTTCTTTTTCCATAAGGATTTTGGCTAAAACTGTCAAACTACGGCGCACCTGTTTTTTTGTGCCACCAGGGTTTCATTGCCTACCATTTCCTTGGTTTCTGAATCATCATTATGTTCCTACGAAGCGCTGGCATCGACATTGGGACCATAAACAATAGGTTGAGAAACCTGTTGTACCTCTGCAGTGGGAATAGCTACAGTAGGTTGAGAGACCTGTTGTACCTCAGTAGTGGGACCAGCTGCAACAGGTTGAGAGACCTGTTGTGTCTCGGGATTGGGTGAATCAACAAGTACAGAAGTCATTATCTGTAGAAGTGGTTTAACATTTAATTTAGATCACATAAAAGCAGCAATGAACATATAATAGCATAATGTAACACAATATATATTACAATAAAAAAAATAACCTGATTATTGAAGTCTCTTTTTTTTAAAGGCTGAAGGGATTTGACCCCTCTATCAACTATCCATATCCCTTCATTGTGGTCTTCTATGACATAAAAAATGTCATCTACATTGGGACCACTACGAAATGATTGCGAAGACCCAATGAAAGGGTCATCCTCCATTGAATTTTAATCTGACCCTTCAACTATTTAGGTCGATAACAGAACAATTGACCAGTTTTGGTTTGCAGGATCTGGAACATAAAATACTTGCACTGCCTGTGATGCCATTATAAATGGTTCATCTTTCTCCCCTTACTTACTGAAATCAACTTTCACGAATCCCAATTCATCTATTTCAATAGAACTCCTATTATCAACCCACTTGCATTGAAACATTGGAACTTGGAATTACATATAATCCAACTCCCATATTTGTTTTATGATGTCAAATTATGACATATTCGCATAAATTAGATTTATGTCCTTAGCACCGGAAACATGAATCGCTTCAGCCACAAGTGTAACCCCACTATTCTGCATGGTACTATCTCCATCATGTTCATTAGTATAAAATGTATAACCATTAACTACATAAGCATTGTAAGACAATACATACACACTTAGTCCTTCGTCTAGCCATCAATGTCGTTCTGAAATAGACTCTGGATTTTAATATGACTTCTTAAAAATATGGTCCTGAAACCATCCTATAAACTATCGTTTATGTGTATCTGATATCCATTTTTCATCCCTAGATGGATTCAAATGCCTAATAATTTCATTGTCGATTTCAACATATGGTTCAACGTCAAAATTTTTATGAAAAACATAATGGTGCTCCTGCTCTCGATTTGTAATATTGATTATGACAACCTGTCTTCCAGAAATTTCTTCACCCTCAAGCTGCCCAGTGTGACAAGATTTCGGAAGGCTAATGTTCTCCACACCATATAGGTATTAGGTACAGAATTCAATGGATTCCTCAACAATATATCGCTCTGCAATACAACCCTCGGGGCGACTTCGATTTTTGACATACCTTTTCAAAATCTTTATATACTTTTCAATGGGGTACATCCATCTGTAATGTACAGGACCACATAGTTGAATCTCTCTCACCAAGTGGACCATCAAATGAAAAATCATATCAAAAAATGATGGCGGGAAGAATATTTCTAATTCACATAATATGACGATAATTTCACTTTCCATAGCTAACAATTTCGTCGGGTCTATAACTTTGCTATATATTTCTTTGAGGAAGAAACGCAGTTTCGTTAATGTATGGCGGAAATTCTTGGGAAAAATGAAATGTAAAGTAATAGGAATGAGATCTTGCATCAAAACATGACAGTCATGTGATTTCAGACCTTTTAACTTAAAGTCACTCATTAACACGAGGTTCCTGATATTTGAAGAATACCCATATGGAACCTTTAATTCATTCAATAAGTTGAAAAACTGATATCTCTACTACCTGGAAAGAGTGTAAGCAGCAGGAGGAAGAAATGTTCGCTTTTCACCCTTCACTAGTGCCAACTCTTCTCGTATTCCCATCTCAACCATGTCCAACCAAGCCTTAATTCAATATTTTGTTTTGCCATATGTATTTAGCAACGTGTCGATGACACTATAAAATACATTTTTTTCTACATACATAACAACAATAAAATGTATGACATATAGACAATTCCAGTATTGTAATTCATAAAAAACTGATCTCTTTTTCCAATTGATTTTCGTAAGGTTTTTCGAAGCTGGTTTACTAAAAGTAGTGTCCACATTTTTAACTTTCTCAAACAATGGATCGCTTGTTAGTGGAGACGGTTCTGTACATTCATCTAAACTTCTATCAAATGATGTCTTCCAAGAACGGTACTTATGTCTTCGGGGTAGAAATCTGCAATGTTCTAGAAACACGGTTTTCGATGAATGTTTCAACCTAATTGATTTTGCACCTTGTTCACAATCAAGACACCCTTGAGTTACTTTAATTCTATATCCTGACGAATTTCCATATGTAGGGAAGTCATTTATCATCCCATACAACATGGCTCTCAAAGTGAAATCTTCCTTTCTATAAGCATCATACAATGTAACACATGAATCCCACAATAATTTTAAATCCTCGATCAATAGAGCTAAATAAACATAAGTATCATTAACTGGTTGTTTTGGTCCTGATATAAGCATAGATAAAATGATGTATTTTTGTTTCATGCATAACCACAGTTGTAAGTTATAATTTACCAACATAATCGGCCATGTACTGTGACTGTTTCTTTGAAAACCAAAAGGATTCACTCCATCTATAGATAATGCAAAAAGAAGGTTTCTCGACTCTTTTCCAAATTCAGGATACTCATGATCAATTCTCTTCCACTGAGGAGAGTCTTCCAGGTGACGTAGTGTCTCATATTTAATTCTTGTATCTGCATGCCATGTCAATTGTCCTCCAGTCTCCTCACTTCTATATAGGCACCTAAACCTTGGAATGATTGGAAAGTACCATAAAAATTTAGTAGGATTGGATTCATCTTTCTTGTATCGAGAAGCACCACACTTTTGGAATTCTTTATGTGATTTGTGATCCTTGATAAACAGTATACAGTCATTTGGTTAGGCGTCTATTCTTTCTGAGATCATACCCATCGAGCGTAGCATTCGTTTGGCATCGTATGTTCAGATCGTGAGATCATTATCTTCTGGGAGCATGTCATTCAAGAGAGAAACTAGTTTCGTAAAACTGGGGTCACTCCACCCGTTTTCTACTTTCAAATTATACATCTTTAGTACAGCTGACAATGCTGTATATTTAGTGAAACTAGCATACAATGGAGTCTTTGCACAACTTTTTAACTTCTCAAAAAAATTTGGGCAATCACGAAGTTCATCTTCGAAGGTTCTTATCATTTCTTTAATACCATTTTCATCATCATTCACATTTTTAATCACATCCTCCATACGATTATCTTCATTTTTCATGTTTTTAATCATATCAGATGATCCATGAAACACAGTGTTATCTCAGCCACTACCTACATCCATTATTTCCCCGTGTTTATTCCAACATGTATAACTCTGATCTATTCCGTGATAGATCAAGTGTTCTTCTAAATCCTCTGGACTAATTTGTTTTGAATAACAACAGCTTAAACATGGACAAAATATTTGAGAAGGGTCACATGCATGATATTTTACAAACTTTATAAACTCTTTCCCGCCTTCTTCATACTCTTTTGTCAACCGATTGGCATTCATCAATTCGTTATTTATATTCATCCTATTTTAAATCCATAGGATGGGTATATAGGTTAGGGGAGAATAAATATGAGTATAATTTAGATAATAAACTATATAATTCAAAAATGGTGGGGGTCGTGCTCATTAATAGTAAATCTAGGATGGTTCTTGGGATTCATCCATTCTCTTCCTCTCTTTGATCCCCCTGATGAGGGGTGGTTCTTGGGAGTTTTTTATAGTGCGTTAGTGAGTTCTTCCCTCATACTTCCTCCATTACTATTATACTTTATTTCCCTATGATTTGGGATGATTTTAACTAGGATTTGTTTGATTATTTTACTACATCATCTTCAAATCAATTCAGATGATGTCGATTTTGTTTTTATTGGCTAGAGGTTATCCTGATATAATGAACTCACCATGTTTTCTATGGTTTAGGTGGTGTAGTGTTTCCCAGTGAGTTTTTAAAAGATTATTCGTAATTATATTAAGGTGAATAATTAATTATAAGTTTCTATAATTAATTATTTGGGAATTGTGCCTTGATATTGGGTCTCAATCATTGGTACACGATTAGATAAGGCATGTATAGTCTTGGTTGAGGATGAGTTGATCTTGGTGAGGGGGTTACTCTATTTTTTGAGGTAGGTGGACCCTATAATACAAAACCATGTTCCAATTTATGTATGATTTTTCATTCATGCATGATTATATGTGTTCCAGTGAAATGGATAGAAATCAAGAGCAACCAAGGTAAATAAATAGGGTGTTTTTGATCCACCAAGAGATAGAGTGAGGGTTCTATTGAATGTTTGTGATTTTGTAATCATCCAGAGATTATGTCTCCATGGAGTAGTTGTTTTTATGAGAGGATCGGGTTTGGTATGAGATTTTTATAGCCTAGTTAGGTTTTTAAGGCTATTTGAGTAGGTATTAGAGTCTTAGGCCTAAATAATATGGATCATATAGTTTTATATCTCACATATGATGAGGAACACCCTCTTAAGGATATATAAGAGTCATGGTGTGTGTGATGAGAAGGATATTCTATATAGGTATTGGTGAAGTGTGACATAGAGGATTTCTTCCTTATAATTGGATTAAGAGATCTCCAAGGGTAGATATGATATGGTACCTAAGTGAGGGTCATGACAATAGTCTGGATGACTTAGTATGGGGTATCCAAGGCTCTTAGTGTGACTTTCTTAGGATGGTCATTATTTAGTTTTAATGAGTTTTAATGTGGGAGTTAGAAGATGATATAGACTAGACTATCGAGGCCTAGATCAAGTATAGCATGTGGGTTGTGACATTACCATGTAGAGATGAGCGTGTGTTGGTGTCAATGAGTAGAGATGGGTTAGGTTTGTAGAACCCAGTAGATTCCCTTATAGGGAGAATTAAAATGTTGATAGGTTGGGAATAATTTTCATGTATAACCAAGATGGTTTTAAGGAGATTATTATGCAAGGCTAAATGGATGGTGAAATTTATCATTTTTGGTCAGACCGACTAAGAGATTGGGACTTCATTTGACGTTCACCTAGTTGAAGTATGATCATCCATGGGGCCCACCTATTGATGATGAGGTTTAGCTAGTATGAGAGGTTGGCTATCTAGATACCCTCCTTAGATTACTATTTATATGTTTTGTGGCATGGCACAAGATGGATGGCCTTTATTTAAGTGATAAGGTGTTGGTAGAACCCTACTTTGAGTGAGAAGGAATTGGTCAAAGGAGATTGGTGTGTGACTTCCATGGGATCCACCTATTGATGGTTCATTTTGACTTGTGATAGAGGTTGGATATTTTGATTCCCTCCTTAGATTATTTTTTGTATGATAATATGATGTGAGATATAGAAATGGGGATCACTTAGTATTGGTTTGGATTAGTTTTGTGAGAGGTTGTCTATAGAGATTCCCTCCTAAAATTGTTTTTTATGTGATGTGATGGTGAGACCCACCGTAAGTGGGGAGAGATAATCAATATCAAACAAGTAACCAACCACATATACATGTGTCATACACCCAAGCATCACACACAAGAATCACGCCAAATCATAATTAATATCAATATTGAAAATAACTTCAAACATAATTAATTCATGAAAATTCAATTTTCCTCACCTTAAGGAGGAGGACCCGGTGGCAGAGGAGGAGGAGGCGTCGACAGCGGAGGCAACAGAGGTAGTGCAGAGGCAGTGTGGAGGCAGCACGGAGGCAGCGCGAAGGCAGCGCAGAGGCAACATGGAGGCAGTAGAGGCAGTGGAAGGTAGTAGAGGAGGAGGAGGAGGTGAAGTAGGAGGAGGAGGAGGAGGCCACGGTGGAGAAGAGCAGGAGGAGCCATGGTGGAGAGGAGGCAGCAGAGTAGGCAGAGGAGGAGGAGGAGGAGGCATCGGTGGTGGAGGAGGAGGAGAAGGCCGCAGTGGAGGAGGAGGAGGAGGAGGAGCGGCGGAGAGGAGGCCGCGGCGCAGGAGGAGGAGGAGCCGCGGTGGAGGAGGTGGTGGAGAAGTAGGCAGCAGAGGAGGAGGAGGCGGCGGAGGCCGCGGAGGAGGAGGAGGAGAAGGAGGCAGCGACCGCAGTGGAGAGGAGGCAGTGGCGGAGAGGTGGCAGTGGCGTAGGGTAGGGTTTCCGCGAAAGCTTGACAGGGTGCGGGGAGGAGGAGGAGGACCCGGTGGATTTTATAAATCTCGTGTGGACCTTTATCAATGCTAGTAAAAGCGCTGATAAAGGGGGTCTTTATCTGTGCTAAAATGAAAAGTGATGATAAAGACACCCTTTATCAATGCTTTTGTAGCGCTGATAAAGGCATAGTTTATCAGCGCTAATAAAAGCACTGATAAATGTATAAATTTAATAATTTCTTTATATTATTATATATTTATTTAAAATGATATTTATGATAAATATATATATATATTTATTAATAATTATAACTCTAAATAAATATATCTCTATTTATACTTATAAAATTATTTGAAAGGTATATTTATATATATATCATTGAAAATGTAATAAAATATATATTTATTTTTAAAATATAATATAATTTTAATTATAAGTGTATATTTTTTATAACATATATATTATATGGGTAACATAATGAATTATAAATCAATAACACATCAACGTGATATGTAATTATAATCTATAAATGAACATTATTCATGCACACATATATATATATATACACGCATGTATATATTCATTGACCCCCAATTCATTGGAAAACACACATATATTCAATAATTTTAATTATACATATATATTAAAATGTGTTATATATTTATAAATAAAACAAATACATTAAATATAAACAAATATAATAAATATATATATTAAATATAATGAATTAATAAATATAATAAATATAATGAATTAATAAATCTTATAAATCTTATAAATCTAATAAATATATTTATTATTAATATTATAATTATTTAATTATATATATTTATATATTTTGTTATAACATGTGTTTTTTACTTAATGTATATAATAAATATTATCAGTGCTAATATAAGCACTAATAAATGTAACCTTTATCAGCACTAAGAAAAGCGCTGATAGATGCACCCTTTATCAGTGCTAAAAAAGGAGCTGATAAAGGGTCTACCTTTATCAATGCTTGTTTTAGCACTGATAAAGGGTGCATCTATCAGTGCTTTTTTTAGCACTGGTAAAGTCCAAACCCTTTATCAGCACTCTTCTGTTAGTGCTGATAAAGGTAGGCACCTGCCTTGCCCAGTTTGGTGGTAGTGAGAGACAAAGAAGAAAATTTCAGAAAATAAAAAAATGAAGTAAAAAAAAGTTCCAAAGTGGGAAGTAATAAAGTTGATGAAAATTATTTTTACATCTCTATATAGTATGTAAGTTATTAGGGAAAATATTCCTTCTATGTTTACCACTAGTAATATGGTGGTTTTTAATATATAGTAAATATGTGATTTTTAATCAATAACATTACAATAATACCAAGAGAAACTAAAAGAAAAGTATGAGGGGGAGTCAACCCACTCAAAGAAAAAAACCTAAGAATGTTGGCATGAAAATTGAAAATATATTCCAACCTATGTAAAATAAATTTATAATATCTGAACAACCTAGAAACTTTGTAAAAGGATGTATTTTATTTTTGTTTTTATCACAAAAAAAAATTTATAATAATTCTCAAGAACCAAATGTGATGGAAGATAAAGTTAAAGAAAATGGTATTGTTATTGAAATTGATTTCTTAGCTATAAAAGGAGAAAGATCCTAGATTTCAAATCATTGGTGATTTTAACAAATGAAAATATATTTAAATTTATTAAATAATGTGTAATATTTTCAGGAAGTTATAATGAATTTTAGAAATGATGAGTCACTCAGAATCAAAGATGTTGGATATTCAATCATTGGGGAAGTCAATCTAAAATCCAAAAGAACCTTTTTAATGAGACAAAACACAACTTATTAAGTGTTTTGAAACATTATGGTTATTGTAGTAATGTTTTTTTAGAAAATATGGTTTTCTTTTTCAAATAATATATGATGGGAAAGTTGTTTCCAAATTTCAACAAACTAAGGGAATTTTTTTTCAAGTTGGTTGTGTAAAAGTTCATGATATCTTAGAATGATAGAAGAATATTAGATTTAGAATAAAATGATGGGACATGTGTGTCATAGTAATATGATAAAGTTCATAGATAGATTTTGTAGGAATGATATTCCTAACATGATAATAAGAAGGGATTGATATTACTCTATTTTTCAGAAGGTGAATATTACAAACTCAATCCACAAGAAAGTTGAGATTCATTCTACTTGACCCATGGAGATAATACATTATGAAATTCTTTGGTGTATGAGTAAAAAACAAAAAAATAGAGTTAAGTAATTTAATTATTTAATTTATGAATTTAATAACATTATAAGAATTGTGTGTTTGAAAAAAAAAATCAGAGCCTCTCACAATGTTTAATAATTTTAAAATAATTACAGAGAAAGAATATAGATATTTTATGATGAAGTTATGACCTGATAATGTTGGTGAATATAAAAAAAGTATTTTATATATTATATTTAAAAAAATCAATTCATCATGATGTTAGTACATTGCACACACCACATCAAAAAAGTTTTTCGGAAAAAAAGAATATAATTTTGGTAGAAATGGGGTGAACAATATTGATCCAGCATGATACTTCTCATTATTTTTGGTGGATGGATATTAGTGTAGTAGTTTATATTCCGAATCTATGTTTCCATATACCTAACTCTAATATAAATCTTTATAAAATGTTATACAATGGAACCCCAAGTTTGAAACACCTAAGGGTGTTTAGAATCCTTTGCATTATGGAAATAAAATGTTGGAATCTTAGAAAATTTGATCAAAGAGTTGTTGATGAATTATTTCTTGGATAAAATTATAATAGTATAGGATACATATATTTTAATAAATAATTTAGAAATATATTTTATTCTATAGATGTAAATTTAATTGGGAAATATTATAAGAAATTATCAAAAATAGAAGTAAATGTGGAAGGTAGGGAAGGTGATGATATTGCAGTTGAGCAAAGTGAAAAGATTTATTGAAATGAAGACTTGTACTTATCTATTTCTAGTGATTAAGAAAAAATTTGTACATATCATCCTATGTTGAGAAAGTTGGTGGATGTTCAAAAAATCATTAGTGATCAACAACAATAGGTTCAAATTAGAAGAACGACAAGGTTTGTTTCATATAATACCTTATATTCAAAAGTTTATCCAAAATATTTTATGAATAGATTGAGAATCAAGAGTGTATTGATGCTATGAATGAAGAGAAATATCCAAATGATATGACTTATTATTGGGAACTTGTACCCAAAGGAAATGATAAAAATGCCATCAGTACAAAGTAGGTGTTCTGGAACAAGTTTAACGAAGACAGTGAAGTAAAAAAAGAAACAAAGCACAACTAGATTGTAAAGGTTACTCACGAATAGAAGGTATTGATTTTGAAGAGACTTTTTCTCCAGTGGAAATATTAGAAACTATAAAAAAATTTATTCCAATCACTACACAATGTGGTTACAACATTTTTTATATGGATGTAAGGTTAGATTTTATTGATTCAGTACTTGTTGAAGAGGACTATATAGGACAACCATGTGGCTTCATGATTGGTAAAGATGAATGTAATTTGTGTAATTGTAATAAGGATTTATAAAGTTTTAATAAAGATCTAAGAGAATGATATTACAAATTGTATACTTGATTAAGAATTCTGAACTTCAAAAAAGGAATATTTGATAGTAATATCTAAATCAAAGAAAATCAAAAGGTTTCCCTCATTGGGATTGTTTATATTAATGATATAATATTTCCTAGGAATGATGAAGAATCTCCTGAAATGTTTTCTAAAGAGGTGAAAAAGTGATTCCAAATTTCCATTATTGGAGAAATGAAATATTTCCCTCGGTTAAAATGTTTTCAAATGAAGAAATGTATTTTACTATCTCATGAAAATTATTCTCTACAGGTTTTTAAAATGTTTGGAATGGAAGATGAAAATCCAGTTTCCACACCAATTTTATTGGGAAAAAAGTTTTCAAAAGATATAGAAGGTATCAAAGTTAATTATAAATAAGTCAATATTTTTTCAAAAGTTTTCTATATTTGATTGTTTTAAGGATAGATTTTGTGCATTCTTTCACTTTGTTTGAAAGATTTAAAAGTTATCCAAAATAATCTCATCTCTTTGAAGGGGAAATAATTTTCAGATATATCAAAGGAACAATTTATTTGGTATAAAATATGAAATCTTAGGAAATATTTAATTGTTTGGTTATAAAGATGTTGATTGGGTCGGAAGTGTTGATAATATCAGATCAAATCTTGTGTATTTTTCTTTTTGGAAGAATGTTGGGTGATTTGGAATACAAATAAAAAAAATTAGCAGCTCTTAGTATGTATAAAGATGAGTTTGTAACTACCACTCAAGATGGAAAACAAATATGTGTATGAAGATTCACTTGTAATATTTTTAATGGAATTAAAGTTACCCCTAATATTTAGTTGTGATAATAAAATTTCTATAATTATCACTAAAAATATAGTGAATCATTCTCATTTAAAGAATATTGATATCAAATATTACTTCATCAAAGAGAATGTAGAGAAGAATGAACTAGTGATAGAGTATTTTAATAAATTATAACTAGTTAATAATATATTTAAAAATCCATTTATAAAGGAAATAATTAATAAAATCAGTTTTAGCATAGAAATACAATTTCCCTCTCTTAATGGCTAAGGAATATGTTTTCCATCCCCTCTCTAATATTTTCTTGGGATATTTTTTTCAAGGGGGATAAAAAGTTATATAAATATATCCATTGGTATGTGATTAACCTTTTAAGGAATGAATATATTTTGGGGTAGTTTTAAAGTGGGTAAGATGTAATTTTAGTATTTATTAACAGTTTTAAGACCTTTTTAATGTAGAAATAGGAAACATTTTTATTATAGGAAAAAGTTTTTTATAGTTTGAGGTTTAAGGTAAAGGTTGATAAGAATGTGCATAAGAAGAAGTTTCTTAAGTAACTTCTTATGAAATTTATAGTCTTTCTGTTCAGTGATTCTTGTTTCCTATATTTATTTCACCTGTGTAGGCTTATAATTATCAAATATGTAATCCATCACTTGATTTTCAAAGGGGAAAGCTTTGATTTTAGCATGTATGATCAATTTTAATAGTTTTTTAAAGTAGGAACATGGTGTTTTTTTATTAAAGGAAAAAGTTACAAAAGTAAAATATTTAAGGAAAAGGGTACTGTAGATGTGGGTAAAAAGAAGCTTCTTAAGTCACAATTTATGAAAAACTTGGTTTTTACTGTCCAATGATTCTTTCTTCCTACACCTAGTTCTCTCACATAGGCTTAGAATTTTAGATATGTAATCCATCACTTATGTTAAAAAGTTTCAGTGATTTATGATTCTTTTTTGAAAAAAAATTCATTGGAAGGATTGTTGGGATCAAGTTGGCTGGATGAGTTTCTTTGGGTGATGGAAATTGTTGTGAGGAAGATGAATATGTTTTGAAGTTGCTGGTCATAAGAAGTTTTCTCGAAGAATTTTATTTTATTGATCAAAAATTATAAACATAACCTTTTTAAGTACAAATTAACTTTATAATTTTATTATTTTAAACATTTTTGATTGGGAATATTTGGTTTTGGATGAAGAGTATCAAACAAAGTTTTCTTAATAAATTCCATCAATTGAATTTTTTTTATTCAGAAATTCATCTTCAATGGGTTCAGAAAAAAATGATTGAAAAGAAACTCTAGTGATGATTTTATGTTATAGTTATTTCTTATATCATGTGTTAAAAATATATCATGATCTAAGAATTTATTTGAAAGGAAGAGAAACATTTTTTGGACGTAGAATGTTTAATTTTATGAATTCAGCAGATAGAAAATATTATATAGAATTTTGGCTAGGAAAAGTTTTTTTACAAAGTATACAATGTATACAAAGGCTTAAAATTTTAAAAAACATAGAAGGTGTGAAAGTATGAAATTTGTGTTGTATATAATAGAGAGTAAAATTGATGAATTTCAAAATAATTCTATGTAAATGGATTATATGATGTTTAGTTGCAAAAAGTATCCATAAAAATTTTATTGGAACTGAATTTGGTACAATGTCCATAAAAAATCTATGAAGTTAAGAAGTGGAAGATCCCACAATATGATTAGATGCAATTGTTGTATAATGTTATGATTGAAGATAAATGTTTGTTCTAGATGATCCAAAGAATATTTTTTTTAATGTTCATATGATGTATAGTCAAGATGCAATTCATTAGATGATGAAAGTTTGGAATGTATTTCATGAGTTTGATACAATGTTTTAATGGAATAATCTGATGGAAACTTACTCAATGGAACATTTGTAACATATCTCTCATAAGATGAATAAATTCTATGTAGTAATCCAAAAAAAAAAAGATTCAAATGACGTTTTGTGAAGTGAAGTTATTTACAAATGTTTTGTGAAGATATAAAATTTGATAATGATGAGCTATTATTTTGTTGTTACAAATATCATGGATGAAAATCATGATTCTCACCCAGTTTTAAGGAAATATATTGAAGGGTAAATTTTCTAATTTTTTTCAAATTAATTTAAGAAGTTTCTATAATTGTTAAGAAGATTTTAGTGAATTTTTCTTGAGTGGGAGATTTGAAAATCAAGTTTTCATTAAGCAGGAATGTAAATTAGAGTTCCTATTTTTTCTATTCCAAGTGAATATATAAAATATATTTCAAGTATGATTATTTTTGTTGTGTACTATTCACATGTGCACAAAAAGGCCAAAGTGATGCATAATTGGTTTCTTATAGATACATCAGATGAACATGAAATAGGGAAAAATTCTGTTAGCTAGAGTTTTGATCAGGAATTTTCTAACCAAGGAATCTATTGGTTAAAGTGATGAAGAAGATTATAACAAACATAAAGGCTATGTTCAGGGGGAACCAGATAAAATTTTATATATTAGGTTAAATTATATGGACATGGATTAAGGATGTTTGTGAGTTTTTAGAGGGAATAGACAGACATTTCCAGACGGATCATTCCAAAAAAACTTTTTCATAAAAAGATTCCAGAGGGACAACCAACTAACTGAAGAAGTTCTTAACTACTATTGGGTATAAAATTTAAAAATAAGTTTTTATCAAGAAAATAAAAGGTGATATTTTTCAAGCAACATAGTGGAACATTACCGAACCTATTGGTGAATGTTTCTAAAGTTGTTATGAAATAATTGTTATATCTTTATCTATGCAGAAAGCGCATGCACCGATGTTTTGATAATAGTGCGACACAAGTTTAAGGATATTCCCTTCATTCATTAACCCCATAAAATATTTTTTATATTGGATTGTGTAGTATTGTATTATTTTTAGACCATGATAAAGACTATATACTCTTGTTGAGTAGTGAACCTTGTAAATACTTGTGTTTACATGGTTGTGTTTGGATATTTTTTAGCAAAGTTATGACTCTTTAATAGTAGGTGAAGTTTGTTTCATAATAAATAAGAAAATGTAAAAATAAAAAATCAAGGATTCAACCCTTTTCCTCTTAGTGATCACATTCTTTCTTTTAGAACATCAATTATATTTTAATTCCTCTATCTATGTTACTTTTTGAGGAATTTTATTATTATTTTAATATTTAATATAGGGAATAATTTAAATAACTAAATATAAAATTAATCACACCACTAGTCAAATTCACATATTTTATACTTGGGACTAAATTCAATGTGTTTTTTAACTATGAAACACATAGAGACTTAATGGAGAAGGAATATGAAAATATTAGGGTTGGTATATAGATGTGATTACTCCAGGAGTTTAAACTAGATATTAAGGACCAGAAGAGAGAAATAAATTAGGTATCTTATCACTTGAGTAGATTACCCTAAATGGGTGAATAAGAAACTATATATCTAGATATACAGAATAAACATTATCTTGGAGAACAATATTATTTGGTTGATGGTGAGGCACTATAGTATATATACATGTTAAATTATTTGGTAAATTTCTAGATATATTCTCATTTAAATTCCCATAAATTCTAAAAAATAAATTTGAATCCTGATTTTACATATGTGAAGACACAAGCATATGGAATGTTTTCAATGATTCATTAATAATAAAATGTTTTTGGTAAGTGGGATTGATTATGTGTTTGAATTTTGTCATACTCTAGAATGTGGAGTCCACTTTTGACCTCAAATAACTACATGTATTGTAATATGGAATTCAATTTAGCACATTATTTAATGATTCACATGAGTTTTGTAAATAATGTGAAAATTTCAAAATTATTGGAAATATGTAAAATACAAGAAATTCCCCAAAAACTCATCATCATTTACATTTTTTAATTTTGGGAAATTTATGTTATGGGAAACTTTCCCATGTCTTATGGTGACTATTATATTTTTTTATATAGATTATGTCTAAAAATGGGTGGAATCCAAATCCACTAAAATTAATGACGCCCAATTTGTGGGTTCTTTTATCAAGTCTTACATATTTTACAGGTTTGGATTTACAAGGTCCATCATCATTGATCAAAGGATACACTTTATAAATTGTATCATAAAGGATTTACTAATAAGATATGTAGTACATCACAAAATATCCAAGAAGTATAGACCCAAAAAAGTGGGCGATCTAAAGGTTCAAATAGATAAATTAAGGGAATTTTTCAAAATTATGTAAAACCAAATAGAAAGTACTAAAGCCAAATGTTTGAATACACCTTATGGGATTACATGATTTCCTATATTACACATATAGGATTGTTCCTTTATTGGGAAAATATTTCACCTACCTATTAATTTGAAACAAAAAGATTATTGGGATATTGGAGTGATGAATCTATTTTTGGATAAATCTAGAAAAGATAGATGATAGAAGCTATAAGAAATAGAGGAAATAAAAGTGAATCATTTTAGAATTAAAAAATATAAAAATAGAGGAAAATATTGGATCATTAAAAATTGATTCAGTAAAAGTATTTTGATCTTAGAGGTCAATTATTATTATAAAAATAACAGACGAAGCAGATTCTAGGTAAAATTAATTCCATTTGATAAGGACATTACGTAGTTATTAATATAAACCCTTTTGGTGTTGTGCAGATTTTCAAAGAGGCAACCCAAAATCCATCCACTATTAATGGACATCGGTTGAAGAAGTACCATGAGAATATATCCCGACACTAATATAGTAGATCAAACTCCTCCACCTTATTTATCAATGAAACCCCAGGAATTTTTACCTATCCTTATCATTTTATTTCATTCTACGATCCAATTTAAAACAATCTTATTTTATTAATTAATTAGAATGAATTGATTATACTACATAATTAAACTATGGGGATGAAGCCTTATAATTTAAGACTTTCCAAATTTTATATTTTTCAATTTTTTTCAATTTATTCATTTTCATTGTGTTTTTAAAACTGATGAGCTTAATTGGAAAACCACTAAAAAATATGAGTCTAGGAAAGTTTTGAGAAAATAATTTGAACCATAAAACCACTATAGATGAATATTTAAAATAATTTGTCATCAAATTCTAGGTGAAGGAATTTCATGAAAAAACATAGTAATTTTTAAAATCAATCCATGACATACTATTTTTATTTTTGATCACTTATCTATGAGTATTTGAACCAATTTTGTCATTTTATTTATAAATCATTATTTTTTTAGATAACCAACACTTAAATGAATAGCCAAAATTTAATGAGTAATCTAATAAAAACCTTGGATTAGTCAAGAAACATGATCTTTAATGATAGATGTATTTTTAATGTTAATCCCCTTATTCAATGAATTCTATTTTCAATCATACATGTACATTACTCATTATAACCATTATTATCTATGAATGAATTTTATAGGAAACCAAATTACAATCTAAATATCCCTATATCACTTGATCTAGAAACTCTTGTGTGATCTACATTGAATTCAAGTGTCAAAAAGGAAGAAAAAGGGATCTGAAAAATCTTCTTTTCCTGGTCTATTATAATTTAAAGAATAATTTTATTAAATATTTTTTTTGGAGAAAAATCATAATGGGAAAAATGTAATAATTTTATTAATGTCATCTCAGAATTTCCAAGTAAGTCCCTCGCTATTTTGAAATGAAAATTTCTTTATCCTTTCCTTAAAATTTTGATTCTAGATATAAATCCTGATCTTAAAAAGGGATAAAAACATTCTACAATGAAATGGTGAAAAATGGAAGAAATTTATGATGATGGTTATGTTTTAAAGGGGATAGCTAGTGTTAGAATCTAGAGATATGTTTGGATGTTTTTGGGAGTTTTTACCTATCTGTATGTGTCGTTAGGAGGAGATGAGGGAAAAGAAGATTGAATAAGGATATATAGGAATGGAAAATACTTTACATATTAGGGAATGACACAACTCACACCTATTATAAGAATTTTGAATTCTCCCTCTGGATTAAAGATCATAACCCAAGTATTTTTTTTGAAACCTACTGGAAGAATATAACACCCTAGAATGATAAAGGGTTAAAATACCAAATCATATCACTCATGTTAATAGTGTGAAACTTTATTTTTAAGAACCTACATAATTAGAACTCCACGGTTAAACATGCTTGTATTAGAATAGTTATTAGGATGGATGAACTTTTGGGATGTTTCCTAGGGTGGGTGTGAGGGAGGAAAAAGCACACAAGGAGGAACATTTTTTTGGATTTTGGGGACATTTATAAGTCAGATAACTCATTCGGAAACCTCAGTGGGCCCCATATATGGGACCGCATATCTGTGGTTAAACTGGTGGGACCTAGTGGGCTAGGACCTGACGACCATTTTAAGGTAGGATGTTTGTGCTATCAATGGGACTGGGTTGTTACATTGGTATCAGACGAGGAACTAATCCTTAAGTGTGGTGGAACTACCCAGGTTGAGATATAGGGTCCATAGTGAGGATGTTGTTTTATAGGGGTGAATTTAACATCCCATAATGATAAAGGGTTAAATCACTAATTGATATGACTCATGTCAACAAGGTGAACCTTTATTTTCAAGAACTAACCTGATTAGGAACTTACAGCTAAATGTTCTTATTCTGGGGTAGTGATCAGGATGGGCGATGTTATGAGAAGTTTCCCATGGTGTGTTCGAGTGAGGAAAATGGACACTATAAATAACATGCGTTTGCATGTGGGGACATTCATTAGTCAGATAACCCATAAAGGAATGTGGTTGGGCCCTAGGTAGGGGACCAAATTTCTGTGGGGAAACTGGTGGTACTTGGTGGGATAGGACCTGATGACCATGTTAAGGCATGGTGCTTATGTTATTAGTGGGACCCGGTTGTTACAAGTAAACAGGGAGAGGAATGTTTGTTTCTAGAATATTTAAATAAGGCATGTGTTTTCCATGGAGGATTAAAATATATGGATTTTAGTTATGGAATAGGAAGTAAGGGGGAATCCATCCTTGTAGGACACTGGAATCATGAATTAAGATTCCAATAAATATAGAGAGGAATGTTTGTTTCTGATATATTGAGATAAGATGTGGGTTTTCCATGGAGGATTAAAATAATTATATTTGAGCTGTGGAAGAGGAATTAAGGGATGAATCTATCCTTGTAAGACATTAAGATCATTTATTGTGCTTCATTTCAGAGTTAGGATCCCATATTTGATCTTAACAGTTTTACCTTCAAATCCTACCAAGCCTTCAACCATAGAACAACCCTGATTAAACCATCATTATATTCATAATTACTTGAATAAGTGGGTTTAGATGAATAAATTCATTAATCTTATGGTGATTATTGTATGATATTGGAATAAAAAAAATATTTATCAAAAATCACATTTGAGTATAGAGTAGAATAATAATAAAGGCAGGTATAAGTGTGTATGAGGTTATCAAATAAATGATGATTAATTGAATGTACTTAATTAAAGAAATGGAAATAAAAAAATAAGGATGCATGATAATCGAAGGGATACAATGTTAAAATAAAGAGTCAAACTGGCCAGGTAGTTGAATTTTTTCATGGTATTTTTATAAAATTCAGTTTTCTAGATTCTAAGGTCTAATTGTGGGAGAAATGAGAATCCAATCTTTTTATATATTTTACATTGAGTTTTTATGATTTTAATACCACCATTTTGAGCCTATGTTGGTTTAATACCACACAGCCTTAGGAATAATATGGATTCTAATTAATAAATGAATTAAAATTTGTGTTTTTATTATTATTTTTTTCTATTTGGAATTTTATAGTAAATATTACATTTTATATTGAGTTTTTTATCTCCATTTATGATAATAGGAGGTTATTTCACAAAATCAAAGGAGTTCTATTCTAAACTAGGTATTCTATAAAAATGAATATAACTAACCATGAGAGAAGTCTTTGACCATCTGAATGATGAAACGTATGTGTGGTCACTTATTAGTCATGTGGTCAATGGATTGGCAACAAGAAATATTATAACCTACCCTATGAAAGAATCTACCATGATAAATAATTACATGATGTCCTAAGGCCTCCCCAAGAATAAATATTATTGATTGTGAGATCACAACCTACCACATGAAGAATTACCAAGTTCCTACACATTGAAATGTCTAAAGAATACCACATATTTTCTGAAGTTATATAAGGGTAACTTTCAATATTTGAAACCTATATAAAGTGAAATACACTAAAATACAAGATGAAGCTATGGGATACCTTGTCAGCATACATGAAATTGATACAATATTTTCATGTTGATAATTTCTAATGAAATCACAACTAAAGAAGCCAAAAAAATAAGGATACTAAAAATAAAATAAGAATCCATAGATATCATGGAGATCAAAAATACATGATATTGGAGGAAGATGATGATAAATAAATTAACTATATTAAATAATTGAAGCTATATAACCAAGGGGTTATGATGGGAAATACATGTTTATATAAGAGAAATAGAAGACACAGTGGATAGGGATGACTGGTTTTTTATATTTTTGGTTGGACCTACTTTCTTGATCTACTAGAATTCTTCTATTTCTTTCTTTTTGTTATTTTAATTTATAATTTAGTTTTACTTATTCCTTCTCCTTACACTCTCTTATCTATTTCTCCTCTAATGGAGGGGTAATATCTTTAGTGATTAGAGAAGGGAAGGATCTCCCTTGTAATGCTAGATTTATTGATCTTTGTTGAATAACACTATTTTCTCCTTGGTTTGTTTTTGTTCTCAATGAATGTTTAAATCATTTAATGTGATTGTGTTTAAGGTTTAAAACTATTTTGATATTTCTGATTAGGTCGACAATCAATACTCTTTCTAATCCTGGTGTAGTTTTTCTCCATCAAGAATGTTGTATTAGGATATCAATGTCCATAGATTACTAGCATGTTTATGAGGGAAGTGGGTTACTTTTGGATTGAATAGGAACACCAACACCCAATTTATCTTTTTTTATATGTAATTTTTTAAGTTGATTGCTATGTTAAATACACACAAGAAGGGAGGATGACCAAGAAATGATCTTTGTTAGGTGAATATCTACAATATCCTCCAATCTAAAGTGTTTAGACAAATCAATTGAGCCATATATAATTAATCAAATAAATAAGGGAGGAAGTAAAACCATTTTAGGTATATAATATAGTTTATAGTGTAAATAAAACCCTAACTCAATGAATATTCTCATAATATATTTTCAAACTCTTGTTTCAATAATTTTCTATATTTTGATAATCAAAAACCCAAATAAGAAACCCTTTTCTTTAACCAATTTAAAAGTGACAACTGATTTTTATCGGAACTCCTATTTAGTAGACAACTTAGGTTTACCATTATCATAAAATTTTAATTAGTAAATCAATAGATTTTTCACACCCCACGATAAGGTAAAATTATTCTTTCTTTGGAAAATTGTCAAAGAATATCTATCCCAACAGCCTCTATTTTTAAAAAAAAGTATTTTGTTTATTTATTAAACACACACACATATATATTTTTTAAGTATGTACTAGATTAGGGTAACAAGGTTTTATTGGATGATGGAGGTTATTAAATGATTATACCTAGGAAATTTATAATATAGGTTGATATTCATATGACCAAGTTTAATCACGCTATCTCTCCCCCTACTTAGAAGGAAAAACAACTAGATGCTTGTTTGAAGGTGGTTGTAGGTCTCATTGATGGAAGTTTGGGGAAGGATGTTGTTCCTTGTATTAGGCCTACCCCTTTTGTTTCTATAATTATTTAGAATATAGACAATCTTACATTCCTAAAAAGTATGAAAAATGCATCTTAATTTGAAGTTCCAAAATATATTCCCTTCAGAAATGATAAAAATACTACAAATTTGAAGGAGTTGCATCAAATGAGTGATACATCGATGAAAATGGTTGAAGATGATTAACAGAATCCTGGTTAGCCTATAAAAGTTTTTTATAATATGTCACTACCCCTATGGTTGGGGGGGTTAAGGGGTCTGAAAAAATATGGGCTTTTTTTCTCATGCTATGTATTTTCAGAATTTATGTCTATGAATATTATTTGAGCTTGTTGTTCCATGAATGTGAAACTAACTAGGCCCATCCTCACAAGGCCCAATATGCCTTCATTTTTTATTTTTACATGTAATTAGTCTTTTTATATGAGGGAATTTCTATTTTTTCTAATCTTATTCTCATATCGTTACTTGAATGTTTTTTAATAAGGGGGATCTAACACCATAATTTCACTATATATATATAATTAAAATAGTATTTAACTTTTTTTATTCAACATTACTTTGAAAAATGTATTTTCAAACAATTACACTCCTTAAACCCCAACCCATCACTCCCTTTTATAAGGGAATCCTCCTCACCATCCCTTCCATGTTTTCCATGTGAGATTTACACTCCCCTTTCCAACACATTCAAAATACAATATATTATATCTATTAATTCATTAACAATAATACCTAAAAATTTAATTAAAATTTATTAATAATTATTAATAACCAATATATAATGATGTACAATTAATTATAATCAATTAAAATAATGTAATTAATAACCAAATAATATTGTAATAAATAATTATGATTAATTAAATTCTAACAAAAATAAAATTAAAAATAACTTACTAATTTCTAAATTACTAAAATATATAATTATAAATTTTTAATAATTAAATTTAATAGTAATTAGTAATAATTTTTATTATTAATACTTTAATTAGTATTAAATAATTTAATTAGTCTTTACAAGGATATGTAATAATACTGGTGTTTCTCTCTATAGAAATCCACAATGAATAGGATCTATGATGGAAAAAAAATCATGAATGTTTATTTGATCTAAAAGGAGTTTTCATTAGTCCTATTAAGAAGGGTGTTGATACTTTTGGGTTTGATGCCTCACCTATGACACTGACTGAAGGAGAAGCCCAAAATCATCCATGAAAACTCTACCTGACTAGAGAGACCGATCTATTGGTCACAAGGGTTACCAAATTTTTTTCTCTAATATTAGGTATGAGCATGAGTATCCATGTAAGGGGATTACATGAAATGGAGCACTTTCCTTTTTGAAGCTAGTTTGAAGGTTATTTAGGAACAACTTGAGGAATGAAAATTTTCGATTCCCACATAATTAATTATCTCACAGAAGGATAACCTGTTGAATCTCAGAAGATTAAAGAACTGATTAACTAATATTTAGATATTTATAAGATAGATCATGACCTCAATCAGTACGGGATATTTTCATATCATATTCGTGTCCAATGAATTCGTGTCCAATGTGTGGGGCTTTGGCATTGTTTCACTTAAGCTTGGTATTCTGAGTATATATGATTGGGTTCAATTATTTTATCCTCTGATGGTTAATAAATCAATACCAAAATGTGGATTAAATTTCATGGCCTAAGATGGTTCTTATGGAACCCCATATTCATTGGTAAATAGCCTGATCCATCGGTGTTCCCATCAAGTTTGACAGGGAAACTTAACATGCAAGGTATGGCCACTTCACCAAAATTTTGGTTGAAGCTAATATGTATTCTCCCATGATGCATACTATTTTACTTATTTCTATCTAATTCAAGATTGAGATATAATTTAGTGTGAGAAAATTCCTGATCTATATTTGAAATTCAAATGCATTGGTCCCATTTCTGAGAAATGTCGCAGGAGTCTGTCTTGTGGTAACTATAAGAAGCTTGATCATACGATTGACACTTGTAATTTTAAACTGAATATGGATGGTCAACCTATAAACACCAAAGGAGGCTTGAATATGGATTCCCACCCAACTAATGTTGATAATGTAGGTACATCCTATTTTGTTATCATTTTTTTACATGATAAAGAGATCATATATACATACTGTAAGAGGGTTGGGAACCTTATTGAAACTTGGAATTTCAAGATTACTGCTACAGTAAATGATGCTTCCCTAGATAATACATCCAATGCTAATACAATCCCTATATCCATTGTTATGAAAACTAGGTATCTTATAGAGGGTGAGGATGGTGAGCATATGGTTCCTCAATAAGATGGTCCTGGGGCTACACACTCACAAGCTACCTATGTAGAATGGATGGGTCAGGAATCATTGGTTGAAGATGACTTGGATCCTATTGTTATTCTTGATGATATATAAAAAAATTCTAGTAATAATAAGGGAAAAAACCCCCTTGGGTTATCCACCATGTTTCTATATAACCAGTGCAAGAAACGACTTACAAGGACCTCTGGTCTGATAGATTCTGATGATGGCAAGGAGATATATAAATATTATAAAGGATTTGTATCTATGTTATGGATCAAGATAAATGGTCTCTCTATAATGGGACTATTTGTATGTCTCATGAGGATACATATTTAGAAATCCTTATAGCACCAAGGATACTACGAATCATGTTTGACAATAGGTGATGGCTGTCGAACCTGAGAACTCTACTAGAGATACAATATATTGCTAATCATTTTTTTCTATTTTTAAAATCCAGTTTACGGGTTTCTGGAGCCAAAGTTTAAAATCACAAACTCAAAACAAGAGAAGAACACAATCAGAGAGCTCAACCAACATAGACTTACACATCATAATAACCATACTCATCTCTGTATCCCATGCATGATTCATCTTCTCCAGTAGTCATAGCAGATTCCCATTCTGGGGATCTTTATTAGCTTTAACTTCGAACCCGACTCCTAAGATGATCAAGCATTGGTTGTTCTGGTGATGTCCTTTTTACCACGCTACCCTTCTTAAAATCCATGGTCACCACACTATTCCTCTTAGAGGCAGATCTAGTCCGCATCGGCCATGGAAGGCATGAATAATATCTCCTTTTTCATCTTCTTGGAGTAGAAAAAAAAGGCCCCTCAGCTGTAGCCAATTTATGATTCCCAATTTTAACAACATCACTAAAGGAGTGACCAACAGGGCCACTCAAATTTTCCTTCCCTCCCCCAAAAATCTCCCTTTCTTTACCGGTTTTCTCCCCTAAACCTAAAACAGAACTCCCTGCATTGTTCTCCCTCCGTTGATCTGGAGTTTTATTCTCCATTAAAGGTGGACATTCACCCTCTGTAGTCAACCTCCCCGTAGCTACGGCATGTACCTACTTCATGCCACCACCATCCTGAAGATCCTCCACCATCAAAGTGGAGCTCCTGGTCACATTGCGGCTGTCTTCTACAGAAAAAACAACTGGGACATGCCCCCTATCAATAGCCTATTGGTCCTCCACAGCCTCCTCTCCATCCATAGCAGTTACATTTTCCAAGCCTTCAACCGGATGCCTGTCAAGGACTGCCTCACCATCATCCCTTCCTCCAAGACTAGCCTCCTCTAGCTCCGCGGCCAGCATACCATCAGAAAGTCCATCAAACCTGTTACTCAGTGAAAGAAAGGGAGCAGCCAATGGATCCTAACCTCTAGATTCCTTAGCACCCACTGGGGCAACTACCTCCACTGAATTCAAATCCCTTCTATGCCCAACCTTTCTAGAACTCACATTACCCAATGAGCTAGTAGAAGCTCCAGCATCCTACCTAAACCTGTGAAATTTCTCAGCAGCTTTCCTATTATTCTTATGTCTCTTACCATCCGAAGCTCTAGAATCACTTCTTCTCTCAAAGGAAACCTTATGAGACCCAACATTTTTACTTTCCAAAGCCAGACAAGCCACATCAGAAAACCTTCCTCTGTAAACAGGTCCTTTCAACCTCTGGTCCCTACTCAACTCCAAGTATGCTTCGAAACAAGTAACATTAGAAGTTCTCACAGGGAAAGGCTACTCATCGCAACGGATCTCCCTCGACCTTGGAGGATATCCCCTATGACATACCTCCGCCGAATTACCTATCCTCCTACAAGAAAAACAGAACTCGGTCCAATATTCATACACAACTTGCTGCTTGAAACAATACTCTTCTCCAATTTTTATCCAAATAAAGTCAAAACGAGTGAGAGACACATCAATTTCAACACAAACTCGGGGGTTTAATCCATCACATCCATGAAGGGTACTAACAAAAAAATAAATAAGTACATCTTCTCAATGCCCGATTCAATTAACAAACCTAACATTGGTAACTTTTATAATAAGTGTAAGAAGAAAATTCATGTTGTTTTGTACAATATAGAGTTGATTAAGGGAGAAAATAGTGATTACCCCTCAAAAGAGAAGGGTCTCATTTAATAAGTTTAATACATAGAAGAAAGAAGTGAACAAAATCTAGGGGGGATAATTCCTACTTCTATTGAACCCGCTTAGGTTTATGGTATTTAGTTTGAGGATTATCTACCGAAAGGGGTATGAAATCCAGATGAAGTACGAAAAATTGAAGTACCAAGCCCCTAATAATGTTTCGAAGAAAGTAATTGGATCTAGAGGGGAATATATAGGAGATGATCCCACAAATTCCATTGTAGAGTGCTAGTCATCATATATAGATGAGCATTTGATACAACCACCTAAGAAATGGAGGAGGGGTCGACACCATGATAGTTGGGGTGGGTCTTAGAATAGAAAAATATGGCTAAAAAACAATGATCATCCTGATCTGTTGGAAACATGATCCTCTTTTTATTTCTAATGGTGGCTTTACAACCTCTTATTATCATTGCATCCCCATATCCCCCCATGTATGTTTACTTTTTATTGAATCTTTAGGGCTATGGGTTTGAGTTTCCAAATCCATGGGCCGAGCCACCTTTGGAATATTATAATTAGTGAACAAATAAATAAATAGTAATAAGTATTAATAATGTAATATAATTAAAAATTATTAAAAATTATTTTTGATTATATTAAGTAATAATGTAATTAATAATTATAATTATAAAAACTAAAAATTAAAAATTATTAAAAAACAAAATAAAAATATTACTAATATAAAAAAGAATATAATTAGTATTTATTTTTAATGTAAATTATGTTTATTAATAATATATAAAATAATTTATAATAATAATAAAATTATTAAAATTTATTAATAACATATTCAATTATCAATTATTAATATTTAATGTTTATTTAATTAAAGGGATTACAAACCGAAACCTCTCATAGCTAGATACCCCAATGGGTCAATCCTCATCCCTCCCCACAAAGATTATCATGCACCTTATAGACCTATTTTATGACTTTTAAATGGCCCAAAGTCCCCATGTCCAAAAATCCATATAAATAGCCTAAAGGCCCAAAAAAAAGTCAAGTTGTACTACACTAATTTTCTCTCATCATATCCACCATGCCACACTATTTCCCACTACAACATTCCTACCCTACCAGTAATGTTGCCCACTAGATCATAAATAATTCGTAAATCCATCTAGAAGGTGGACACTGTGATTTTAAACTTGGTAAAATGAAATGACTCAAGTGGATGGAAGAATTAGGGTTACTGATGTTTCTTCATAATTCAATATTGCAGTTCCAAAAGATAAACATGTTTTGAAGAATTCAAATGAAATAGATTATAGGTATTCCCCTGAATTTGATAATCATATTTATCATGCTCATGTTGTGTGGTGGGTTCAAAATTCAAAGCTTCTATAGGTATACAAGGAGGGAGATGCAAAGATTTATCATTGTGTGGTCCCTAATCTAAATCAAGAAATTTTGTGTGATGCGAACCAAGAATCAAGTAGAATATTTAAGGGTATTAGATGCAACTTTAATGATTCATCCTATAAGATCATTAAGAAATGAGAGATAATTTTAGTTGAAGAAACTCATGGTATTCTTTCAGATATGATAGATTAATTTAATCACTCCATCAATTCTCACATTTACTTATAAGGAAATGTTAACCATTTGAGTTTATTAGAACTTAATAATTGTCTCTTATCCCTATAGAAATTCTAAGGTCAGTGAGTGACGTCCTTAGGAAGAGTATTTTTTAATAGAAACTTTTCATCATTAACATTAAAATCCAAATATTTTGGATTTCAATTTATCAACATGAATCCAAAAAGCCTCAAAATTTAAGAATGGGACCCCATTTTTAATCCACTAAACATGAAGAAATTAATCTCCATATTTTTATTAGAATATAAAGATTTATTTGGTCATGTTCGAACCCTGAAAATTTATGGGAGATTTATTTTTCAATTGGAGTACCAATTAAAATAGACCAAGAAATTGAAAATTCGCAATTTTTTCACATTAGTAGACCATCTATAGAAGTTAATATATGTTCTCATAGGACCATGAAAATTGTTTTAATTTTTTATGATTATTTCTTTGATATGTTGGTTGATTATGAAAACATGTCGAACTTTTTTAAAGGATATATCATAATTGGAAATACTTATGATAAATGTAAATGAATAATGGTCTTCACTTATTATGAGATGAATAGAAATTATATATATAATATTAAAAGTAAAGATCATCATCATCATGTAAATTTTTATTCCAATTAAATAGAAGATACAAGGTAGACCAGGCCCACAAAAGCAGGCACCCACTATTGGTGTGAACAATTTTTTGAATCTAGATGCTAATCCACTAGTTCTTGTTGGAAATTCAGTTTTAATGTTTCCACTAATAAATATATGCTTTATTCTATGATGGAATTATAGGGTTAAGAAGTAAGTAATATTAAAAAATGTTTCTTGTGACGATGGAAAGAACTCACATTTAAGATCACAATTTGACATCAAGGAGGATGTTTAGGAAAAATCTGATCTGAAAAATGATACTGAATGTGATTCTATTTTAAATTCAAACCAACAATAAGATATGTTGTATTATTATATTTATTATTCTTCTAGAAAAGGTAATAAGTCACTAGAGGTTCACTCCCTTTCTCTGAATCATCTTGTAAGACTATAATGTGGGTAGGTAAAGGGGATAAACCGTAATCAATAGGTTTCAACCTCAATTGAGGTTGTCTCAACCACTCCCCTTGTAACCAAGAAAGGTGAAAAAGGCAGAAATTGTATGAATTAAAACACAAAATATCTAATAACTTGGTGCAACTATAGGTTCTTGAGAATAAAGTGTCTTATCATACAATCTCTAGTCCAATGGTGCAATCATGATCAACTATTAGTATAGGAGCATAGATCAACTAGATCTAATCAGCCCATTACATTAATGGGACAACACTATGTGGATTAATGGTAGACTAAATTCCAGGTTATGATAGAGATTATTGACATTCCACCTAACAAATTAGTGACCACTAAAGATTGAGATGCTGGAATATCTAACCCAATGTATTTAAAGGGTTGTTCTATCATTGAGATGGAAAAAATAAGCATTGATATTGGTAATATCCCAATTAAGGTCCCAACTAGTGATGATGCAACTTCTAATGATAGAGTCAAGGATACTCAGGACACTTTTTCACTAGATATTGAGAAGGATGCTTACAAGAGGCCAATTGTGGTTGGCAGCTCTTGTCTTAGTAGGAAGAAGGTTGTATCCAAGGGTAGAGACTATTTTTCCATTTCATTTAATTTTTTCATCCAAGAAACTACATATATATATAATAAAATGAATAGTAGGGTTAAAGGATAAGTGTAGACTTACAATTACATTATTGTGTTTTTTGATGGTTCTGATCAAGCATGTAGTCATTTGGAGAAGGAAAGTGGCTTAGAGAGAGGATTAGGGAGAAATGTGGGTGTAAAATCAATCAAAATAGACGAAGATGGCCAGAATAACTCTTCAAATCCTAAGGATCATGATATTATAGATGAAAAAACAAAGTTCTAGTGGAAAAAAACTTCATAAGATGGAGATCATGAACCCTAGAAACAACATAAGATATAGAGGAGAGGCTGACATCTGCATGGTAGAGGTAACCCTCATTATTAGGTGGATGATCCCATTACAGCAAGGTTAATTCTCAAACTATTGATTTTGACTTGTAGTTCTTGATGATTGGTTTGTGAATATTTTTTTTCTTGATAAGGGTATTTCCTAAATTTTTTATCACATCTTTCCATGCTATACATTTTTCATTATTTTAATAAAGGAGATATGGACTTTGGGCTATACCCAAGCATGTTTCAATTAATAAATATTTTATTTACTAATAATATAAATAAAAATAATATAAATCATATTCAATAATAATACAATTTATATAAAAATAATGTAATTACAAAAAAATATAATAATGGAATTCAATATAATCCAATTAGTCATTAATATTCAAATTAATTATTTATTATGGTCCGAGAGGTTATAATAAAATGAAGTAACACACATGCCTCTCAACCAATAAGGAAAATACACACCCCCACTAAAGATTGAACCACTCTTTAGTTGGCCCATTAGAATTTAATGGCATAAAGGCCCTATAAATATCTCTTAAAGTCCCTTTCTTATGTCTTGAACTATGCCAGCGTGTACTTAAGTCACCACCACTACCCGGATCATCGCCTACATCACCACTTACATCATGACCTATGTAATTAGCCATATAATTAATAATTATTAATATTTCATGTAATAATTATAAATAATATAATTAATAGTGTAACTATAAATTAATTTTATGACTTGGAACAACTATATTTTGTGTCTATTTAATTATTTTATATATAATATTTTTACTACATTCTTTATATTTTATGCTATTTTTTTTATGTTTACCATCTATTTGTCATATATGATTTTGATTACATTTATATTTTATATTTTATAATATTTAAAAGTCACTTACTTGAAATACAATAATTCTTCAAGTAGGTAACTCCAAAAGGATATGAAATATAAAATATAAATACAATCAAAACATTTTCTAATATATAGAGTGTACATATAAAAAATAGTTGGAAGCGTAAATAATTTTTTAAAAATAACAAACAAATAATTATTTAATCAACACAAAATATACTTGATCAGAAATATATATATAATTGATAATTAATATTAATTTAATAAAAAATAACACAATTAATAATAACATTGTAATTATTTTTCATTAAGTATATAATTATTATTCATCAATTATAATTAATAATAATTTAATCTAATCACTAAAATATAATAATGTGACTAAGGTTAATCATTAATAATTAATATTAATATAACAAATAATTTAATATTAAAAGATAATAATAATTAAAAATTAAATAAATAATCTAATTTTGTATTATTTAATACTAAATTATAATAATACAATTAATATTGTAAATAATGATGAATAATTATTCAATAATAAATCATGTTATGCGTGGAAATTGTTTTAAAGTATTGATGTGGTTTTTTTAAATACTACCGTTTTGTGTTATTAAAATTATTTAATATTTATTTTTTTGTCATTTTTTTATTTTAAATCACTATTTATGTGACTAATTAATTTTTTAATATTCATTTATACATGTATATATACTTTATATTTCATAAGTTTTTAGAGTCGTACACTTGTAATTTATTATAGTATAAATTCTATGTCTTGAAATAATGTTTTTGTGTGATTTAATTTTTTTAATTTTTTTATTTTAAATCATTTTTTATGTGTATTGTTAATGTCTTTAATTATATATATATATATATTATTTATAGTTTATATTTTATAAGCTTTCAAAATCACTTACTTGAAATATTATTATGGTTCAAGTAGGTGAATTTGAAAGCTTAAATTTTATAAAATATAAATAAATTCTAAATGAAATATGAAATGTTAATTGAATACATACAAAATAATTTAATATAAAGAAATTAAAAATTATAAATAAATAATACAAAAATTTCATACAACAATGTTATTTGAAAACATAAAATTAATACTCTAAAAACATTTCACATCTGTGACTTTGAATGCTATAAAACATAAAGTATATATAAAATATAAATAAAATTTAAAACATTAAATTTAAACATAAAAAACTTAAAATAAATATAAGTTTAAAAAAATAAAAGACAAAAAATAATTTAAATAACATAAAATAACATTTTTTTAAAACATAACACCTATACTCTAAAAAATTCAAGCACATAGAATCATTTATACTTGAATGGTTATTTATCATTATTTACATTATCAATCAAATTAGTATAAATTAACATTAAATATGTACAAAACTAAATTATTTATTTAATTGTAAATTATTATTTTAGTTACAAAATTTCTTATATTTCTGTTATTTATTATTACATTTGAGGACTTTCCGGAATGGTAGTCACCTCATAATTCTCCATCTAACTATGGATCAAATCCAAATATCCCCTTTGGGGGGAATTTATGGGCCATTTTGACTATAATATGTGCTAGGGAACAAAAATAAAGAAATGGTGTAGCATAGCGCATGTAGTATAGTAGGATCATAATAGTGACCTATTGGTCATGATAAAGGGGCCTTATGGCCATCAAATTTGGGGCCTCTAGGTTATAAAATCTTAATGGGCCAGTTAGGTAGTTAATTAACCCTTATATGTGGTGTGGCATGTCCTTACTGACCTATGAGTGTCTGAATTTTTTCCTTTTCTGGTAACCTTCATGAACATAATATATTAATTATTATTAATTAAACATAATTATTTAATTATATTTCATTAATTAAATTACATTACTATTAATTATATTATTAACTAATATTAATTATAATATCATTTAATTATTGTAATTAGTTGTTTTTAATTATTATTTATATTTTAATTTATTTTCTTATTTAATTAATCATATTCAGTTATTACATTATTGTTTAGTTATTAATAAAATTACCATAATTAATTATAATTAATTATAGATATTTATATTTTTTAGTAATTACCATTAAAATATTTAATAATATTTTTAAGTATTATTATTAATATATTATTTGTAATATTACATTTTTATATTCATGTGATTGAAAAGGGAAGTGTGAATACCTTATAGAAAATCTATAAGGGATAGAAAGGAGGACTTCATTGTAAATGAGAGTGCTAGGTGGGAGTTTAAGGGGAGTAATATTTTTGTAATACATTATTTTATTTAATTCAAAATAAATACATGGTTAAATATTGTTTTAATTTATATATATATTTATATAACAAAAAACTAAATTTAAAATAAAAAAATAAAGGGTGTTTAGTTGGACTATACCATTGAAAAATTTTCAAATATTGTGTCATCATTTTGATGATTTTTCAAAGGAGGTTCTCTCCAAGGCAATACCCACACTTTTCCCAAAAAAATTATGATTTGGGAAATAGTTTCCCAAATACCATAATTTTATATTTTTTACATTTATTTTAAATATAATGGAATATTTTTTTTATATTAAATTGAATTGAGTAGCAAAAACATGGATTTTATAAAAAAAATACTAAAACTATAACTGAAGTTGGACGTGCCAAGATTGAGCCTCTATGAATGGAATAATATAGTGTTTATGACAATTATGGGGATTTATTTTTGATTGATGAAATTTTTAGGAGATATCATTCAGATAAAAAAGTGACTTCAAGCCATATTGAGATTAAAACAAAGAACCAATTTTTTCAGAAAATTTAACAAAGATGATTTCTTGACTGAAGTACCCTGGATAAAATTAAATTTAGAAGAAATGATTCATGGAGAAAGAAATTTTGAACCTATGGAAATATTTGAAAACCAATAAATTTAATTTATTTGAGTAGATCATAGACGACCATAAAATAGGGTACTATTCCTAGTATGAACTCAGTGATGCATGTATGTAACACCCGAGACTTTTATGTTATATAAATCATCAAAGGAATCTTTTTCTACACAATACTTTCTTGGCTTTCTTTACACGAAATCGCGACCTTCCTCGATAGCTTGCGTCGTACGCAATACCGAAATTCACTAAACAATGATATGCTATTAAAATAGTATTAAAACTAGCCGTTATGAATAGTAATAACCACTTTTTGAAATTTTATAAATTTTATTTTTCAAAATGGACTTCGTTTTTGGATTCAGAATATCGAAATTAGCCTAGGGTGAAATTTTGGTATTTTTTCTGAAAACTTTCAATTTTTGATGAATAGTGAAACCACTAAGTGGTAGTTAAAAAAACTGAATTTTTCATAAAACATAATTTTACCACTTCTGTGAATGGAATTTCGAAAATCCGAGAGACACGGTTAATATCAAGGACTAAAATGTGGTTCAATGAGATGAAAATAATTTTTGGTGAATAGTAACTTTTTACTTTTTTTTTTACCGCGGTTAATAGTAAATATGGTAACTAAGGGTAAATATGATATTACTATTACCCTAACACATGTACTAATTCTATTGGATAAGTGTAATTAGACCAAAAACAACCTTATGAATATAATATGACCATTTAGGTCCACTTGGATTAGATTATGACATTTAATATTATTTTATTTAATGAATAGTTAAAATAGTTAAAATCAAAGTTTAATAACTAAAACATTTTTAATATGGGGTTATACATAAGATAAATTCGACTTTAAATATTAATTAGAAAGATAAAAAGATTTCCTACATAATGGTATTTTATTTGTAATTTTTAGACATTAAATAATTTAATTTATTTATGACACAATGATGATGCAGTAATTATTTTATTAATGAAATATTGACATAATTGATGTTATGAACACAAAAATAAATGTAATTTGAGACTTTTTATGAATTACACTAATTTTATAGGTTAATATGACATGTTATTATTGATTTAATTAACTTATTTTGAACTAATCATTCTGTTATGACTTTCAAAAAAATAAATTACTAAATAGTGTCAAAATTGACATAAAATAGTTTTTAAAACAAATATTATAATAGTAATTGTTATTTTATTTCTAAAAATCTAAGGTTCGGCCAAATGACTTAGATAAGGTTATATATATTAATAATAAACAAATTGGGGTTCGTTTGGCTGCTTATAGTAGGTTTATTAACCTTATAGTATAAGAACACAAGAAGACATGGTAAAAGTAAAATTATTTAACTTAATGTTAAATCTAAATGATAAGGTTAAAATAGGAACCTAAACTTGTATAAATTCTATTGGATGGGAGGATTTCGACCCATCCCCACCTTAGCTTCGAAATATATCAATTTTTATCTATTTAAAACTGAACTTGACTTTATAATAAAATAATATTTTTAGTTATTCCAAAGGTGCCCCTCTCCTCCCTTATAAAAGGGCACCTCCTCCCCCTCTTCCTCACACCACATTGAGCCTTCAAGCTCGGCCAAACCATGCCACTTTATCCTCTCCACTTCCCTAGAGACATCCTAGAGGTTCTGGTCTTCTTCAAAGACCCATTTTAGTGCCCTAAAAGGAGGTCTCAAAGAAGCACTTCAAAGAAAAGGTAAAGCCCATTACCGATTCTTTCATCTTTATTTCTTCTTCCACTTCTTCTTCTTAGGTTGTTTCATTATGAAGTAATAACGTCAGTATCACTCATATTTTGATATGTTATTATAAGTATGAAACAACCCTATTTCACCATCTATGCATCCTACGGAAAAATAAATCACCGTGCGTGCGTACGTACGGAATACCGTCTCCACGCCGTGGTGTAATCTATTTTCCACCACCACCTTACTTGGATGGGTATAATGGTGTATATAATGACTATATATGACTATTATAAAGTGATACATATTCTGAAATAGTATACATACACTCCAATACAATTCCACGATCATAGGAACGATATCATCACTCGTGCATATGTACGGAATACCATCTCCACGATGTAATGCGACTCGTTCTACATGATCTTCATTTCATAATGATTATATAAATGAATTGAATGAATGAATATGATATATATTACACTAATGCCATGCTGTAAATGAGGTATCTATAACCTAAAGAAAAATAATAAGAATTTATTTGACAAAACACGCATAAGAACAAAAAGTTATAAACACCCGAATAACAAGTAGCAATGAAATATTACTACTAAGAAGCTAAGAATATGACCATATATGATATCATAAAAATAATTATGATTATGGAATAAGTCAATAAC
Source organism: Viscum album (assembly GCA_963277665.1). Lineage (NCBI taxonomy): Eukaryota > Viridiplantae > Streptophyta > Magnoliopsida > Santalales > Viscaceae > Viscum > Viscum album. The sequence goes on from OY728163.1 coordinate 97,991,672, forward strand.
ATTATTTAAATCATTATACAGGAGGTTCAGACACTTACAAAGCAAGTCGGACCTAAGGTAAGGGAAATATCACAATCTCATTTTTATCCGAGATTATTTGTACTTTGGTATTTACTGGGGTGTATTTTATCATCCAAATCCATGTTTCCTCAATATGTAATATTATTTCAATCCACCTACAATTGTTTAAATCCATTTTTACCCTTTGGTGAGTTTATAGTAAAATATATGAAAGGAATATTTTGTCGTTTTTCGTACGAGTTACTTTTTGACTTTTCTGACAAAAGTACGAAGAATGTTTTTTAAACTTATACGGCATGAATGGATTTTTAAAACATTATTTCCAAGAAGATTAATTTACAAGTTTTCTAGTTTATTTTTAATCAACTTCTTTTATTTTATAATTTTACGACATATTAAGAAAGGAAAAGTGTTTTTTAAGTAGAAAGGATATTTTCCTCAAGAATGAAGTTCAAGTGTTTTATCAAAATTATTTTCCATCTAAGATAATAAAGGGTTATGTTTTTATCCCTATTATTACATTGATTTGATTATGTTGTGAAGGAATTATTTTTATGAATTCCTTTATCGTATATGAATTTTTTTATGATCTCATGATGTTTAATATTCCCATTTTTATTACATGGGTTATGCAATGATGTATGGTTTATGATTTTGTGGCACACATAAGAATGGTATCATTATGAGATGGGTGGGACCTATATCTCTCTCCAATTAATTGGGTAAAGATTTTATATCTCATGAGATAGACATGGCTGGAACGGTAGGTTATACCAGTTTAGTGAAACATGACTGAAACGAGGGTGACTCGGTTCAGAAAGGGACTTTGTCCACTAAGATAGTCTTGGAAATGAGTCTTGACTAACAAGAAATGATTCTCTATGATTATGTGTGTATGCCACAAAGTTTCATTTTTAAGTTATGATTATTGTGATTACATTTCACTGCCATGATTTATCCCATGTTATGAAATTATGATCTCTTTTGCAGGGTAAGATTTCCAAAAGTTATGTGCTTATGTATACAATGTGATTGATATTTATTTTTTTTACCCTTACTGAGCATTTGAGCTCACCCTTTTGTATGTTTTATTTCCCCAAGTTAGGAAGAAGGTTATTAAGTAGGATATGCCAAAAAGGGACTCTAGATATGATGAAATAAGTGGGAGGCAAAGTTGATGCTTTATGAACCAGTTGTTTATGTTTCCCAGTTTCTAAAGACACTATACCTATACGGTCCTTTCGTGGTTTTGTTATATGTTGTAATAAGTATACTTCAATTTTGAAGTATTAACAATGTATGTAAAGTATGGGTCGTTATAGTTGGTATCAGAGGAAAGGTATAGTAAACCTTTGGAAACTAGGATGTGAAAGCCATAGTAAGAACCCTAAGGATAAGTCTAAGCATAGAACACAATCTTAGTGTTTTAGAAATGGCCATGAATAACCTAGGATAAGACCTTAAGTGTGAAATTTTATTCTTGATTATGTGGTTTTCCTATTATAATTAGTGTTGCTCACACTATTATTCTTGGTTTTAGTCAATGGCTGGAACCTGAAGGAATCGTGTTAATGCGGAATGCGACGGGCAATGCAATGATTGTCCCCCTGAGAAACCAAACTTTATGGGAGCTGGAATTCAAAATCTTGTATCCATGATCACACAACTTTCTCAAGCTATGAATCATGCAGGACTTCCAAACGAGCAAAGGAAGGAGAAATATTCTGTTGAATCCTTCATGAGGCAGCGTCCACCTTCTTTCAGCGGGTCTACTGATCCATTAGTTGCTGAACAATGGATTAGTACTACTGAAAAGATATTTTCAGTTCTTCAATGTTCTGAACATGATAAATTCATCCTAGCAGTGTATCGTTTGGAAGGAGATGCTGATCAATAGTGGAATCTTATTAAGAATACGAGGCAAAGAGATGAAATTGAGTCCATGGAATGGGACGAGTTCAAGAACTTATTTTTCAATAAGTACTTCCCTCGTATTCTCCGAACAAAGATGGAGAAAGAGTTTCTTGAACTGAAGCAAAAGGATGATGAATCTGTTGGTACCTATGAAGCAAATTTTACAAGACTTTCAAGGTACGCTTCTGGTATTATTATCCAACCTGAGAGTAAGATCAATCGGTTCTTTAGTGGCTTAAAACCAAGTCTTCGAAGGGCGTTAGCCATAAAGGACTTCAATAGCTACGAGGAAATCGTTTGATGTGCTCTCAAAGTCGAGATGGAGATTGGAGTAACCCATCAGTCATATGGGTTTGATAAGAAGAGTAAAATGGAATTCAAAGGAAAATCTAAAGAGAACACTGAACAGAAGATGAGCTTTCCCTTATGCTCAAAGTGTGGAAAGAAACATGGAGGGAGTTGTCTTAAAGGGACAAGTAAATGTTTCAAATGTGGAAAGGAAGGTCATCGGGCATTTGAATGCCATGATGATGGGAAGAAGATGTCTAATGATGAAAACAAAGGAAGGGATACACAGAATAAACCTACTACACTTCAATGTTTCAAGTGCAAGGAGATGGGTCATTATGCCAATAAATGCCCTAATCCAAGGGTTGATGATGATGGTAGACGTCAAAAAACTCTTAAGGCTAAAGACAAAGGAAAGTCACATGCACTTTCTATCAGCTATGTGGAGTACGATAACGATGTGGTGAAAGGTACACTTACCATCCACTCTAAAGTAGAAAATGTTTTATTTGATTCTGGATCCACCAACTCTTTTATTTCTGAAGAATTTTCTAAGGGTATCACCGTAATACCTCAACAATTAGATGTTGAGTTAGCTGTGACAACACCTAATGGCACAACAGTCGCATCAAAAGTTTATAATTCTTCTCCGATCGAAGTTTGTGGGAAAGTGCTTCCTGCAAATCTTGTGATCCTTCCTATAATGGAATTTGATGTGATTCTTGGCATGGATTGACTTTCTTTATATGGAGCTCATATCAATTGCCAAAGAAGGGAAGTCAAATTTCATATTCCAGATCAATCTATGATTGTCTATCAATGCAAGGATGAACATAACCTTCCAGTGGAAATTTCTTCCATCTTATGGGTCTTGATTCCACTAAATGAAGGTTATTTATCTCAAATGGTTGGTGAGAAACTCATGATTAATAATATGCCCATTGTACGGAAGTTTGATGATGTCTTTCCAGAGGAATTACTGGGAATTCCACCAAATCGTGAAGTTGAGTTCTCAATAGAACTCGTACTGGGTGCTTTGCCTATTTCAAAGACACCTTATAGAATGGCCCCAATTGAGTTGTAGGAATTGAAGAAGCAACTCCAAGAGAATCTTGATAAGGGATTCATACGCCCTAGTGTGTCACCTTGGGGAGCACCTGTTCTATTTGTTAAGAAGAAAGATGGATCAATGAGACTCTGCATTGATTATCTAGAACTTAACAAGATCACTATCAAGAACAAATATCCTCTCCCACACATTGATGACTTATTTGACCAACTACGCGGAGCTCAATACTTTTCCAAGATTGATCTTCGTTCAGGGTATCATCAATTAAGGTTCAAAAGGGAGGATATACCAAATACGGCTTTCTGTACAAGGTATGGACACTATGAATTTATAGTGATGCCATTTGGTCTTTCTAATCCCCCTACTATCTTCATGGATCTGATGAATAGAGTCTTTAGAGACTATCTTGATCAATTTGTGGTAGTCTTTATAGAAGATATTCTTGTCTATTCAAAAAGCAAGGAATAACATGGAGATCACTTGAGAATTATATTGAAGACCCTGTGAAAGGAGAAGCTTTATGCCAAATTTACCAAGTGTGAATTTTGGCTTCAAAAAGTTTCATTTTTGGGTCACATAATCTCAAAAGAGGGGATATCTGTGGATCCAGCAAAAACAGAGGTTATCGAAAGATGGTCGAGACCAACAACAGTAACTGAGATCCGAAGTTTTCTTGGTTTGGATGGATATTATCGACGTTTTCTGAAAGATTTTTCACGATTATCTAATCCACTCACCAAGTTGACTCGGAAAGGAGTTAAGTTTGTTTGGACGGAGGAATGTGAAGAGAATTTCAAGGATTTGAAAAGAAGGTTATCTAGTGCACCTGTGCTCACACTGCCCTGTAGTGGAGAAAGGTTTGTGATCTACAGTGATGCATCCAAGAAGGGATCGGGGTGTGTTATTATGCAAAATGATATGGTGACAGCTTATGCCTCACGACAGTTGAAAATCCATGAGCAAAATTACCCAACACATGATTTGGAGTTAGCTGTGGTAATCTTTTCATTAAAGATTTGGAGGCACTACCTTTATGGTGAAAGGTGTGATATTTATACTGATCATAAAAGTTTAAAGTATATTTTCACACAAAAGGAGATGAATATGCATCAAAGAAGATGGTTGGAGCTGATTAAGGATTATGACTTCCCAATCCATTACCACCCTGGGAAAGCAAACAAGGTGGCAGATGCATTAAGTCGACAAGACCATGCTAGTTTATCCATGATGAGGATCACAAAAGATCTAATATTTATGGATTTACAAAGGATGGATCTTGGAATTATAATGAAAGGGGAAAATCTTGTCTTTCTCAAATGAATGTTCAACCATCTATACATGTGAATATTAAAGAGGCATAGAAAGAAGATGTCGAGTTACAAAAGAAGGTGAGAAATGTTCCTGAATTCAACCTTGATTGTGATGGGATAATAAAGTTCAGGAATCGGGTTTGTGTTCTTCCTATCCCCGAATTAAAGAAGGAGATGCTGGATGAGGCTCATAGTTCTTCATTCTCTATTCATCCTGGAAGCACGAAGATTTATAGGGACCTGAAAGAGTACTTCTGGTGGGATGGCATGAAAAGAGATGTTGCTGAATATGTCTCTCGATGCTTGGTTTGTCAACAAGTTAAAGCTGAGATACATAAGTCTAAGGGGATGTTACAACCATTACCCATACCCGAATGGAAATGGGAAAACATCACCATGGACTTTGTCACAGGACTTCCTAAAACATCCAAAGGCAATAATGCTATCTGGGTCATAGTTGATCGTCTTACAAAGTCTGCACACTTCATTGCTATTAGAGAGGATTTCTCTCTGGATCAGCTTTCCAGGATATATGTAAAGGAAGTGGTAAGATTACATGGAGTCCCACTTTCTATTATATCTGATCGGGATCCGAGATTTACCTCGAAGTTCTGGCGAAGTCTTCAGCATACTCTGGATACAGAGTTGAGTTTCAGCACTGCTTATCATCCTCAGACAGACGGTTAGTCTGAGAGAACAATTCAAACCCTAGAAGATATGTTGAGAGCTTGCTCTATGGATTTCAAAGGTGGTTGGGATCAACACCTACCTTTGGTGGAATTTTCTTATAATAATAGCTTTCACTCCAGTATTCAGATGGATACTTTTGAAGCTCTCTATGGAAGGAAATGCAGGACTCCAACTTGCTGAGATGAAGTTGGGGAAAGAAAGCTATTAGGACCTGATCTCGTTGATGAAATGGCAGAAAAGGTCAGATCTATTCAACAACACATAAGAGTAGCTCAGATTCGACAGAAAATTTATGCCGACAACCAAAGAAAAGACCTAGAGTTTGAAGTGGGTGATAAAGTGTTCTTACGAATATCTCCCTGGAAGAGGGTTATGAGATTTGGAAAGAAGCAGAAGTTGAGCCCTAGATATATCGGTCCTTTCGAAATACTGGATCGTGTTCGGAAGTTAGCTTACCGATTGGCGCTTCCACCGAATCTCTCTCAAGTTCACGATGTGTTCCATGTATCTCTCCTGAGAAAGTACATACCTGATCCTTCCCATGTACTCAGCTCAGAAGTTGTACCGCTGGAGCAAGATCTTTCTTATGAAGAACAACCGATAGAGATTCTGGATCGTAGCGAAAAAGTCCTACGAAACAAGACCACTCGATTGGTGAAATTTTTATGGAGGAACCACCAACTAGAAGAAGCTACATGGGAGCTTGAGGATATGATGAGGGAGAGGTATCCTCATCTGTTTGTTACAAAGTGACGAATTTCGAGGGCGAAATTCATTTTAAGGGGGGTAGAATGTAACACCCGAGACTTTTATGTTATATAAATCATCAAAGGAATCTTTTTCTACACAATACTTGCTTTGCTTTCTTTACACGAAATCGCGACCTCCCTCGATAGCTTGTGTCGTACGCAATACCGAGTTTCACTAAACAACGATATGCTATTAAAATATTATTAAAACTAGCCGTTATGAATAGTAATAACCACTTTTTGAAATTTTATAAATTTTATTTTTCAAAATGGACTTCATTTTTGGATTCAGAATAACGAAATTAGCCTAGGGTGAAATTTTGGTATTTTTTCTGAAAACTTTCAATTTTTGATGAATAGTGAAACCACTAAGTGGTAATTAAAAAAACTGAATTTTTCATAAAACTTAATTTTACCGCTTCTGTGAATGGAATTTTGAAAATCAGAGAGACAAGGTTAATATCAAGGACTAAAATGTGGTTCAATGAGATGAAATTAATTTTTGGTGAATCGTAACTTTTTACTTTTTTTTACCACGGTTAATAGTAAATAGGGTAACTAAGGGTAAATATGATATTACTATTACCCTAACACGTGTCCTAATTCTATTGGATAATTGTAATTCGACCAAAAGCAACCTTATGAATATAATATGACCATTTAGGTCCACTTGGATTAGATTATGACATTTAATATTATTTTATTTAATGAATAGTTAAAATAGTTAAAATCAAAGTTTAATAACTAAAACATTTTTAATATGGGGTTATACATAAGATAAATTCGACTATAAATATTCATTAGAAAGATAAAAATATTTCCTAAATAATGGTATTTTATTTCTAATTTTTATACATTAAATAATTTAATTTATTTATGACACAATGATGATGCAGTAATTATTTTATTAATGAAATATTGACATAATTGATGTTATGAACACCAAAATAAATGTAATTTGAGACTTTTTATGAATTAAACTAATTTTATAGGTTAATATGACATGTTATTATTGATTTAATTAACTTTTTTTGAACTAATCATTCTGTTATGATTTTCACAAAAATAAATTACTAAATAGTGTCAAAATTGACATAAAATAGTTTTTAAAACAAATATTATATTAGTAATTGTCATTTTATTTCTAAAAATCTAAGTTTCGGCCAAATGACTTAGATAAGATTATATATATTAATAATAAACAAATTGGAGTTCGTTTGGCTGCTTATAGTAAGTTTATTAACCTTATAGTATAAGAACACAAGAAGACATGGTAAAAGTAAAATTATTTAACTTAATGTTAAATCTAAATGATAAGGTTAAAATAGGAACCTAAACTTGTCTAAATTCTATTTGATGAGAGTATTTCGACCCATCCCCACCTTAGTTTAGAAATATATCAATTTTGAGCTATTTAAAACCGAACTTGACTTTATAATAAAATAATATTTTTAGTTATTCTAAAGGTGCCCCTCTCCTCCCTTATAAAAGGGCACCTCCTCCCCCTCTTCCTCACACCACATTGAGCCTTCAAGCTCGGCCAACCCCTGCCACTTTCTCCTCTCCACTTCCCTAGAGACATCCTAGAGGTTCTGGTCTTCTTCAAATACCCATTTTAATTCCCTAAAAGGAGGTCTCAAAGAAGCACTTCAAAGAAGAGGTAAAGCCCATTACCGATTCTTTCATCTTTATTTATTCTTCCACTTCTTCTTCTTAGGTTGTTTCATTATGAAGTAATAACGTCAGTATCACTCATATACTGATATGTTATTATAAGTATGAAACAACCCTATTTCACCATCTATCCATCCTACGGAAAAATAAATCACCGCGCGTGCGTACGTACGGAATACCGTCTCCACGCCGTGGTGTAATCTATTTTCCACCACCACCTTACTTGGATGGGTATAATGGTGTATATAATTACTATATATGACTATTATAAAGTGATACTAATTCTGAAATAGTATACATACACTCCAATACAATTCCACGATCATAGGAACGATATCATCACTCATGCGTACGTACGGAATACCGTCTCCACGATGTGATGCGACTCGTTCTACATGATTTTCATTTCATAATGATTATATAAATGAATTGAATGAATGAATATGATATATATTACACTAATACCATTCTGTAAATGAGGTATCTATAACCTAAAGAAAAATAATAAGAATTTATTCAACAAAACACGCATAAGAACAAAAAGTTATAAACACTCGAATAACAAGTAGCAATGAAATATTACTACTAAGAAGCTAAGAATATGACCATATATGATATCATAAAAATAAGTATGATTCTGGAATAATTCAATAACATTATTTAAATCATTATAAAGGAGGTTCAGACACTTACAAATCAAGTCGGACCTAAGGTAAGGGAAATATCACAATCTCATTTTTATCCGAGATTGTTTGTACTTTGGTATTTACTGGGGTGTATTTTATCATCCAAATCCATGTTTCCTCAATATGTAATATTATTTCAATCCACCTACAATTTTTTAAATACATTTTTACCCTTTTGTGAGTTTATAGTAAAAGATATGAAAGGAATCTTTTTTCGTTTTTCGTACGAGGTACTTTTTGACTTTTCCGACAAAAGTACGAAGAATGTTTTTTTTAACTTATACGGCATGAATGGATTTTTAAAACATTATTTCCAAGAAGCTTCCTTTACAAGTTTTCAAGTTTATTTTTAATCAACTTCTTTTATTTTATAATTTTACGACATGTTATGAATGGAAAAGTGTTTTTGAAGTAGAAAGGATATTTTCCTCAAGAATGAAGTTCATGTGTTTTATCAAAATTATTTTCCATCTAAGATAATAAAGGGTTCTGTTTTTATCCCTATTATTACATTGATTTGATTATGTTGTGAAGGAATTATTTTGATGAATTCCTTTATCGTATATGAATTGTTTTATGATGTCATGATGTTTAAGATTCCCATTTTTATTACATGGGTTATGCAATGATGTATGGTTTATGATTTTGTGGCACACATAAGAATGGTATCATTATGAGATGGGTGGGACCTATATCTCCCTCCAATGCATTGGGTAAAGATTTTAAATCTCATGATATAGACATGGCTGGAACGGTGGGTTATACCGGTTTAGTGAAACAGGACTGAAACAAGGGTGACTCGGTTCAGAAAGGGACTTTGTCCACTAAGATAGTCTTGGCAATGAGTCTTGACTAACAAGAAATGATTCTCTATTATTATGTGTGTATGCCACAAAGTTTCATGTTTTAAGTTATGATTATTGTGATTACATTTCACTGCCATGATTTATCCCATGTTATGAAATTATGATCTCTTTTGCAGGGTAAGATTTCCAAAAGTTATGTGCTTATGTATACAATGTGATTGATCTTTCTTTTGTTTACCCTTACTGAGCATTTGAGCTCACCCTTTTTTATGTTTTATTTCCCCAGGTCAGGAAGAAGGTTATTAAGTAGGATATGCCAAAAAGGGACTCTAGATATGATGAAATAAGTGGGAGGCAATGTTGATGCTTTATGAACCAGTTGTTTATGTTCCCCAGTTTCTAAAGACACTATACCTATATGGTCCTTTTGTGGTTTTGTTATTATGTTGTAATAAGTATGCTTCAGTTTTGAAGTATTAACAATGTATGTAAAGTATGGGTCATTATAATGTATCTTTAATAGTTTTTTTAAACAAATATTTTGAAAAATAGGGTAGGGTTTGAACTATTTCTAAAAATAGGGAAGCACGTTCCTACTTCAATTTTATAATAGAACCCTAAATTGGTTTTACACTTCATGTCACGCATAGAAAGAATCTTGAACTGTGTTTAGGTTTTTTGATGTTTTATTTAATTTTTTATTTTGTTTTAATTATTTTATGTTTAGAAATATATATAGGTTTTTGTTAATTAAATATATATTATAATAAAAAAATTAATAATATAAATATTGATAATAGATATTTAAATAAATAACATCGAAAATAAATTAATTAATTAATAACATGATTTAACTAATTAATCCTTAATAAATCATAACAAAAATAATTCATTTAATGTCTTGGAGTTTATAAGAAAAAAAACAACACACACACCCATGGATAAGTAAGGACATATCACACCCACTCTTATGGTTTATGTAACACCTCGATATTTTGTATTTTTTTTGAATTAATTTAATCATTTTCATATTTTCCACTTCACGCGACACTAAATATAGTTTTTTTTATAAAAGAACTAAGTTTGGATTGCATTATATGAAACATAAAGTTAATATTGATCCACACACAACACTTATATTATCTTATGGTACACATTAAAATATTTTTAGCTTGTATTACACATAACACTGAGTCCCTTCTAAAGCTTGTGATACATGAAAGAATGGGTTTTATCGAACTAAAATATACTATTAACATGATTATTGAAATATTATTATAGCTACATCCAATCCATTGGAAAAGAAGTTATGAATAAGAACAAATGATTTGAGAAAATAATATTTACACATGTATATAAATTTAATCCTTTGGTAATAAATTAGTATATGTTAATTTAAGAACTATTTGAAAAAACAAAAATTACTTTTCTATAAAAACTATTTTTCTGTGTACAAATAGAATTTTATCTCAATAAATTAAACAAACCACTTTTTTAATGATTTAAATAAAATTTAAATAGCATATATTCAATAAATATTTTTTATACTCATCCAATAGATTGTATATATATAAGATAAAGATAAATCCAATTTTATGAATAAAAGTTTTAATTTTGTGAAAGGTAATTTTTCCTCCTTTTAATAGAGAACCCATTTTGAATCTGATTTTTACAATTTTATAATTTTTATTTCAAAAAAAACTGTATTTTGGGAAGAAAAATATCAATATTTAATTTGGGTGATTTTTTGGTATTTTTATGAGATATTTCATTTTTATGAATGCTGAAAAACACTGAATTTTAATTCAAAAATTGTTTTTTGTCTAAATTTTTAAAAGGTAAAATTATAATTTCATTGGTTTTAAGGTTTAATTAGATAAATTTTATACTAATTAACCCAATGTGGTTAATTGGATTCAATTTCAATTGGAAATTGGGTATAAAAAATTGCAATCTTTTAAACATTTTTACTTTAAAAACCTGCTTTGTCGTCCTGTCTATAGGATTAATTTTAAAATAATTTAGGCCACTTATTTGATTATAATTTTAAAAAATGGATTCCATATTTTTAATCAGAATAATTTATAAAATATAATATTTTCAACATAGTTTTTGGGCAAAAATATTAGTGAAAGTAGTTAAAATTAATTACAATGATTAAGAGAAAAAATACCTTAAAAATGGAAAAACTTTAACTTAAGGACCAAAATGACATATAAACTTATCCAAAATCCATTGGATATTCATATTTTTACCCTATATTAAATTTTATCTAATTTGGTGAATTATTTGAGCCACTTGACAAGGGGAAAATGTGGGTGGAATCCCCTTTTCAAAAATTTACAAAAAAGCAACTTGTCATCAACTATAAAAAGGCACTCAACCCTACGACTTATTCACACCTATCATGCTCTTTGTATCACACAAATATTTCTATAATAATCCCCCAAAATACCTTCCTTCATTCAATAATCCTCTCTTTTGGTATAAATCCATCCAAAAAATCCCTTTGAGGAAAACCAAAATGAGTTACCCAAAGAAGAGGTAACATCCTACCTCAAGTTCCTTCATTTTATTTTTATTCTACACCATCTCAATTATTATTATTATTATATGATTATATAATATAAAAAATATCCTAAATATACTAATATGTTTTTATTCTCAGGGTTATACCTACAATTACGCATACTCCAATCTAATGGGTAACAAAATTACCGTTCTTTTATTAGGCGAACAACCGCCTCACGAAATGATGTTGTTTTTTTCCTTTACCACCTATCATGGTTGGGAATTTAAACATAAACTCTATTTTTATTTTATATATATCATATTTATTATGTATTTATTCTTATATAATTATTATATTAAACATTCCTTCATGATTTATATTTTATGTATATGATAACTTTGTTTGTGGATGTGTGGACTATCGCCACCACAAAGCGATATGATTTGTTCACACGTTACAATGAATATATTAAGGATGGGTTTTGTACAATTTTATAACATATAGGACATAATAATTCTACTTTAATGATATGATATATATATATATATATATATTTCACTTACTTTCATTCTTTCAATATGACACTAAAATGGAAACAACGTTCATGAGTACGTATGGGCTACCTTATACATGAAAAGTGTATTCCATTTCATATTTCTATATTTCATATATTATTATAAATATATAAATACTGAATATATATGATAATTATATCATGTTTTACATTCTATAAATAATTAAATCATAATCGAAGTAAGAAGATTATTAATATCATGCCAAAACATATTTGAAAAACAAAGTGGGTATTACCCAAAACATAACATTAACATATTGTTGTTAAAAAAAGGGTAATATAATGTAATAAAAAACAATATATGATATTAAACATAATAATATCATTCCTTGTTATATTTATAATAAAATAACAGTTATTATACCAGATATTTGAACATGAATGAATACATTCAAGGATTAAGGTAAGGGTTTTCTCATTACACTTTTATTTTTTTAGAGACACAATCCATGTTCACCTCCTATTTATTATATGTGGTGTTTATACTTAACATGGATGTATTTTATGATTATGATACTAAAATTAATTGGTATTTACATATCCATTTTATGATATTTATTTCAAGGTTTTTATTTTTCAAAAGTAACCAAATCGGTGGAGTAATTTTGTATCAATATGCCTTCTTTGAGACATATGCCATGGTATGCACCTATATTTTTATATGAGATGTATTCAAAACCTTTTATATGTTATATCATGAATATAATTATTTTAAGTATATTTAAAGCTTCATTTAATGTTATTCTTTACATTATGTTATGATTCAATGTTACCAAATTGGTAATGGTTTATTGTTACAATCTCATCATTTATCAAGATTGTTTTTTATTTTGCTTCAATTGATTAAATATTATGATCTATATATCAAAAAACAAATGAATTTTCATACCCCCTATTTATTCAAGTTATATCCAATTAATGTTATCATTTTCACTCTTTTGTACTTAATATAATTAAGAAAATGTTTTATGAAAATCTAACTTTATTTCTCTTTTTGGTCAGAAATTTGGGTTCTTTCAAAATATTGTTTTATAAAAAAATAAAAAATGTTTTACTATTATCCTATGATATTTAAAGGAAATTTTTTCCCAACTATTACCTTGTTACAAAAAATTTTTAAAAGGAATCTTCTTGTCAATTTCTAATCAAGGATATTTTCTAAACATTTAATGTTAAAAAGAAATGTTCAATATTTTCAGACTTACCCTCTATCCTGGACATCATTCCCTAGATGCTTACATTTTATCTTTACAAGGATATTTTTTGAAATAATTTGTTTCACTAATATTCTTTGAATTTTTTTATATTCAAATTGTTTAAAAAATGGGTTTTCAAAAAAAATTTTACATTTAAAAAAAATTCAAATGATTTTCAAATTATCCTTTATATTTTTTATAAAATCTGTTTTAAAAAGAAATGGATTTCAATTATCTCAAATATTATTTTATAATATTTAAATTTATTTTAAAATAAAAATATTTTCAAAATTTTTTTTACATTCTTAATATGTTTTCAAGATTATTTTTAAGGAAAATGGTCTTAAAAATGTTTTATATTTCAAAAATATTTTTTCAAAGCATAAAGGATATTTTCCTCAAGAAATATTTTAAATTATTTTTCATGATTCATTTATATTTTTTCAAAGTGGTTTCAGGGGAAAATGATTTTGAAAATTTTATATGTTTTAAAAGCTGATTTTCAAAGAAAATGTATTTTCTAAGAGATCTTTTAAAATCATTATCCATCTAAGATGACATCCTTGGATATAGTTTATTCTTTACTATGGATATATTCCAAGGATACCATTAATATTATCTCTATAAATTTTCTATGTTTTGATGTTGTGATATTTATGAAATGTGTTTCTCTTCAATGGGTTATACCATGATAAATTCTTATGAAATCCACTTCCTTTAACCTATTATTCAGAGATGAAATTATTATAAAACCCATATATTTTACATAGGTTAGTATATGATTAAATTTTTATAATAACCATTTAATATAATTGGTTATGATTTGATGTTTATGAAACCCATATCTTTTCATGGGTCATGATAAGATGAATTTTTTGTGGAACACATATGTATGATTTTATTATAAGATGGGTGGGACCTATATATACCTCCAATGAATTGGGAAAATATTTATATCTAATGAGATAATTATGGAAAACTAGTTGACAAGGTTGATCTATAATTGAAAACATGTGGGTCTTGATCCATAATCGGAAACAGGTGTGTCCCGATCCCCTATGGGAAACAGGTGTATCCTAATCCACTTTGGGAAATAGGTGTATTCAGATCCACTATGTTGATGGTCTTGGAAGTTAACCTTGACACATTAAATGGTTTTATATATATATGATTGTGCCACAATTATATAACATGAGATTATGGTTCATGATTGATTTATGATGATTTATCATCTTTATGATTCATGTCTTATATACTTCCAATATTTATTCCATGATTCCTGTTCATGATCTTTGATATTATAGGTATAATATTATAATGTCATGATCACATTATCATACCATTATTCTCATTTTTATGCTTAAATATATTCCATGTTTACCCTTACGGAGCATTTTATCTAACCCCTTTATTTGTTTTCCTTTCCACGTGTTATGAAGAAAGGTTTTAAGTAGAAGTTCTAGATGGGATGTTATTTTTTGGAAACAATGAAGATATTTCACCAAGGTAGAAAATTTTGTTCCATGTTTATAAATACACTAAACTATTACGGTCCTCATGAATGTATTTTTTAAATGAACTGAAGATTTATCTAATATGATATTATATCCATGTATGTTAATCCTGGGTTTCTATGGTTGGTATTAAAAGAAAATTTTAGTCAACCTCTGGAAACTATTAATAGAAAACTTTAGTGAGACCCATATGGATTTTTCAAAGGGTATATTTAGGAATTTCTATAAGGATAGGCCTAAGGTGTTACAAACTAAATCATTATGTGTTATTATTTAGACATAATATTAGTAATTTTTCATGATTATGCGATTTTCTTCTATGATAAGTGATACTCACTCTATGCTTTTTGGGTTTTAGTCAATAGTTAGAACCCAAATGAACTGTATCAATGATGAATGAAATAGAAAATTTTATGATTTTACTTATAATAAACCAAAGGATATAGAAGTTGGAATGAAATTTTTTGTTGATATAATCCAAAAAAAAATTCAAGCTATGAATCATGTTGAACTTCCAAATGATGAAATGAGGAAATAATGTTCTATTAACCCCTTTATGAGGAAAAAATACACCATTTTCTAGTGGTTCTACCAAGCCACTAAAAGTTGAGAAATGGATCAGTACCACTAAAAATATATTTTCCATTATTGAGTGCTTAGAGTATGAAAAAGTCAATTTGGATTCTTATCATTTGGAAGGTGAAGCAGATCAGTGGTGGAATCTTATTAAGAATATAAAAGAACAAAAAGAAATTAAATATATGAAATGAGAAGAGTTTACAGGGATATTTTTCAGTAATTAATTACCTCATATTATATGAACTAATGTGGAGAAGGAATTACTAGAGTTAAATAAAAAGTTTGATGAATCTATTGGTATATATGAATATACTTTTACAAGACTTGAAAGGTATGCTTCTATTTTGTCATCATCTCTAAATGAAAAATTGATTAATTCATTAGTGACCTGAAACCAAGTCCTCAAAAGACCTTGGATATAAGCGAATTTATTATTTTTTAGGGAGTTTTTTAATTTGAAATGGAGGTAGAAATGAAAATTGTACATTCACACAATTCCTCTAGTTTTGATAAGAAAAGGAAGGTCAAGTCTCATAAAAAATAAAATAGTATTAAGAAATTCTAGATATATGTGTGATAGGAATGTGGGAAGAAGAATCAAGGGAATTTATTGAATGGAACTAGGAGGTGATTTAAATGTGGAAAGGTAGGTTATAAAATACTTTAATGTCAAAATATGATTAATGGGATAGTTAATGTAATGGAAGAGAAGATAATTCAAACTAATCCAGTACCCACACATCAGTGTTTCAATTGCAAGGAGTTTAGGAATTATGTGAATCAGTTCCCTAATCCAAGGGACAATATGAATGATAATCCACAAAAACCACAGAGGATAAAGTACAAAGAGAAATATTATTTAATCACAATGGATGAAGTAAATCATGATAATTAGGGAACACTTACCCCCCCCCCCCAGTTGGGAAGTTCTTGTTTATTTTTTTATTAATAAACCCTTGAAAATATTATTGTTCATTCTTTAGTGAAGTTTCATGTGATTATCTCCTTGTACATATATTTTTGAATAATAATATAAAATTTAATATTCTATTGGTTCAAGTATGGACCCAAGTTTCCAATAAAAATGTTTTTGGTATAAGATAAGAGCCTATTTAAGAAATAAAGTGTGAATTATATTTTGGAAGGGTTATTAGGCTAACCATTTATGGAATGTTTTATGTTATACTTCATATGAGGTTTTAGAAATTAAATTATTACCTTTACATATGATTATTTATTTTTATTTGATAACTTATGATAATATTTTTGTTGTAATAAAGATAGGTTGAATGACCAATCACTATATTAATGCTTCTAGAATGACAAATTCACCTTTATTTATTTGAATAAGGGATGAAGTGGAAGGTTATTAAGGCATAACAAAGGTAAAGGTTTTCCTAAAATCGTGTATGTTTATATTTTCCTGAAAATTATTCAACTTTAGGGAAAACTATTTTGAAATAAAATGTTGTCAAGTAATCATCATTTTTGATGATATCAATGACCTTTTCAATCCTCTTTAGGTTATACATTTTTTATTGTTAACTTTATACTAACAATGTTCGATATCAATCTCCATCATTAGTTGATAGTTAGATTTCTATTATATGTCTATGTTTTCACTTTCTATTTATGTTTTCCAATTTCAAAACCTAGTTATGTGTTACTCTAGGTAATCATTATGTTTCCAAATTTTCTTTTTATAAGTATATTTTTGAAATAAATTTTATGATGTGGGTTTTTATGAAAGAAACTTCAAATAATTAAACCTTTGATAACATATATAAATTTAGGGGGATAAATCGATTTTATGGGTAACACCCTGAGATTTTGAGAATTATTTTTTTTTTGAATTAATTTAACCTTTTTGATATTGTTCACTTAATGAAACACTAAATGTAGCTTTTTTATAAAATCACTAAGTTTGGCCTGACATATACCACACACCAAGTTAATTTTTAACTGAAAACAACACTTAGATTATCATTTGGTACATGTACCACTATTTTGGGCTTGTATTACACACAATATTGAGTCACATCGATAGTTTTTGTTACATGAAAGATAGATTTTATCAAAATAAAACAGACTATTAACATGATTATTTAAATATTATTATAGCTAGCACCTAGCCGTTGGAAATTAAGTTATTTTTTTTTTAACTAAAATGTGAAAATTTTATTTGCACAATTATATAAAATTAATTCTTTGTTTATCAGTTAGCAGAACTAAATTTAAGAACTATTTAAAAATAAAGCAATTGTTTTTCTAAGAAAATTATTTTTCTATGTTAAAATAGAATTTAATCTCAATAAATTAAAAACCAAATTTTGATTAATGATTTTAATAAAAATTGTATATCCTATATTCAATAAATATTTTTAAACTCATCTAATATAATTGATAGGTATAATATAAAGGTAAATCCAATTTAATGAATAAAAATATATATTTTTCTAAAAGGTAATTTCACATCTTTTTAATAGAGAAACCATTTTAAATATGATTTTTGACATTTTTATAATTTTTATTTTCAACAATAAACAATCATATTTTGATGAAAAATATCAAAATTTACTTTGGGGTTTCATATTTTTCTGAGAAATTTCATTTTTTATGAATATTGAAAAACACTGGATTTTAATTTAAAAATTATTTTTGTCTAAATTATTTATAGGGTTAAATTATATTTTTTTTTGTTTTTAAAAATTAATTATATAATTTTAATACCAATTAATCTAATTTGTTTCATTGGAATCAATTAAACATAGAAATTTGATATAAAAACTTAGTAACATTTTGAACATTTTTTCTCTAAAAACCCACTTTGTCATCTCATTTACGGGATTAATTTTAAATTAAAATGTTTCAATTATTTGATTGGAATTTGGAAAAATTGATACCATATTTTTAATTTGAATAATTTATAATTTATAATAATTTCATATTATTTTTTTACCAAAAATATTAGTGAAAATGATTAAAATTAATTACAATAATTAAGAGAAAAAATAGCTTGGAAAATTGCTAAACCATAAACTTAAGTGAAAAAATGATGTATATTGTTGTCAAAAATCCATTTTATTTTAATATATAGACCATATAATCCATTATAATTAATATTTACCAATATTGGATCCACTTTACTAGGGAGAAACATGGGTGGAGTTCCATTTTAAAAAATTTACAACAATTCCACTCCTCCTCTACAATAAAAAGGAACCCATCCCTCCCACTTATTTATACATCAAAATCCCTTTGTATCACAAAATAACTACTCAAATAAGACCCAAAAATCCCTATATTCATCCTAAAATCCTCCTTTTTCATAAATCCATTCATGTAAGCCCATTTGGTGCAAACTAAAAGGAGTTACCCAAAGAAGAGGTAACATCCTTCCCAAAGATCAATTTTTATTTTCATTCTCCACCACCTAAAGTTTTATTATTCTATGATAATATAATAAAATAAGTATCCTAAATATAATTATATGTTTTTATTATAAAGGGTCTACCTACATTTATACACACTTCCATCTATTGGGCAATGGACTTACCATTCTTGTGTACGTTGAACTATCACCTCATGAAACAATGTTGTTCTTTTTTCCTTTACCACCCCTCATGGTTGGAAATTGTGATGGAAAATATGTTTTTATATGATATATATTAAATTTATGATTTATTTATATTTAATTAATTATTATATAAAACATACCTTCTTGGTTTTCATTTTTTGTAAATACGATAACTTCGTTTGTGGACGTGTAGACTACCGCCTCCTCAAAGGGTTGTGATTCATTCATACATTACAAGGAATTTATTAAGGACGAGTTTAGTAAATATATCAAATATATAGTAAATAATAACTCTAATATAATTATATTATATATATATACATATTTTTTATTTACATTCTTTCTTTATATATGATAATAAAAGAGAAACAATGTTCACCTGTACGTACGACTTTCCACCTCTATGAACGATGTATTCCATTTCATATTTATATATTTTATATATTATTTTAAATAAATATATTCTGGATATATATGTTATTTATATAATTTATTACACTCTATAAATAAAAAAATCATGATCTGAGTAAGAGGATCAAGAATAAAAATCCAAAACATACCCGAAAAACAAAGAAAATCTACCCAAAACGCAACATTAAGATGGAGTTGTTAATAAACAGGTAACATAAAGTCATAAAAAATAATATATGGTATTATATATAATAATATGGTTCTTTTTTAGATTTATAATAAACTTATATTTATGTTATAAGAGTTTTCATTGTGTATGATGAAAGTCAAGACTTAGGATAAGGGTTTTCTCGTCTCACTTTTATTTTCCGTGAGACACAAGCCATGTTCACCTGTTATTTCAAATATGTGGTGTTTATACAACCCATTAATTTATTGTATAATTATTATCCTTAAATATATGGGTATTACATTTCATTAATTTTATTCATGGGGTTTATTTTAAAAAGTTACGAAATTTGTAAAGTGATTTTTCTCAATTTGAATTCTTTGAGACACATGCGATGTTATACACCTATATTTTTATATTATGTTTATATACTAATTTTGAAATTTTATATAATTAATATCCTTCTTATAATTATTTTTTAATCTTCATTTAATATTATTATTTCCATTTTATTAGGATTCAATGTTACCAAAGTGGCGACAAATTACTGCTACAATCTCATCGTTTATCGAGATTGTTTTTGATTAGGATTCCATTGATGAAATAATAGGATCCATATCTCAATAAATATCCATAATTGTCATAAATTATGGTTATTAAGGCTATATAAAATTAATGGTATAATTTTTTCTCTCTTTAGTACTTAATATTATAAAGAAAATGTTTTTAAGAAAATCCAACTTTTATTCTCCTTTCAGGAGGAAATATGTGTTTATTCAAAACCATGTTTTCTAAAAATATTTTCAAAAATATTTCACTATTATCTTACTATAGTTAATTTAAATTTTTACCCATGTATTATCCTTTCAAAAAATAATTTTAATATAAATATTATTTTTTTCTTCTGATCAAGGAACTTTTCTAAAATTTTAATGTGAAAATGTAATGTTCGAAATATATGTAATTACATGCCATCACGACAGTAATTACCTTGATGATTCCTTTATAAGTTTAAAAGGTTATTTTTTGAATAAATTTTTTTCTAAATATTATAGATTATTTTATTTTTAAATGGTTTTTGAAGAAAAAGTGATTTTAAAAATTGTTTTTCATTTAAAAAGTACTTTTAATGATTTTCAAATATTACTTTTTATGTTTTAAAAAGGTTGTTTTCAATGAAAAGGATTTAAATGATATCAAAATGATTTTAAAATATTTAAAAAAAATCAAATAAAAAGGTTTTAAAAAGGTTTTCAGTATTATATTATAAGTTTTCAAGGAAAAAGATTTTCAAAATTTTTTTCAAGCTTATTTATATTTTTTCAAGGTTATTTTGAAGGAAAATTGTATTAAAAATATTATATGTTTTAAAAATAATTTTTCAAATAGTGAAGTATATTTATATGTTTTCAAGGTCATTTCATGGTTTAGTAGTTGATTTTTATCAAAACTATCTCATTTTATGGGTCATGATAAGATGAATGTTTTAAGGCACATGTATGTATGATTTCATTATGGGATGGGTGGGATCTATATATACGTCAGATACATTGGGTAATGATTTATATCTCATGAGATAATGATGAGAAACAAGTTAATGTGATTGATCCACTATGGGTAACCAGTGTGTCCTAATCCACAATATGAAATAAGAGAGTCTTGATCCACTATGGGAAACATGTGTGTCTTGATCTACTATAGGAAACATGTGTGTCATGATCCACTATATTGATGGTCTTGGTAGTTAACCTTGACACATGAAATATTTTTATACATTTATAATGGTTCCACACTTATATGACATAAGCTTATGGTTTTTTTAAGGTGGTGCCTGGCCAGAAAACTGAGGCACTAAATATAAAAAGAAGAAGAGCTACAAAAGTCTGAAAGACAGAAAAATATTTCAATCTTTATTATGAAAAGGAAGTAAGTCATCAGGAAGTTCATCAAGCCAGGTGACGTCTTGATTGACTCCCTTGTTTTCAAGACCATCAACAACCATGTTAGCTTCACGATAAATATGAGTGATGATGTAGTAGATGTCGCGAAGAGCACTGATGCAGTCCATCCAACGAGTGGTGATCAGCCACACAAAAAATATCACACCATTATAAACAGTCTGCACAAGAGTGGTCGAATCACTCTCAATCCAGAGGTTGTTCCGGCAATGTTGTTTGGAAAAACAGATGACATGAATCATACCCATCATTTCAGCTTTCAGAGAGGGATGGATTCCATATCTCCCATAGAAGCAACCAACGATCTGACCAGTATGGTTTCTGAAGATGGAGCCACACCTTGCATGACCAATATTGTCTTTGGAAGTGCCATCCACATTAACCTTAATCCATCCTAGTAGAGGGGGATGACAGAATACTTAAAAAGTACGTCGAGGTTGGAAATAGTTGTCAGAAATTCGTAAACATCGAAGGATGCTAAAGTCTTGCACCGTGTTGTTACAATGACCCTTTTGGATCGAAGAAGCTTCGCTAATGGTGATGAAAATCCTAGTTTTTCCTGCATTAAGATTGGGTGAGCATTTATTATGAATAAAATCATTTCAATCATACCATATCACGTGATGAATCTCGGAGACAGTAGAAAGAAAGATGCTTTTAATTTTTTGAGAACTATTCAGATCTGCACATCTCTTTAATTGAGTTTTGATAGAGTCATGCATCCACTATCTACAGTCAAAAATGTCAAAAATATAATTCCAAAGAGTAGTGGCAGTGGCACAAGAAAGAAAAAGATGACTAGCATCTTCTCTATGCTGATTGCAGAGGTTGCATTTAGAACAGAGTTTGAAATTAGACGATTATAGATGGTCATCAGTGGGAACTCTATTATGAGCAAGTCTCCATATAAGAGTAAATCTTGAGGGTTTTATCCAAGGTTTGTCAAAAAGTTTTAACCACCCAAAATCACTTTCAGAGTTACAAAATAAATGGCTATAAAAGTTTTTAGAATTAAGAATACCATTCTGTGAAGGTTCCCAAACAAAGAAATCATTAGTGTTTGAGAAGGGGTGTGTGCCAATTACAATCATAAAGTTATCCAAAAGAGGGTCATTACTAGCATTAAGAACATCTCTAATAGAGAGTTTGGTGTCCCCAGGGCTTTGGTCAAGGGAAACCCTAGAAATTAAAGGAGTGTCAGCCCAGTTATCTAACCAAAAGTTCATAGTGGAGTTTCTGTAGACCATCCACCTGCAGTTACTCATGATGGAGAAAAAGGAATGCTTTATGGATGTCCAGATAGAGGAGGAAAGAAAGGTAGAGTTTCCGTTCTTGAGTTTCTGAATAAATCTATTTTTAATAAAGTTGATAGAATCAGAGTTATTGTAGAATAATTCCCAAGTAAACCTAGATTGTAAAGCCTCATTAAAATGTTTAATATTTTTTATGCCAATACCTCCCTTATCAATTGGTTGACAACATTTAGACTAGGGAATGGTGACAAGTTTCCGCTCCACCGTGCTACCAGTCCAAACAAAATTGTTGATTGAGGTGTTTATTTTTTTAATAACACCATCAGGCCAATTGTACACCATTATCGAATAAACCATTTTAGAGATAATAGTAGATTTGACAAGGCAGATTCTACCCACCATAGAGATGGATTTTTCTTTCTAAGAGGAAAGTTAGTTAGTAACTTGATTGGAAATTTCAAGGAAGTGATAAGATTTGGGTCTTCCCCAAAATATGGGGACACCCAGGTACTTAAAAGGTTGATAAGCCTCTTTTATACCTAAGTCATTTATAATACTACATTTTTTATTTGAGGGGAAATTCTTTCAAAAGTAAATATAGGATTTTTCCAGCTAATCATTTTACTAGAGATTTCCTCACAGTGTGCAAGGGAATTTTTAAGGGTTTGAATATTTTTATTATCACCTTGAAGAAAGAGAATAATATCATCAGCATACAACAACTGAGTAGGAGCGTTTAGATTTCACAAAAAAATCGATGGGTTTGAGTTTGTTTTGATTAACCCGAAAAGTGAGGATTCGGCTAAGATAGTGCTTCGCAATGGAGAAAAGGATGGAAGAAAGAGGGTATGAGCTTATGGTTCATTAAGGATTTTTTATGATTTATCAACCTTATGATTCATGTCTTATAAAATTCCAATAGATATGCCATGATTCATTTTTATGATCTTTGATATATAGCGTATGATCTTCTAATGTCATTATCACATTATCATACCCTTATGATCATGTTTATGCATACATATCTCCCTTATTTACCCTTAATGATCAAATAATCTCGCACCTCTCTTATGTTTCCTTTCCCCAGGTTATGAAGAAATGTTTTAAGTAGAAGTAGTAAATGGGAATATCTTTCACCAAGTGAGAAAATTTTTGTTCCATGATTTTAAGGACACTAAAATATTATTTTACTTGGGCATGTATTTTTATAATGTGATGAATACTCATCTAAAATGATGTAATATTCATTTATGTTAATCTTGGGTCTCTATAGAAAACCCCCTCTATCTCTAGATCATTAAATAATAATTATTATATTTGTAATTTAATTATCCACTATTAATAAAATTAATATTATCAATAAATATTAATAATATAGTTAATTATTATTATTATTAATAATATAATTATCATATAATAGTTACTAATAAAAGTAATTATCTAAGTAATTCTTATAGTTAATATTGAAAATACTATATAAAATTTTTCTATTATTATATTATCTTCTGTAAAATATTTATTAGTAAATAAAATAATTATATTTTGAAATATATATAAATATATTTTTTAGTTAATAAAAAATGATATAATGAATAATATATAATATAAGTTGTAATAATACATATTTAACAAATTAAAATAAATAAAATATGAGAATTATAACTCATTAATTAATAACATGATTTAAATAATTAGTAATTAATAAATAATTATTATTATTTATGGTTGAGACACATTTTAGTTAATGAAAAGAAATTAGAGATGTGGGGATGGGGTTAGATAGTAACATTATACACTCATCTAGAAAGATCTGTCCATAAAAACAATGTAGTGACACTATAAAGAAAAACATGAATAGCTACAAAAAAAGATTTAACATCAATAGGCATGACCAATGGAGTACATCCCATAATAATCACTTGAATATATTATTTTTCGGATCTAGTTCAAGTACCCATGCTATGAAGAGAGCCCTGGCCTCCTCTTCCAGATGGACGTCATCCTCTCCTCTAACTTTTAGAAATTTTCTATAGAGTCCCTTGATCATCTGAGTAATCCTCCATAAAGGCATCAAGAATAATGGGGGCCACTACACCCATATTATTATAAAAAAGATGATTCATCACAAAATTAATAATCTTATTAGGTTTTCTTAACTTTCCTCATACTTTGAGACCTTATAGTGCATCAAAAACATAAAAAGAATTAGAAGTGAATTCTTGAATTCTTACCTTTCCTTAGGCCCCATTGAAATGAGTTTTCATAGAAAATAAATTTATCATTGGAGTTATGACCATATCATCCATAGATTCAGTATCACGTTTCTTATGATGATAATATTCATAAGAAATATAATGTTGAGGAGAAACCTCATCATGATTAACAATTAAGACTACCCTTTTTTATTGGAAAAAATATTAGAATGAGAATAAACCACCATTGTTGACTGACTATTGAAAATCCATCATTGAATTTATCCATCATGTATCATTCTATAACATTATTCCCAGTTTTTCCCTTACTGGAAGAAGAAAAATAGGTATTAATTCATTCTTCCATGAAGATTTTGATATTGGGGTGCCAGATTCATTGATCTTTAAGTCATAGTAGGTGGCTTACATATTTTTTCTAGATCCGTTAAGAGGATTAGATCTCAAATATCGATCTATAACCATAAAAGAAGTGTCCATATTTTAATTAAATACTATTAGAGACTCAAAATCCAACTTTATTATCCCTTTACTAACTCTTGAAGAAACTACCCTTTGTTCCTTCCATAGTTGATGACCAACATCCTCTAGAACATCCAATTCAAAATTTGATTGATCATTAACCTGGTTACCAGTAATACCTTCCCTAGTATTCAGTCCCTCCTAGTCTTTATAAAAAGGATTAAGAGTTGATTCTTCATACGATGCATCAACCGAATCTCCAAAAAACCTTCCTGACGATACATTTAAATATGATTGGTGTTGTCCAGATTGAATAGTCTTAATATCCCATTCCATTTCAAATTCTTCTTATTCTTAGATCCCTCCAAATTCTATTATAGGTTAAGCACACTCAATTCTAGAATCCCAAGAAATCATGGATCCCTAGAAACTTTTCATTCCTCCATCTCTAAAATCATATTTACTTAAACTTGAATCAATAGTCTTTTTCTTCATGGGCCTAGATTTATAATAAATCTCCTTTAAAATAGTAAAAAAGTAATTATACCTTAGTACCTCCTAAGTTGATACATCATGGTCTTGTTCTAGAAAGGATGCTCTATCCTTAAAGCCTAAACCCCCCAGGGGAATCTGACCTTGCATACCCCTAGAATATCCTAATGTATCCTGCCCAACATAAGTTTTCCATAGATTAATTTTAAAATCCTTCACGAGATTCCCTTTCTTTAAAAATGAATCACATTTCCAAGATTATGCTTCGAATGTCTGACTAT
This sequence comes from Viscum album, assembly GCA_963277665.1. Classification (NCBI taxonomy): domain Eukaryota; kingdom Viridiplantae; phylum Streptophyta; class Magnoliopsida; order Santalales; family Viscaceae; genus Viscum; species Viscum album. Next base: position 98,018,067 of record OY728163.1, read on the forward strand.
ATTAAAATATTCATAAAGAAATAGATTTTTTATAATCATTTCTCATGTTATTATCATCACTATGAGTAGATAAAATGAATTTATCTATCAATGTTTTAGAGAGGTCAATTCTAGTAAGAACTCTAGAAAAATAACTAGAACTAACAAATTTAGTTTCCTTGTCCATTTGAATGGGAACTACAACTATAGTTTGGATGTTATAAATATAATTTGGGTGCCAAATAACCCATTACAATTCATAAATACCGATTCATACATGAGAAATGGTATTCCAAATATAGAACGATCAAAATCAAGAGACCATTCATGAATATGGAGTAAACTTGGTTTTAAATATGGAGAAAAAAATCCCCATTCCTTCCAATTCAGATCATCATTTGGAACTAAGCAGGGAGAATAATCTCTTCCAATAGAAAAATTTCCACTTATAAAAACTCCAAATTGGAGAGATTCGACCAACTAACTCCTCATTGTGGAAAGGTTGATATCCCTTTATAATAACAAAACAAAAAATAAGAGCATGCTTAAAAATTTCTAATCAATCAAAGACCTCATTAGAATTAGTTGAAATATGAGTAGTGGAGACTTTATTAGAATATATACACTAAATAAAGTCCTTATTAGAAGAGAGAGTTTGAGCTGATGACAGAGCTCTAAAACCCAAAACTACTTCCTTATTCTATAAGATTATCCCTAAGACATCCCACAATTTACAACCAGCAGGATCTTTCTCAAGATTAGAAACTCAATTACACGAGATGAAGCTAAAGGAATTCTTGATCCCCTTATAATGTTTAGGAGACAAAGTTCTCTTTGGGAAATGACCTCTAGATTGAATATCAATACGAAATAGTGTCTAATATCCATGGATGATCCATTAGTAAATAATAAATATTAATAAAAATAATAATAAATATGTTATAAAAAATAATTATAAACTAATAATACATTTAATATTATTTTTAATTATTACGTATATATATATATGGGATTAAAAACCTCAAACAACATGTACACTCAGGAACCCTAGTGGTTCAAGTCTTTCCCACCCCATAAGGAATGACAAACACCCACTATACCTATTTTTATTACATTTTAATATCCCAAAAGACCGAGTTTATGGTGGATCAAAGTCCAAAATAAATTTGGACCAAAATTACCTAAAGGATACCATTGGAGGCCTATATTAAAAACCAAGAAATACTATGTGTCACTAGTCTTTGATGTCGCATTACTCCTCTCTCTAGTAACATTAGTTCTTTTATTTCTTCATGCGTGGTAGTTTACCCATACATACCACATCATAAATATGTGTGGAAAGAGGTATGATTGAGGGGTTACAATAAACTCATCACCCTTTCAATTCTTCCACCCAATGACACGTTTATTTTTTTCACGTTGAACCACATTCAATTTGAACCAAATTATCTTAACATTCACATGGGTATCAGTGTCTCCAATCACCACGCCATGTCACCCCCTTCCAAAAACATTTGTGTCGTTCCACCCATAGATACACCATGGAAGAGACCCTCAATTTCTAACATCAGATATCCAATATGTCATAGGGATGAATGATAATTGTTAACATGCTCATTAATCTTTTGTGCCTCCCACCTGAAAAAGCATGTGTGATTACATATCATGTCGCATACCTAGTAATTATTCCTAATATATTTAATAATAATAAAAAAATTTAACATAATTATTAAATAATAATCCCAAATATTAGTAATATAATTAATAATATTAACTAATATTAATATTTAATAATTATATTAATTAATTACTAATTATTGAAATTAAATTATTTCTTGTTAATAAATATAATATACTACTTTTCTTTAATTATTTTAATTAATTATATAATGAATTATTAATTATATTATCAATTAGTAATTTAAATAACAATAATAATAAACATCATCATTATTATTGAAAATTATTAATTATGTTATTAAATTATCCAAAAAAAAATTAAAGAAGGTATAAGTAAAAATTCAACTAACATATAACATAGATCTCAGTTCAAAATTTATGAAGTGAAAAAGTATTAATACAATTTGTGTTGGTGTCTAAAATGATCCTTTGTGCCACAAAATGGTGTATAAATAATGTTTCCAAGTCATTTATTAGATATGTATGCTATGACTTATGCACCTCCTATGTAGAATCAGCTACAACTACCTCTACATTATCCTTTGTTTTTTTAAGCGGAACAAAAGTATCCTCACCCATACCCTATCATAGGTGGAAGGAATGTGGCAGTTGTATAGAACTCTCTCCCACATGGGAAGAATATGGATGTTATGTAATGGGTACCTCCTCAATCAGGGGGGGGATTTAGACTGAAATACACTCTAGTTACCACCAATCACAACAACATAATCTGAAAAGGTAAGGGAATATGAAGTATAGTCACTAGTTGAAGTGATGTGGACCTCTATAATCATAGCTTATTGTTGTCTTTTTTATTATGGGAGTGGAGGAACATCTGGTTGATCATGGTATATAATATTCTCTTGTACCACATCATCGTATGGACCTCCCATAAGAGGCTCATTATCCTCTTTCACATCCATTTGAGGCTTACCATAATATGGAACATCAAATCAAGGTTTATAATTTTCTAGTACATTAACTAAAATCCAATTAAAAGTTTCATTCATTGAAAGATAGAGCTCTTATGAAAATATCCCTAGTCAAATGTACCTCCCTATATAGGATCATTGATTCGTATAACGTATGTGATACAAACATATTGTAGAAAAAAAATTAAATAGTTAACTACATATAATAAAAGTGTTATTCAAAATAGGAACAAGTTTTTACCAAGTCATGACAGCCATATATGTGTCACATAAGATATTTTAATGATGTTGTGTGGCTCTAGGGAACATAATCGAACTACTCTAAAAATTCATGTGAATTATGCATTTTTCCCATAATCAGGACTCGTTACATCAATCCCATTTCTCAATATACCATGCATGATATCACCTCTAGTAAAATACATGCTTTTTTAACATTTAAAGGGAATGAAGTGAAGGAAACTAACTGGGTAGTGTAGGAATGGGTTGATAGAATCTATACTACCTCATAAATCAATCAATATGGAGCCACTCAACTATGTGAAAGTGAATGAGAGTCATGATTCATATTCTAATATCAAGCATCATCATATAGTATTATGCGATATACTAGATAATGAGACCAACATATGGTGTCTATGAAACATGGAATAAAAAAATGAATATGTAATTAATAAAATAAATAATTTATAATACATGATAATAATTTAAGTATATAAATGATAAAAATTTAGTTCGTTGGGTTGAAGACTATACAATATAAGGATATAATTATGGAAATCATGTCTAGTATTATCTTAATGTCTATGGGCTTATATCTACCCACAAATTAATTTTTTACATTTATATTTTCCTAATAAAAATTTATAGATTTAAATTTCACATAAGATGGATGGATAAACATACTGTTGTCTACAAGGTGAGTCCTATATAATATATATAGGTAATGGTGTTATGATATATGAATTGATGTGAGATATGAACTCCCATAACCACATCTAAATAAGAATAATGTATCTTATAATCTTCAGCATATCAATATGACATGCACTTCATATTGATTTGTATTTATAACCAAGACATGTATACCCCCGACTGTACCTCCGTAACTAGTATAAATCCTCAATCAAATGTAAATACCTAGAAAGTAAATACTTTAGATAATGTTCAACAAATATCATGCCACTAATAAATATTAGAATGTATACATGTGAAAATCTAAGGATAATGATTTTGTTAGCTTCATATTCTAAATGAGTGATTTTCTCATCTATATATCCCATATATAAATGAATTTTAGTGAAAGACCCACGAATTGGTTATATATTAGTTCCTAATATCCTCTAAAATAAATCAAACTAATTATCAATAACTTATCATGCTATTTACACACTCTATATTTGGATTCCTAAAACAAGGGACACATCCTCGTGAGTAATTTTCATCTCTCCCTATGGTTGATGAAAAGTATGCATCTCTATCCTCCTTCTCACAACAAGGGATACAATGAGTTGGTGATCAAAAAAGGTAAAATAATTCATATTTATATTGTAAAACCCTATATTTTTTAGATAAGCTATTATAGTAGGATGGGTGTAACATGATGGAAGTGGTATGACCTATGTATGCACATAAGTAGAATTATAAAACCCTCTAATATTTCATGGGAAACGTGCCTATCATGGAATGGGAAAAAAATATTCCATATCTATATATGATATTATATTTAGAAATTAAAGTTCATTTAATATATTTATTATATTATTTTTTTATAAATATAAATAAAAAATGAGCTATATGGTTAGAATTCATAATGAAACGTGTAGAAGTGCATATTGGATTGTGGTTATATTTATTTTATATTGGAAAAAATCCCCTTATATTTATTTTTTGGTTGTATATATTGATAATTAAGTGGGGGGAATCATCAATGAAATCAATTATATGGTAAGGATTTTATTTTTTAATGGTTTTAAGTGTTTTAGAAGTGTTTTGGATAGTTTATGGAAATTCTATTATGAATAATAATTTGGAAAAAATTTCTAAGTTCAATTATATATGAGTTATCCAGCAGTAGGAGGAATCCAAAAGGTGTTTATTTTTGTATGGATAGATAATTTAAAGAGGGTGATGAGGGTGAATTTGTATTTGAAAAAATAAAGAAAATAAAATAAAAGGAAAATCCAAAACAAAACAACGTTATAAATATATGGTGATATTATTTAAGCATGTGATATTATTAAAGTAAAAGTATAGTGAAAGATAAAAAATTAAATTTGTGTGTAGTGTAAAAGTATATGTTGAAAGTAAAAAATACAAGGTACACTTTTATAAAGGAGTTTGGAAATAGCCCATGAAGTTCCCCTATGCCTTATCCCTTAAATAAGGTCTAAGAGGGTTATATTTAACCATATGGTTTTAATAGACATCCAAGAAACTATTATAAAGAGACCTTTCATTTTAACAAAATCAAAGATACAAACAAAGAGACCCTTATTTCCAATGTAAACCCAAGAACCAAAATAACCCTTGATTTTTAATGGAAAAGGCAGGAAACCAAAAATGAAAAGAAGGAAAGAAATAGATGGTTTTCTTTGAGAAAAACCTATTATAAAGATAATTTTTTTCTCACTGAAATATAAGAAAATTGATGGTGTTGAGAGAGATAGAATATATGATAGTGATAGCCAAGGTTTTACAAATATAAATAAAAAAGTATCAATAGAATAAGAACAAAGACGATATATTGAAATATAGATCAAATAATCTTGATGAGACTTAATGATTGTCGATGAAGTTAATTCATTTGAATGGTTTCCAATGGTTTTATAAATTTCCATGTATGATGTACACTTGATCTTATTTGGAAAAGGATGATAAATATTGGAACATTGAGGAAATTTGAATATTGGAGAGGAAATATTGATTGCTGATAATTGTAAAGAATGTCATTGGATTTTTACTTCATTCAGATAATAATCCAAGTCTCCCAAGGCCCCTATTTATATCCTTATATGGTTTTGGTCTAGTCCAATATCCATCCAAGGACTTAATGGACAAAAAGGATTTTTTAACAACATTTAATACACCACATAATGATTTGAAATGGCATCATTGACTAGTCACCTAAATCCACTAGCAAACCAGTTTTCTTGGAAGGGGAGAAGGTTTTTGGAAATATCTACCAGTTATTCAGCGTACCTCCACTGGCTACCTAAGGGAGTTTTATTAGCTATGTGTGGTTCATTTAGTTTTATTTGATGTTTGGTTCAGTACTAGTGTTTTTCTAGTTATTCACTTCTATGTTGGACTAGAAAAGGTCATTTAAGACTACTTTGAACACTTTTTAAATCAGGTTGTCTTCGTATCACTATAACTCAAAAAAACACTAAAAACACACTTTAAATAAGTTATAAAAACATTAGAGTGTTTTTTATCATTAAAAACATTATAAGGATTAGAAATCTCCCCCATCTTAATGATCAAAAACACTTGATATTAAAATAAATATAAGGAATGGGAAAAGATAAAAATGAAGGAGTTAGAAACTTTTCATGAAATCAAGAATCATTTTTATAAAGAAATACCCCTTTTGTGATACTATGATATTATATGACCTTTTATGTGTATAATTTTGAAATAAAGTTTTCCACCTTGATAAAATACTATTTTAATTTTCAAAATTATTTTATATTTGTTTCTTTATCTTAGAAACCTCCCCCCTTTTGTGATTATCCAAAAGAAACATACAAATAAATAGGTTCAAATAAGTAAGATAAACATTAATGAAAATAGCATTATAAATATCAATACTATTTCCTTCATGCATAAAATAAAAAAAGATATAGACACGATCTTAAAAACAAACTTCATATATAACACGCATAACATTAGCTAACCCTTCTTAAGAAAAGTATGAAATATTAAAGAAATGGTATTTTTAACCAATCATGCTTCAGTATATAAAGAGATTAAAATAATTAAACTCACGAATCCATGTATATATAAATAATTAGTCTCATCAAAAAAATAATACAAGACATGAAACAAAACACCTTTTAAAATACAAACTCTTGAAAATTAGGATCCTTGAAAATTGTATAATTATATTCAACTAATTGTAAAATATTATTCTATGAGATATACATTTAAAATCACGATTTTATGAATTATATATTTTTAGGATATCAAATTATTAGAACAAATATAAAAAAATAAAAACATTCTTAGATAAGGGATTATAGGAAAATTAACAATCATAGAAAAACTCCCCCTATATAAAAAAATAAAGTATATAAAAACAAGATACATTCTAGATCTTGTAACATTTCAAATCCATATATTTGAATTTTGATAAAAGACTACTTTAGAGTAATATCAACCAATTTGTTTAATTTATTTAATATCCACTATATTATATGATAATGAAGCACAGTGGAATAGTCTTATAAGATATCAAACACGAGTGATTTGTGGTTCCAAGATTTTGGGTCCAGAAATATTAAAATTAAATAATTTGTATATTGAAACCAATTTAGGTCCATAAATATTGAAAATAAGGATTTAGGGACCAAAACATTGTTGGTATTATTTTTTTGTTGAGAATATTAGAAAAAAGGTGAATAATTTTGGTATACCATATCTAGTATTTTTATAATCACACTGATAAATTAAATTCCCCATTTAAAAAAAATAATTAAAAAAACTTATTTTGAGAAAAACCGTTTACAAAAGTTATCTTTTTTAAGAACTCCCATTAATTGAAGAACCAAAATGATGATTATGGATATGACATTGAAAACAGAGAAATTTATTCAAAGTTTCTTTTCCTTGGGGAAATTAAAAAGGAGTATTTTTGATATATTTTATTTGGGATTAAAAAAACTATGATGTTATTATAATTTCAAAACCCAATCACCTTTTTTATTTAAAAAGTATAACCTTTTCATAAAAGAGTTTATCTTTTTCATTACAAACTTGTTTGTATTTATTTAAAAGAACTTCATATTTAGAAATGATTTATTTAAAAAAACCACAACTATATTTTATTGATTGGAATATAAATAAGAATATAATGAGTGAGAGGAAGAAGAAGAATGAGAATGAAAATAAGAAATAAAATAACTAACCTCATCGCATACCATGATATGATCCATGAGTCATTTTAGACTTGATTCACTTGAAAAGGATAATTCAATAGGATTTTCACTAACACTTTAGGATAATAATTTGATGGATTTATTTCTTCTCTCCTTTTGTTTTAACTTATTTTTTAGATGAGGTATATTGGTCTAATATTACTCTTCTTGTTATACTAATAAAAATTCACTTCCAGTGCTTCAATTTGATTTTTCTTTTTAGAATGGTGGAAGGATTTCTTATTATTGTTCAATTTGTTTCCACTTAATAAATCATTTGATCTCATATTCATTATAAAAACAAGATTTATCATAAATAAAATTAAAAGAAATTTTAAATTTTGGATTATTTTTATTAATTTTCTTATTTTTATTCGTTTTCCTCGTGTATCTTCACTGTGATCTCATATGTCATGAAAGATACAAAGAGATATTCAAACACCATTTTATTTATTTAATTTTATTCTTGTGTGTCTATTAATTTGGGTTCAAAATTTCTTGGAAAGATATAGAGTATATTTAAACTTGGTAATCTGTTGATGAATCATCAACAAGAGACTTCATACCATTGAAAATTTCAATAAAATGAGTAAACATACTAGTAAAATATGCATTTGGATGTATAGAACTAATTTAGAAATATAGATAACACATTTCTAATCTAGTATCTTTAAATTTATTGGTTCATTCATGGTTGGCCTCTAGTAATTTCCATATTTCATGGGAAATATTGAAATTATATATGAAATTCCCATAATGAAGAGTGTTTATGGACATTCCATTAAGCTCAAAAGATTTAATACCTTCATGTTTATATTTATCTTATGGTTCATTAGTATGATTATATACATTCATAACCATTTTACAAAGAGGGTAACTAATAATACTAAGAAAAGATGACATATGATTTTTCTAAAATGAATAATCAGTTCCATAAAAAATAAGAGCATTTGAATAATAATTACATTTCATTATAAAAAGATCAAACTTTGAAATCAATTAAAATTTAAATAATTTTTTTTAAAGTAATCGTAATTTTCAAAACATAAATATCTCATCTTATACCAATTGTTGGATGGAGAGACAACAGAAAGAGGGGTAGAGGTGAATTGTATTTAAAAAAATAAAGTAAATAAAAGAAATTTCAAATTCAAAATAGAACAATGCTACAAAATATATGAAGATATCAAGATAGAATGTGATATTAACAAAGTAATGGAATATTTAATGATAAAAAAATTAGTCCCATAAATGGTATAAAGGTAAATATATAAAATAAAAAAGGGAAGGGAAAATTTGATAAAGGTTTTTGGAATTAGCACATGAATGGACCTAATGTCTCGTATCCTAAAGAAGGGTGGAGAGGTTAACATTTAACCCCTTGGTTTTAATGGAGATACAATCAAAAACAATAATGATACCCTTTTTTAATTGAACCCAAGAAAAAAAATATTCTCATGGTTTTAATGGAAACCAAAGAACCAAAATTACCCATGATGTTTAATGAAAAAAACAAGAAACCAATAATGACAATAAAGAAGAAAATATATGGTCTATACTATAAAAAAAAGATAATAAAATGAAATAAGGTGAGTAATAGAGAATATAAAATAGTGATATCCAAGGGGTTACAAATAGAATGTATAAAGGCTCAAGAGAAGAATAATAAAGAGGTCCCAAAGAAAGATAGATAAATGAATCTTGATGTATATTAATGATTTTCAATGAAGGTTATGCCTTTGAATGGTGAAAATTGATGTTCTCAATTCCCATGGATAATGTACATTTTATCTTCTTTGGGAAAAGATGAGAAATATTGGAACATTGAATATCAATGAATATTAGAGGGTAATATTTGATTATATACAATTAAAAAGTAGTCCATTTGATTCTTACTTCATTAGTATTGTGATCCAAGCCTCATAAGACCTCTATTTATATCCTATTTGGGTTTTTGGGTGGTCTAAGGTCTATTCAAGGTCTTAATGGCCCAATAAAAATATTTTTGATCACCATTTAATACACCATAGAATATATAGGAATAGAGGAACTGGATTGCCTCTAGTTTCCACTTATTAATTGTTGTGAAAGGTAGCAGATAAAGTGTTTTAGAATCTCTATTGACTAGTCGGTGCACCTACAATGTGTATTTAGTGGAGTGTTATAGGATTTTTGTGGTTCTATTAGTTATACCAGCTAGCCTGTTCAGCCCTATAGGTTGGTCAGTACACTCTTGCCAATTGGCCGATGCTTCACTATTATGCTGGACTATAAAAAATCCTTTAAGCCTATAATGAACAATTATTTAGTCCTATTTCATTCCTATCACTATAACACAAGAAAACATCTAAAAATACATTTGAATTTTTTTTAAACATTAGAGTGTTTGTGAACATTAGAAAAACTATGTGAATCAACATGTATGAGTCATGGTGAATTCTAGGTATGAGTCATATGAGAAAAATGACCCAATTCAAACTATGAATGATTTATTTCTAGGATACATATGAGTGATTATATTCATTATATGAGTCATTTAGATTTGCGTATGGGTTATTAACAATGTTTATGAGTCACCACACTTTTCATATGAGCCATTATCATCTATGTTCAAGTGACTAATGATTTCATACAATTCATCTAATGTATATGAGTCAGTGAGGGATATGTATGAGTCATAGGAGAAACTATATACGATTTATCCATTTGTAATTTTTTTATACAGTCGAATAGAAGAAAAACCAGTTATAGGTAATGTTTATTAATCATAAAAATGATTAATACAACGGGAAACCACTTGTCGAGGAAATAAAGGAGATTGTTGAGTTGGTCCTTATGTCATAGAAAAGTGATAAAATATGTGAATAATGTTTTCTACATTAGTCACAGAAGAATGGGAATGTTTTTATTTATAGATATATACATCATAAACACTAAGATTAATGTGTGATTCAAGGCATGAATTTTTTATAAGTTTATCTTCAAGGTTGTGTAGAAGAGAAGATATGGAAGAGGTGAATTCTATGATTAAAATTCATCTTAGATCTCAAATTATATAGAATAAAATTTTTCAGTAATATCACATGAAACAATCCATAATAAAATAAATGTTTTTCTCAACAATGATAGACCACATAAATAATATCAACACTAATGTGAAGTGGATGTTCTTCCAGCCACATTAGGATATTTTTTATAATAATGACCTTCAATGTGAGACATATATATCACCATAGTCCTAATACACATTCTTTAGGCCATTCCATCTCATTTTTTAATACAAGTATACTTTTTTCCTTCCCCATGGGAACCACCTGGTAATATTAGGGACTATAGTCAGGTATTCATTTGACAAGATAAAATAGTAAAAATCACAATAATGAATCCAATGTGAACTATATAAAGCATGTAGAGTGATCAAGTCATATACTAGATCGATATAAGGTTCTCAAGATAAGTTAATTGATAAAAAATCTGTAATGATATGTGTGCAAGGATACCTCAATGCTTGGAAAGAACCACAATCATAGTATTTGTTTTCCACTATAGAAACTAACACTAAACCACTATTTTTTATGAGTTGGTAGTATAACTTTGTTACCTCAAGTAGGATAACTTTCAAGTAAAATATTTAAATAAAAAATTATGACACACCATATTATATCTTATCAATTATTTTTTGGATTTTTTGACTAAATTGAATCCCCTGATAATCCTGTTGGGAGAATTCGAAAATGTACATAAAAAATGATAAAATGTCACTTATACTAAGTCTATGATCAATAGTTTATAAACATCCTTTAAGATCTTGTTTAAATACCACACAATATTACTGTGTATATGTA